>JAHHUM010002595.1:62500-410975 GCA_036173005.1 Crenichthys baileyi | reverse complement strand
AATCAAAATATAAGTCACATCTACGTCTGCAGCCTTTTTTTTGTCTTCGCCTTTACCTGCAGGTGGTTTCTTGAGGTTGCGACCGCCTAGGTAAGCTAACCATGAATACATCCCAAAAAAGAAAAATCTCAGGAGGAAAAAACTTTCTGATTGGACAGATACCTTTGCCTTCACTGCTGACTTACTAGTGTGCAAGAAATTAGCAAACAATAAAAAAAAGTTTCTTCGGGTGGTTTTTATGTCGCAGTTCTTCCAAGTAGCTGCTAAGCACAAATCGGGTGACGATCATTCCACTAATGGATTGCTCAGCTGGACAGGCGTGGTAAGGCGTATTCGTCACTTCCTCTTTGCACTCGGTGGATTGTTTGGTGTGTGAAGGCTGTCTCGTTTGATCTGATTTCGCTCTACTGTGATATCTCTTACTTGTTCTAATACATAAGCACGTTAAAACACATACTTTCTGTTGCTGTATTTAACGTTTGGGGACTCTCCGTGTTTTACACGGTTTTCTAGTGGTTCTAGTGATAAGGGGTCGTTAGCTTAGCGTTAGCTTTAGCTCCACCATGGCTACCCGTTCTGCTGTTTCTCTCTCTCTGAGTCTCCTCCTCTCTCCTGCTCTCTGTGTCAATTTTTCAGTTTTATCTCCCTGCCTCCCTTTAGTGATTATGGTACGTGTAATAAATGTAGCATTTTTGTAGCTTTGGAGGCAAGGGTGTCGGAATTGGAGGCCCGGCTCCGCGCTGTTGAAGGGTTAGGCTCCAGCAGACCCCGTGCAGCCGGGTTCTCAGGCCGGCTGGGTGACGGGACGTAGAAAGCATAGTCCTAGATCCCAGCCCACAGGTCACCACCAACCCGTCTGCGTTTCTAATAGATTTTCCCCGCTCAGCGACACACCCGCTGAGAAGCCAACTCTGGTAATTGGAAGCTCCATAGTCAGAAACGTGGCACTAGAGACACCAGCGACCATAGTCAAATGTCTGCCAGGGGCCAGAACAGATAATCTAAAACGAATAATCTAAAACGAATAATCTAAAACGAGAAAATCAGGAAAATTAATAAAAAAAACACAACTCAGTCTAGAAATAAAAAAATTTAAATTTTTGGTTACTGAACAAAAATCCTCTCTTTCAAAGACTTGCTAGTTAGTGACCTGATTTGGAAAAATCAGATTGATTTATTTGTCTCACAAAAACCGGGTTGCAGCAAGAGGATTATTTTACTATAAATGAGTCAAACCCTCAAAATTATTTTAAATTTTCACATTCCTCGAAAACTGGGCGAGGGGGGAGTAGCAACCATCTTTCAGTCCGATTTTATTGACTAGTCCCAGCCAATCAATAGCTACAACTCTTTTGAATATTTTAATCCTTAGTTTTCCTCACCAAAATTGCAAAGCACTAAAACCCTTTTTTTGTTGTTTTGTACCGTCCACCAGGCCCTTACTCAATTTTTTTAGATCTTTTTTCAGACCTTTTATCTGATTTAGTGTTAAATACAGAAAAGTTATTATAGTGGGGGATTTTAAATTCATGTTGACACTGAAAGTGATAGCTTAAATATACCTTTTAATGGTATCTTAGACTCAATTGGCTTTGCTCAAAACTTAAAAACCCACCCCCCTTTGTCTTTCATTTTTGGGACCTTGTGCTGACATATGGCATTGAGTGTAAAGACATAATATTTTCTCGTAACCCTGTCCTGTCTGACCTTTTTTAATAACCTTTTTGAGTTTAAAATTTAAACCGAGTACTCCAAAACCCTGAAAAAAATTTCATTATAGTAGATCATGATCGAAAATGCTGTAACAACCCTTTAAAGAATCTGTTCCACTTTTGATTTCCTCATTATCACAGAAAAACACAGTGGAGGGCCTAAATTTTTTTTTCCTTTCCCCTTCACAAAAATTGATTTTTCTTTCAGAGTGTTACTTCATCATTGCGTGGGGCATTAGAAATGCAGCCCCCTTGAAAAGAAAGGGAAATTTTTCATAGGAGGCTAGCTCCCTGGTTTTAATTCAGAGCTGCGTACTTTAAAACACAATGTTAGAAAATTGGAGAGAAAATGGCGCTCTACACACCTAGAAGATTCCTACTTAATCTGGAAAAATAGCCTACTGCTGTATAAAAAACACTTCGCCAAGCGAGAACAGCTTTTTTCCATCATTAATAGAAGAGAACAAAAAAATCCTAGGGTTTTTTTTAGCACAGTTGCTAAACTTACACAGAGTCATAGCTCTGTTGAGCCATCCATTCCCTTAGCTCTTAACAGTCGTGAGTTTATGGGATTCTTCCCAAAAAAAAAATTGATTCTATAAAAAGGAAAATCTTTTTTATATTCTTCCCCCCAGCAAGTGAGACAACATTGAAAGTAACTGTAGAACATGATCTGTGCTTGGACTGCTTTGATCCTGTGGAGCTTCCGGTTTTTTTCAGAAATATTAGCTTCATCTAAAACCTTAAACTTGCATGTTAGACCCAATCCCCAACCAAATTAGAGAAGTGTTTCCTCTGATTACCAGCCCCATTTTAGATATGATTAATTTATCCTTAGTAAATGGGTATTTACCACAAGCTTTTAAGGTAGCTGTCATTAAACTTTTGCTTAAGAAACCTTCACTTGATCGAGATGACTTAATAAATTAAAGACCTATATCCAATCTTCCATTCTTATCTAAAATTCTTGAGAAAATAGTTGCTAATCAAATGTGTGAGCACTTACAAAGCAATGACCTGTTTGAAGAGTTTCAGTCAGGTTTCAGAGCTCATCATAGCACTGAAACAGCTCTGCTGAAAGTCACTAATGATATTCTTCTAGCCTCAGATAATGGACTTGTGTCTGTACTGGTTCTGTTAGATCTCAGTGCTGCATTTTATACAGTCAATCATAATATTCTCTTAGAAAGGCTGGAATATGCTGTAGGGATCAGGGGAACAGCACTAGGCTGGTTTAAATCTTATTTGTCTGACAGATTCCAGTTTGTTCATGTAAATGATAAATCATCTTTAAACTCCAGGGTGAATTGTGGAGTACCACAGGGTTCCATACTTGGGCCAATTCTCTTTACTATATATATGCTTCCAATAGGTAAAATTATCAGGCAGCATAGAATAAATTGTCACTGTTACGCTGATGATACTCAGCTTTACTTATCCATAAATCCTGATGAGCCCAACCAGTTAGATAGACTACAAGCATGTCTTGAAGACATAAAAACTTGGATGACTTTACATTTTCTGCTTCTAAATTCAGACAAGACAGAAGTTGTCGTCTTTGGACCGGAGTCTTCAAAAAAGAAGCTGCTTAGTCAATCACTTAACCTGGATGGCATTAAATTGACCTCCGATAATAAAGTAAAAAACCTTGGTGTTACTTTTGACCAGGACATGTCATTTAAATCCCATATTAAACAGGTTTCTAGGATTTCCTTCTTTCATCTCCGGAACATTGCCAATATTAGAAATATCCTGTCCAGAAGTGATGCTGAAAAACTAGTCCATGCATTTGTTACTTCAAGGCTGGACTATTGTAATTCTTTACTATCAGGATGTCCATAAAATGCAGTTAAAAGCCTTCAGCTGATTCAAAATGCTGCAGCAAGAGTTCTGATGAAAATTAAAAAGAGAGATCATATTTCCCCTACTTTAGCTTCCCTTCATTGGCTCCCTGTTAAATCCAGAAAAGAATTAAAAATTCTCCTCCTCACAAAATAAAAAACCCCTTTAATGATTAAGCTCCATCATACATCAGAGATCTGATTGTTCCATACGTTCCTAACAGAGCCCTTCGTTCTCAGACTGCAGGTTTACTGGTGGTTCCTAGAGTCTCTAGAAGTAGAATGGGAGGCAGATCCTTTAGTTATCAGGCTCCTCTCCTGTGGAACCAGCTCCCAGTTTTAGTCTGTGAGGCAGACACCCTGTCTACTTTTAAGGCTAGGCTTAAAACTTTCCTTTTTGATAAAGCTTATAGTCAGAGTAGCTTAGTTTATCCTGAGCTATCTTCCTTATTTTTACCTCAGTCTTCTTTCCTCCCTGTTGGATGGAGTAAGGGGGGGTCAGGTTTAGTCTAAACCGGCTCAGTTATGGTTGAGGTGCAAACACACCCTTCATTTCTGCTACCTGTATGATTATAATCAATGGTTATAATCAATCTGACAGAGAGAGGTATCCCAATCGTTGTGGTTTTTAGTATAACAATGGCCGTCAGTGGGCTCTAGATGGACAAACTGTCTACTTTTAAGGCTAGGCTTAAAACTTTCCTTTTTGATAAAGCTTATAGTTAGAGTGGCTTAAGTTGTCCTGAGCTATCTCTGTAGTTATGCTGCTATAGGCTCAGGCTGCTGGAGGATATAATGACCACTCTCACCCTCTTCGCTACATTCTCACACTGCTCTACAATTTTGCATTATTTGCTGTTATTTCAGCTTTTAACTTTGTTCTTTCTCTTTTCTCTTCCTAGAAGCTACACCTGGCCTGGCTCTGTGTCTACCTGTGATACCTTTCTGGAGAGGGGCATCCTCCAAGCTTCTGCTGGCAACAACTTAATGCTCACCCTCTACCGATGATCCACATGGCCCTGTCTTTCAGTGTTTAACCGTTTCTCTCTCCTAGACATGGCTACTGACTGAGCTTTTGCTGTGACTAACTCTATGTGCTCTTTTTCAGACTCTAACCTTGAAAACTGGCTCAGAGTTTATCTGTTCTTTCTTTCTAGATGAAACGACTAAAGGAGCTACATCCATTAACATTTACTTTTCCTTCCCATAGAAAGGACTCCTGGATCAGTGCTTCTTTGTTCTCTTTGTGTCTCTGCTCTGTTCTCTCTAACCCCCAGTCGGTCGTGGCAGATGGCCGCTCACACTGAGGCTGGTCCTGCTGGAGGTTTCTTCCTGTTAAAAGGGAGTTTTTCCTCTCCACCGTCGTTACATGCATGCTCAGTATGAGGGATTGCTGCAAAGTCAACGCCAGTGACTGTCCACTGTCTCTACATGCTCATCCGGGAGGAGTGAATGCTGCAAGTCACTGACTGGATGCAATCTGCTGGATTTCCTTAGATAGAAAAACTTTTTATCCAATTTGAATAAATAACTGAATCTGACTGCACTGTTCAATGGTTAGGACTAATTGGAATGTATGTACCTGACTTTTGTGAAGTGCCTTGAGACGACATGTGTTGTGAATTGGCGCTATATAAATAAACTGAATTAAATTAATGGCGAGAAGCAAAATGATGGGCCTGCAACCAGTACTAGAACTGCGTTAGTCATAGACAAGGGCATAATTTCTGTTGTTGGAGGGCTTAAGAAGCAGAAGAAACAGAGGTCTGGCATCAATCCAGTATGGAAAGAAGCCTTTCAAAAGCTTGAAATAACCACCAATGAAGCTGGTAGGCCTTCACACATTGGGTTATTTCCGCTCACTTTTGAGACTTTGATTTTACTTAATACGACTTAGTCAGCAAATATAAACTATTTATCTCTGACTGTGTGCTGCCTTTGCACTTAACTGTTAAAGTTGTGTGCAACAGGTGTATTGATTGCTAAAACGCACAGAATAATGCCCCTATAAGCTGCCCCTATAAGCTTCCAAACACCTTAAAACATAATAGCTTTTAATAGCTTAAAAATCGCACACTGATAAAAAAAATCCTGGTGAGAACCGTGATGTTCCGATGCTTTGCTTGATTACTCGCTGAGAAAGAAACACGAAGAGGATGAGAGCATAATGGAATGGACTTGTCAAAATTTTTTTTCTATCTTTACGTTTACTTTCTTAAAACATCAAAGCTGCAACTACGTTTCTTATATAAAAGTGGGCTACGTTTGATTTTAATTTTATACAAATGCGAGGAGGACTCAAAAGGCCCTGCATAGTTCAGTGTTTCATTTATTTCTAAGTAGGACTACACATGCACACTGCACTTCTTTGTTAAATAATAATAAAATAATAAAAATTTAGAAGTTCATTAACTGTGTTATCTTTTGTGACTCTATACTGGAAAAAAATGGCTATTTTGGTTATAAAGTTTGCCAACCCCTGAGATAGATCCTGCCTGCTTACACCTTTAATAATCAATGACTCTTTAAAGAAACTTTAAGTAACGACACATCACTGAATTCCGTTTTCCGAGATAAATGAATATTATTTATCTTAACTGAATAAACATACCTGCAAATTCCAAAGCTCTTCAGATAGCTACAGAAAGGTCGATTGGTCTTCAGGTCTTCACGGGCCACATGTACCCCCTCAGCAAAAGTCAGTAGCGCAGGAGGGAGTGGTGCATCAGTTCGTTCCAGGTAACGGAGAATTCCCACAACATGGCGAGCATTTTCTTCTGAGATCAGTAGCACTGACCTGGTGACCAGAGAACAACCATCTGTTTGATCCTGAGGGGAAACCATAAAAGGGACAGAAAAAAAAAAATCAGGTTTTGTATATTTCTGCAAGAAGCACCGATATTCATTTAAATTTCTGATCACATTCTCCTTCATAAGAAACAATACCTATTACTGTGTACCTTACTTTTTTGCTCTACAATCATTTCTTACAGCAGAGACAGTTCAAGTGCATCTCCATAAATAAAAATAGCCATAAGGGAAAATCAATAAAAATAGAATAGACGAAGCGGATGTAGATTCTTTCCACACAGATTTATGTATTTCAAGCGTTTTGTTAATTATGCCTCAAAGCTAATGAAAACCAAAAATTAATTTTCAAATGTAAGGATTATGATTATTAATATTTATCAAAAATTCAGAATCAGAAGTGTCCTTCTGGTGTTGTAATTACGAGCTCAAAGCCCTTAATAATTACAATTAGTTAATTATCATTAATAATTGATGATAACTAACCAAAAACAATAAATGTCAGTTTATTCAACCGCTTCAAGGTGGGGGAACTTTGACCTTATTTTGACAGATAAATCACTCTTGCATGAAATAAACACACGCTTCTCTTAAATATATATGTGAAAATTTATTGAAGCCATATAGCGCTGATATACTACTATTCTGGTCCAAAAACCTTCACCTAACAAGCACTATTCTACACAAAGGAGATAAAAATGACTACCTAACAATAATAATGAAGATAATTATGAAGATAAAACCAGCAGTTTTATGGACAAAATGGGCAATTTGGGTTAACTTGGAAAGTTAACTTGGTGTGCTGATGTCTCAATTGCGGCGATCAGTTTGTAAACACTGGGCTGCGCCCTTAGCCACTAGCAGCTGACTGCCCCAAATCTCGAACAAAGTCATAAAACCCTGGAAAAACTCGAGTAATAAAACTCGAACAAAGGAGTGGTCAGGCCACGAGGCTCAGACTGCAGTTGCTTAGAATGAAAAACTTTAAAAGTCCAACTTCTAACTCCTGGCTGACTTGGAATCAGCCAGACAAAAACATGAACATACACCTTGCTGATTGCATCCGTGCTTCAGCACACTTGCACAGCAAATAAAAACAGCGCACCATAAAACACTTCAATCAATATTGCATGCAACAAGTTGATACCTTGGATTAACTCCTAGTGATTCTAAATCGCCTTAACTATGCCTCATCCTGCCCAGACCTCTGAATGCACATATCCAATTTAATATAAAAAAGAAAGAAATAACTTTGACGTTGATTTCTTCTCTCCACCGGTTGAGGATGGGTCAGGTCTGAAGAAAAACGACAGGGAGGATCATGCGTCCGTGATCAAAAACAAATAAAGAAAACGTAAACTTCTCATCCGTCCAAAACGGGGAAAATATGAAGAACCGTGCAGTCAACTGAATCAACAAAGAGGAAACTAATTTCCTTGGAAAGAAAACCTCTGTGGGTTTCCACCTAGTGTCAACGGGGTCTTTGATCGGTATATGAATCTTATGACCTTCTTGTATCAGACAGATTTCAATTCAATTCAGTTTATTTATATAGCGCCAATTCACAACACGTCTCGAGGCACTTCACAACAGTCAGGTACATACATTCCAATTAATCCTAACCATTAAACAGTGCAGTCAGATTCAGTTATTTATTCAAATTGGATAAAACGTTTTTCTGTCTAAGGAAACCCAGCAGATTGCATCGAGTCAGTAACTTGCAGCATTCCCTCCTCCTGGATGAGCATGTAGAGACAGTGGACAGTCTCTGGCGTTGACTTTGCAGCAATCCCTCATACTGAGCATGCATGTAGCGACAGTGGAGAGGAAAAACTCCCTTTTAACAGGAAGAAACCTCCAGCAGGACCAGGCTCAGTGTGAGCGGCCATCTGCCACGACCGACTGGGGGTTTGAGAGAACAGAGCAGAGACACAAAAAGAACACAGCTTTCAAGCTCTACTAGGAATGGCCGTGTGGAGGGAAAGTTCGCCTGCAAGCTTTTGTCTCTCCAGATATGTGCCTCAGTTGCATTGTCCGTGAGACACGCTGGAAATGGCAACAAATATTTATTTTCCGCGGGTTTTATAATCACAGGTGAGGTCAGAGCTGCGATGTCTGTCGAGCTACGGCTGTCGAACTGTGCAGCCTAGTCGGTCTGTCCGACCCAAATGGATGACCTCAACTAAAATAATAAAAATATTATACAAGACTGTAGCAATAAGAAACACAGATGCACAGATGTAAACACCTCACTATTAGGATGAAGCCTTTCAGTGACATGGTTTAATTCCACAGACTGTTCTCTCGAGATTGTCCAAATGCAATGACTGTTATTACTGCATGTGAATAAAAGTCTAAAGTCAGTCAGTCAGACATTTTCTACCGCTTCTTCCATAGTAGGTCGCAGGGAAGCTGGTGCCTATCTCCAGCAGTCTGTGGGCGGGACTCCATCAAAGGGCAACACAGAGACATACAGGACAAGCAACCATGCACACACTTATTCACACACCTAAGGGCAATTTATAGAGACCAGTTAACCCAACAGTCGTGGACTGTGGGAGGAAGCTGGAGTACCCGGAGAGAACCCACGCATGCACGGAGAGAACATACAAACCCCATGCAGAAAGACCCCCGGCTGGGAGTCGAACCCAGAACCTTCTTGCTGCAAGGCATTGTACCATCCGCACCACCATGAGGATGGTACAACATGGTAGGCATGCTCCCCCGTCCCACTCTTTTGCCTCTCCCCAGAACCTTAGTCATTTTAAACAGATTTAAAGTTTTTATCATTTAAACTTATTCGATGTCATTTGTAATGTGGGATTAGGTGCAATATAATATGTTATGTATGACTGTGGAAGTGTGCGCGTTTGTGTGTAGAGGTAGATAGGAGTTTTGGCCTTAGTTGTTTTAATGTTCATGTTTTAACATGAATTTTCATGTTTCATGTTTTTACATTCGTGGTTTGGAAATATGTCACAAATGGAAAAAAACTGTATTGCATGTGTTGTTTATTGGTCATGGCGAAGAGCGCACATAATTGATCATCTGCCAGAGAAGCATGCACAGTATGTGTAACTCTAACTGCACATTATGGAAAGGACCAACTATGTTTTGATGTTGATAGGAAATTAATAGGAAAGAAATAAAGACCTAGCGCAGTTTCAATGCGGCATCTGTAAACTGGATGCTAAATCAGTTTTTAGCAGGTGAAAAATTACCATTATAAGGCGGCCGATTCCATGTGGTTAAAACCAGTGTATACTTTAACCTTGTCACTAAAGAAAACATTAGTGACAGTAACATTGTGTTGTTGCAGAGCAAGTGGAGCTGGATCAGTTTGATTACAATGTTTGCAAATGAACATATTCCAGGGGAGGGATTGTACAGTAAAAAAAACACTTTGTCACCAAACAATTGAAACAATCAAACATGTATATCGTTTGAAATATTGTATAATAAACTATTAAAATCAGGAAGCAAAACAAACTCAGTAAAAACATTGGAAAATAATTTATTTTGAAAAAAAAAAAAGAACAAGTTGAGTCTCCGAAAAAAATTTAAAGTTTAAGGGAGAAAAACCCCTAAATTTCTTGACAGACATGTTTGTCCTTTTTTTATTGTCAATATTGATTGGCCAATTTCTAAGCTGCAACCGTTAACAGGTCAGACACAGCACCGGCTGCCCCGTGTGTGCACATATAGGCCGACGGCACGCGCCCTTCTGCCCTCCTGTGCAATTGCATCATTCCATCCATCATTCTGATTAAAAACAAAGCAGGATGTAGTCTTTGCCTCACTGGGTCTGTCCAGACCACAAACATAAAACATCTGCTCACAGAAAAACTCTAAACTCAGCCTTCTGCATGCACAATTCCGCACTCAGAAGCGCCCGGCACAAATGAACAGAGAGGGGAAATAATCTTGTCAGGGCAGAGGCTGCAATGACAAACCTGCTGCTGTGAATAATGACGACAAAGGTTAACAATCTGTAACAGTCCAGAAAGCAGGAGCAGAACGGAACAGAAGGAAAAAAATCAGCAGCTGGATTATTCATAATGATGCAGTGCAACAACCCCTGCATGCTTCAAGCGCCAGTTTTTGTTCACTTTTCCTCTAGTTAGCAGCCAGCCAGCAGCACACTTTTCTCATGTAAATTTCTCATGTAAATAAGTGGGCCCACTTACAGCACATGCATTTTTTTTGCACAAGCAATATAGCGCTTCTCATTTGGAATCTTTGAAGGTTAGTCTCTGGGTCTTTTTGAAGCTCAGTTGGAGGGAGCTTTTTTTTGTTTGTTTAACTAGTTTGCAATTTGTTTTATGCATTCAAGTAATTCATACAATTTGAAGAATTTGGAATTCTTTAAAGAGCAGCACAGCTGAATGTCATTTACATAAAAGTGATAGATGTTATGAAATTTATTAAAGATCTGTCTAAAGGGTGAGACAAAAGTAGTAATCCAAACATAGTTCCAGAAATGCTTCCCAAACCATAGTCTGGTAATTCAGACTGTGTGATTGACAGTTTCAAAAGCTGCTGAAATGTCTAACAAGACAGAAATTTTACTGTTACAGTTCATGCTGAACACACAGTCAACATGCGCCTCTTCCAGAACCCTCTGCTCCAAAGTGAAATTTTACTTAGAAAAGCACCACACCATATGCTCGATGTGTAAAACTAAAAGGAAATATTTTTTTACATGACATACGCAAGGAACCATTACATAACAGATGTAAAACAGCTGTTATTATGTGCTGCTGTAATCTGATTACAAACTGTATTGCAATGTTCACTGCAATGGATCTGCAACTATCGAGAGTTGCCAAAAACCAGGGCTTCTGCATTATGGAGCGTTATTTAGAAACAAGTCAAACAAAAGCATAAACACAGAGACAGAAAGAAACTTATTTTTCCAACCGTGAAAACCATAAATATGTATAACAACTTTTGTTTAAAGGGTTCACAGCAGAGGCATGGCTCTGCAGCCTGACCCAGTGAAAACCAGGAGATTGGGAGAACTGCACCGTATTGCCCATTCCTCTGCTTGGATCTCAGGGAAGCCATCTTCAAGCCTGCCAGAACGTCATCTTCCTCTTCATGCCCCACCCTGCTTCTCCTTTTCTGAGACAAATGATTGATCCACCACATCATCTTCCAATTCCTCACTGTGCCTCGACCGGCGCAAGTCCCCTCTTCACGCAAAAGGCCAAAATGGCGCTGCACTGCCAGTAACTCATCACATTTTCTTTTCATACAAAAAAAAAAAAAACTCCCTACATAAACCCCCCGAATGTCAAAAATCCCTTAAATATCAAATCTTGCCATCAATATTGCTATTACTCTGCCTCTCATCCCTACTCCGTTTGCACAGTTAATTGCACGATTTTCTTCCAACCTTTGGGATCAAAATGCTGGTACGTCATCCTAAATCAGATATATATTCATGTCCTTATTAAAAAAAACAAGAAAAGTATAACTTGGCACCCAAGTACAAAACAATGGTTCTATTTTATGTGGATGACATTATGCTTTTTGATTTAAAAAAAAATCTCTCGTTTTTTGTTTTAGCTGCAGATGCATCATTTGCAACAAATGTTCATGTGTACATTTAATACACGCTATGTTATTGCATTTTAAGTAGTAAAAGGTTGATTTTTTTTTAAAGAAATCCAATTATTTGTTAAATTGCATTTTGTCTTTCATATATTTCCATTACTCATAAAATAAGCTTAAGTGGTTGAATGAAAAATCTGCAGAATGTTCCTTTTTTTTCTGATACTTCGATAAATTGCAAGAATAATCGAAAGAATACTCGATAACTAAAATAATTGTTAGGTGCAGCCCTTGCTGTTTTAGATGTTGAAATGTCTTTTGTGTGCTAAAACTGGACTTTGAAATCATATACTTTTACATAGCACTCCCACACTAAATTGCCTTTTAGGCTACATAATTAAGCTCTTATTAACAGTTTTGTCGCCTCATTAACAGCACAGAAATATTAACTAAGTTCATCACAACCATATAAATATTTGTATAATAATATAGTGCACGTGAGCTTACAAAAATATAAGTAGACCTGATGTCGACAGCCCACTGTATGACCTGGCTGTGTGTATTTGTATGTAAAAAGAGCAACTGAGACCTGATCGTTCAGGCCAGATATTTATACCCATTGTGAAAAGTCATAGTTAAAGCTGTCAACATACGTCTAAACCACCCAGGACGAATGTTAATATCGGGTTTGAACACCAAGGCCACAGAGATTTCACATTGATGTCCGTGTTCCTTTTGGTCTCATCTGTGGCTCTTTAAGTGATGAATTTACATGAATAAGTTGATGTATATGTTTCTTATGAAGTTATGAAGAGAAAAAAGTCATTCCAGCTAAAAGGTTAGCCTACTTGTTCAGATAGGTTTCTGAAGTTCTTAGCCATGCAGAAGAGTCTGCTGCCAAACTGTTTGGGAGAAGATGGAAATCCATAGTGGACAACACAAGCTGCATCTCTGATGCCAAGGAACTTCAAACACTCACTGGTGCTCACTAAAGGATGAAGGAAAAACAAATTATAGAAGCGACACCAGCAATTTTTTATTTCTGTAAAAGTTTTTGGTGAATCATTGAAAATGCCTTTGTAATCCTCTATGACAAGTGCAACAAATCATACAATACATTTACCTAGAATAACATGAGTGCCAGGACCAGTGCATTTCCTCCACTGCTGGATGACAAAGTCAGTTTCGTCCAGTAATCCCTCATGGGTCTTGAGACAGAATGCTGATTTGTTGCTGACAGCCTGCAAGACAAAAGAATGCAGTTTTTGTTCATATTACATGAAAATTATTCATATTTATTGTTTTAAAATGTTTACATATGCCAATTATTAAGTAGATTTCAGCATTTAGATAGTACTTGAAAGTTTAGGGTTATTCTTGGTACACATGCAGACAAGTGATGGGTATGTAATATATGTTATCTGCAAGGAGCTGTTTCAAAAATATTTCATCAATGGCCTACTTTATGAAAGAAATTTAAACAGAAACTTCTTAAAAATTACAAGACGTAAGTCTGCTTCAATCTCATATCATTAACAACCAGTTGTGGAACTGAGGTCTTCTGAAAGTTTTTCCTGCCAAGCTTGGCGATTGAGCATACAGTGAAAATCAAACACCTTGGGGCTTTTTCTTTCAAGCGGCAGTTAAAGCAATCGTTTTTGCCCATCATTGCTGCAGCCCCGTCAGTGCAACATGCAACCAGGTTTTTGTAGGTCAGGTTGGTAGATATAAAGTAATAGTCCACAGCCATAAATATGACTGTGACCCGTTGTTGATACATTTATTTCATCACCGTCAACAAACTGCACATAAACAATTAGCATGGACTCGTCTCACTTTTAGCTTTGGCAATTAAAAGTGAAAACTCAAAAATGTTTCTTTTGTCCCCTCAAGTATTCCCAATTTTTACCAATATTTTCGTGGCGTTTAGTCTCTTGGTTTCATTGGCTTATTTCTCACCACAAATTTCGCACTCGGGCTAAGAAATGTCCTGTGCTGCAATAAATCCAAAGTCAAGGTCACTGTCGAGTTCTTATCTTGTTTTCTTTTTTGATGAGGGTAAGTCCATGTTACTTGTATGTTTCCTAGACATGTTTATTATATACACTTTCATACTGAGCCGACTAGACTTGCTTCAGCATCAAAGATCATAGAGGCTCTCAGCTATATGATGCAATTCTCATTGAGTGTGATTGTAGCCAGCACAGGGGCCTTTTACAGTGGCACTTGCAAGTGTAGTTCTGATGGTAACCTCTAATTGTTTTTTCTAAAAACTGAGTTATACAGAGTTTTAATTATTCAAATGAACTTGTTTAGGTGATTTTATTATATTTGTATATTTATAAATGAAAACAAAATAATTTCACAACCTCAGACAAGACAAGGTTCTAAAACCCCCTTGTGCTCCCTGTGTGTGTGTGTGTGTGTGTGTGTGTGTGTGTGTGTGTCTAAGTCTAAGTCTCAACTTAGACTGGAACCCTCCATGGAGACCAGGGTGTGGCTGGATATTGGCATAGATGTTTATGGTTTGTCGGACGATGAGTCCAGGCTATGGACAGTATCTGTAACCATGGTGTAAGTGGTCCAACATCCCTTCCATCCAAGCACTGTAGATTCTTCACTGTTCAGCTGGAGAGAATCTACAAAGCTTAAGTAACCACTGCACTGCATCATCCCCAGATGTAAAAACGCAAAACGCCGTACCACCACCCCCACCGAACAGGATGACGCATCCAGTGAGGACTCGAAGTCCCGGAAGAAGACACAGTCCTTGTAGTTGGGGGACTATAAACTCGAGGGTCTCAGGAGCAGGAAGACATGTCCACTAGTTTTCAGCAATTGCAGCCTAAAAGGTTTTTTTTTATTGTTTTTCGGAATCCCAGTCCCAAGAAGTGCTGTGTCTTCCCCTCTCAGTCTACCAAGCCACATTTCTCTCACTCTAACAATGGTTGCACTAAAAGCCCCCTGTTTGTCCATGTTGAATATTTTTCAAAGCAGTTGTTTCAAATATTTTTCTTCCGCTTATTCAGGGTCGGGTCGCGGGGGGCAGCTGCCTAAGCAGAGAGACCCAGACTTCCCTCTCCCCAGCCACTTGGGCCAACTTGTCCGGGGGAATCCCAAGGTGTTCCCAGGCCAGCCGAGAAACATAGTCCCTCCAGTGTGTCCTGGGTCTTCCTCTGGGCCTCCTCCCGTCGGGAAGTGCCCGGAACACCCCACCAGGGAGGCGTCCAGGAGGCATCCTAACCAGATGCCCGAACCACCTCAACTGGCTCCTCTCGACATGGAGAAGCAGCGGCTCTACTCTGAGTCCTTCCCGGATGGCCAATTCATTTCATTTCGGCCACTTGAATCCCTGATCTCGTTCTTTCGGTCATGACCCACAGCTCATGACCATAGATGAGGGTAGGAACGCAGATCGACTGGTAAATCGAGAGCTTCGCTTTTTGACTCGGCCCACTCTTCACCACGACAGACCAGTACAGCGCCCGCATCACTGCTGACACAGCACCAATCCATTTATCAATCTCCAGCTCCATTTTTCCCTCATTTTCCTCAAGACCATGGACTCGGATGTGGAGGCACTAATTCTCATCCCGGCCACTTCACACACTGCTGCGAACTACTCCAGTGAGAGATCACGAGCTGATGAAGCCAATAGGACCACATCATTCACAAAAAGCAGAGATGCAATCCTAAGACCACCAAAACGGATCCCCTCAACCCCTAGGCTGCACCTAGAAATTCTGTCCATAAAAGTTATGAACAGAATCGGTGACAAAGGGCACCTTGGCGGAGTCCAACCTTCACCGGAAACCAGTCAGACTTACTGCCGGCAATGTGGACCAAGCTCTGACACCGGTCATACAGTGACCTAACACCCTGTATCAAAGGGCCTGGTACCCCATACTCCCGGAGTATCCCCCCACAGGATTCCCCGAGGGACAAGGTCGAACGCCTTCTCCAAGTCCACAAAGCACATCTAGACTGACTGGACGAACTCCCGGGGTGTAGAGCTGGTCTAGTGTTCCACGGCCAGGACGAAAACCACACTGCTCTTCCTGAATCCGAGGTTCGACTATCCGACGGACCCTTCTCTCCAGAACCCCCGACCACCTTACCAGGAAGGCTTAAGAGTGGAACACACTCTACAGTCCGACTTTTTGAATAGGGGGACCACCACCCCGGTCTCCCAATCCAGTGGAACTGCCCCCGATGTCCACGCGATGCTGCAGTCGCGTTAACCAACACCACCCTACAACATCCAGAGCCTTAAGGAACGCTGGGCGAATCTCATCCACCCACCCTAACCGAGGAGCTTTTTAATCACCTCGATGACCTCAGCACCAGAGATTGGATACATTGCTGGTGGTGTACCTCCCCCCCCAGGCATTCTTCAGCGGACCATCAAGATTCGCTTGGGTCAGTGGAAAGCGCCGCTACCCTCTTCACCCAAGTGTCCAAGACATGCAGCTGCAGATCAGATGACACGACAACAGTCGATCATATTTTGCCAAGCGCACATATGGACACCCTTATGCTTGAACATGGTGTTAGTTATGAACAATCCATGATGAGCACAGAAGTCCAATAACAAAACACCACTCGGGTTCAGAACGGAAGGGCCATTCCTCCCAACCACACCCCTCCAGGTCTCACTGTCATTGCCAACGTGAGCATTGAAGTCCCTCAACAGAACAAGGTAGTCCCCCGGAGGGGCGCTCTCCAACACCCCCTCCAAGGACTCCAAAAGGGTGGGTAGTCTGAACTGCTGTTTGGGGCATGAGCACAAACAGTCAGAACCCGTCCCCCCACCCGAAGGTGGAGGGAGGCCACTCTCTCGTTTACCGGGGTGAACCCCAGCGTACAGGCGCCGAGATGGAGGGCAACAAGTATGCCCACCCCAGCTCGGCGCCTCACACCAAGGGCAACTCCAGAGTGGAAGAATGTCCAACCCCGCTCAAGGACACTGGTTCCAGAGCTAGAGCCATGCGTCAAGGTGAGGCAGCCTATTTCTAGCCGGAACCTCTTTACCTCGCACACGAACTCAGGCTCCTTCCCCCCCAGAGAGGTGAGATTCCACATCCCAAGAGCCAGCTTCTGCAGCCAAGGATCAGACCGCCAAGGTTTCCGCCTTCGGCCACCACCCTAATCACCCAGAAAATTACATTTTGATTTTTAAGTAATTCATTTGCATTGTATTGCTTGACAAGTATTTGATACATCATAAAAACAAAACTTAATATTGGGTAAAGAAACATTTGTTTGCAATTACAGATATGCGATGTTTCCTGTAGGTTTGCAAGCTGCTGCAGTGAGGTTTGCACACACTGCAGCAGGGATTTTTGGACACTCCTCCATATAGATCTTCTCCAGATCCTTCAGGTTTTAAAGATTTTTAAATGGGTTTAGGTCAGGAGACTTGCTACACCACTCCAGGACTTTGAGATGCTTCTTACGGAGCCAGTCCCGAGTTGCCCTGGGAGTGTGCTTCTGGTCGTTGTCATGCAGGAAGACCCAGCCATGACCCATCTTCAATGCCCTTACTGAGGGAAAGAGGTTGTTGGCTAAGATCTCCTAATACATGGCCCCATCCATTTACCCTCAATACGGTGAAGTCGTCCTGTCCCCTTTGCAGAAAAGCATCCCCAAAGAATGATGTCTCCAATTCCATGCTTCACGGTAGGGATTTTGTGCTTGAGGTGGTAATCATCCTTCTTCCATCAAACATGGCGAGTGGAGTTTAGGCCAAAAAGCTTTATTTTTGTCTCGTCAGACCACATGACCTTCTCCCATTACTATTCTGGATCCTCCAGATTGTCATTGGCAAACTTATGACGGGCCTGGACATGCGTTGGTTTGAGCGGGGGAACCTTGCGTGAGCTGCAAGATTTTAATCCATGACAGCGTATTATGTTACTAATATGTTACGGTCTTTTCTGATACTGTGGTCCCAGCTCTCTTTAGGTAATTGCCTAGGTCCTGTCATGTAGTGCTGGGCTGATCCCTCACCTTCCTCATGATTACTGATGCCCCACCAGGTGAGATCTTGCATTGAGCCCCAGACTGAGTGAGAGTGACCGTCATCTTGAACTTCTTCCATTTTCTTATATTTGCTCCAACAGTTGTTGCCTTCTCACCAAGCTGCTTGGCTATTTTCCTGAAGCCCATCCCAGCCTTGTGCAGATCTACTATTTTATCCCTGATGTCCTTCCATAGCTCTCTGGTCTTGGCCATTGTGGAAAGATTGGAGTTAGTTTGATTGAGTGTGTGGACAGGTTTATTTTATAAAGATAATGAGTTCAAGCAGGTACAGTTAATACAGGAAGTGAGTGGAGAAGAAGAGGGCTTCTTTAAGAAGAACAGGCCTGTGAGAGTCCAAGTAGGGTTAGGTGATCAAATACTTATGTCTTGCAATAAAAAGCAAATTCCCTAAACGTTCTGGACTTTTGTTTTAGATTCCGTCACTCACAGTTGAAGAGTACCTATAATAACTTCTACATGCTTTGCAAGTGGGCAAACCCACAAAATTGGCAGTGTATCAAATACTTGTTCTCCCCACTGTATGTGCGGTTCCAAAGCCGGAAACAAACAGAGGTTGGTACAGCAGGTATTTCATTGTTCGAAAGGGGGTGGGCTCTTCCAATCTTGGACTTTTTGGAACAAGAGTTTGGAACAAATACCTCTGAATATACAAGATCAAAATACTAACACTCAACAGCTTCTTTTTTTAGATGGATAAACCTTATTGTTATCGCATGCACAAGGCAGTACCAATGACATTTTGTTGGCAGCAAGTACGTCAGACAACACAGTGACTTAAAAATATACAATTTACAGTTAAAATAGGCTGAAAATAAATAGAATAAAAGGAAAATATATAAATATATGTATTAAAAGGTCAATGTATTTCTGTGTCCAGTCATTATTGCAGTCTTTAACAGTCCCATACGACATTTTCCTGACTGTCCCCTGTGCTCAACTTCAATTCAATTCAGTTGTATTTATATAGCGCCAATTCACAACATGTCGTCTCTCAAGACACTTTACAAAGTCAATTCAATCGAATCATACATGTCAAGTACATACATTCTAATTAATCCTAACTAATAAACAGTGCAGTCAGACTCAATTTATTATTCAAATTGGTTAACAGTTTTTCTATCTAAGGAAACCCAGCAGATTGCATTGAATCAAACCTGCAGCATTCACTCCTCCTGGATGAGCATGTAGCGACAGTGGACAATCGCTTGCATTGACTTTGCAGCAATCCCTCATACTGAGCATGCTTGTAGCGACGGTGGAGAGGAAAACTCCCCTTTAACAGGAATAAACCTCCAGCAGAACTAGAGTCAATGAGAGCAGCCATCTGCCAAGACCAATTGTGGGTTTGAGAGTACAGAGCAGAGACAAAAAAATAATAACACAGAAGAACTAATCCAGTGGTACTTTCTATGTGAAAGAAAGGTGAAACATTAGTAATTATAGCTCCTTTAGAGGCTTCATCTAGGAGAGAAAGACAGCCAAGAAGATGAACTCTGAGCCAGTTTTCAAGTCCAGAGTATGAAAGAGAGCACATACAGTTAGTCACAGTAGAAGCTTAACCGGTAGGCATTTCTAGGAGACATGGGGTTAAACCCTGAAAGACAGGGTCAAATGTATCATCTGTATAACGGGAGCATTAAGTTGTTGGCAGCAGCAGCAGATGTAGCTTCTAGAAAGAGAAAAAAAACACAGAACATAGAGTTAAAAGCTGAAATAACAGCAAATAACGCAAAATTGTTTAGTATGAGAATGTAGTGGTTATTAAATCCTCCAGCAGTCTAAGACTATAGCAGCATAACTACAGAGATAGCTCAGGATAACCTAAGCCAATCTAACTACAAGCTTTATCAAAAAGGAAAGTTTTAAGCCTAGCCTTAAAAGTAGACAGGGTGTCTGTCTCACGGACTAAAACTGGGAGCTGGTTCCACAGGAGAGGAGCCTGATAACTAAAGGATCTGCCTCCCATTCCACTTCTAGAAACTCTAGGAACCACCAGTAAACCTGCAGTCTGAGATTGCAGTGCTCTGTTAGAATTATATGGAACAATCAGATATCTGATGTATGATGGAGCTAGATCATTATGGGCTTTATATGTAAGAAGGAGAATTTAAAATTTTATTCTGGATTTAACAGGGAGCCAATGAAGGTTTGCTAAACTTCAGAGGGACTGATTAGCAAACTATCCACAGCCCATCTTTTGCCTGAAGTCAAGAATAATCACCTCTGTCTTCTTTGTATTCAGGATGAGGTCGTTCTCCCTACACCATGCTTCCAGCTTTCAAACCTCTTCCTCATAGGCTCCTTCTTCATTGTTGCTGATGAAGCCCACAACAGTTGTGTAAACAGCACATTTAAACAAGGCATTACTTGTGTGGGTAGCCCTGCAGTCATGGGTAAACAGGGAGTAAAGGACAGGGCTGAGCACACAGCCTTGAGGCATACCAATGCTGAGTGTGACTGTGGAGAAGGTAAGGGACCCAATTTGGACATGCCGGGGTCTGTTGGTTAAAAAATCCCTGATCCACCAGCATAATTGTGTTCCTAAGTCCCATAGACCACAGCTTCTCCACCAACCTGTCAGGGTTGATGGAGTTGAAAGCTGAGCTCAAATCCACAAACAGCATCCTTATGTAGGAATTTGGCTTCTTCAAATAAGTGTGGGCTGAAGGAAGAGCCAGTGCAACCATATCCTCAGTGGATTGGTTCGCTTTGAAAGCAAACTGCAGCTGATCCACATCTGGGGAGGCACAGGCATGATTGCTGTTTTAAAGCAGTGAGGGACCTGGGATTGTCAAAGAGACTCTCCTTCGAAACTGTCAGTAAACACATGTCCCAGCTGGTCAGCACACTCCCTCAGGCTCATGCCCGAAATTTGGTCAGGACCCGACGCCTTCCTTATGTTGATTCTCCCCAAAACCTGCTTCACCTAAAAGGGTTTGCAAGGTGATTGGCTTCTCTCACCTTGGTGGCGGGGCCAATGGTATCTCGAGGGTCTGTGTGCGGGGGGGTGTGGGTGTCATCAAGCCGAGCAAAGAATCTTTTGAGCTGATCCGGCAGGGTGACAACAGTGGTGGGGGTCGTGCAGCACGTTTTATTATATTCAATTCAAAGATACTTACTATTTCTGCAGATGACAGGAGTCTGTCTTCTACTGAAAGTCTGATGTTTACAGAGTGAAAAGGAATGGTGAGAGCACAATCGCCTTATACAACTTTTCAGTCTCACAAATTGTGGTCCGTTTGTCAGGTAGTCTTTTATCCAGAAGATTGTTGAGGCTTCCACCTGAGTCTTTTGGAGACAAAGCAAATCAGGTTGAATTGTGTTAAACGCACTGGATAAATCAAAGAACATGATCCTCACAGTGCTGCTGGCTTTGTCCAGATGGCCAGTTTGTCGAGACAGGTATATGATGGCATCTTCAACTCCACAGCGATATGCAAACTGAAGGGGGTCTTGATGGTTTATTGTTTGCTTACTCAGGTGGGCCAACAGTCTCTCTAGGGCCTTCATGATATAGGATGTCAGGGCAACAGCTCTATAGTCATTGAAGACTGATGGGTAAGTTTTCTTTGGTACTGGACAGTAGGTCTACTATAGCACTGGCACCTTCTTTTGGACCAGGCTAAGGTTGAAAATGTGCTGCAAAATCCCACAGAGCTGCTCTGCATAGGCCTTCAGGACTCTAGGGCTGACATGACCTGGATCTGCAGCCTTATTTCGGTTCAGTCTCTCCAGTTGCCTTTTCATCTGACTTCTTAAGACAAACATCTTGAGACACACAGGTGGAAGGTGGGTGCAAAGGAAGCAACAGCATCTTCTGATTTGGTTGAAGACAAACATGTAGAAGCAGAAGGGTCCTTGGCTGAGGTGGAAGAGAAAGAATTGAGGTGTTACAGGAAAGCTGTGTGTCAAAGGAGGGTGGGATGTCTGTTTGCCTGTGGGCAGGAGAGAAGGATGCTGAGCTTGTTTCTGAACTGAACCTATTGAAGAATATGTTTAGTTCATTGGCTCTGTCCAGACATCCATCGGTCCGATCCTTCTTCTGCTTGAAGCCTGTGATCTTTTTCATCCCTGACCACAAATCTCTGATATTTTGCTGGAGCTTGCACTCCAGCTTCTTCTTGTACACCTCTTTGCCATCTCTTATCTTGACTTTAAGTTGGTTCTGTACACTCAATTTCCTGCCTCGCTCTCAGAAGGCTTGTTTTTTCTTTCAGATTTCTTCAGGTCAGTAGTGATCCAGGGTTTGTTATTGGCGAAGCATCTCACCATTCTGGTGTGGATGGTGTTATCCGTATATAGTCGGTCACACACTCAGTCATGGCATTGATGTCTTCTCCATGTGGCAGGCACAGTGAGTTCCAGTGTGCAGCCTGAAAGCAACCGTGCAGAGCCTCTTCAGTTTCCCGTGACTTCCTGTGACAATCTTCACACAGTCCTCTTTATTACAGGTTGCCTCTGAACAAGACTGTGATCTGATTTGCCTAGAGAAGGTCTTGCTTTAGAGGTGTACGAGTCCCTGACACATGCATAAATCAAATCCAACGTTTTGTTTTCTCTGGTAGAGCAGCTGATAAACAGTTGAAACGTTGGAAGTGTGGCAGAGAGAGAAGTATGGTTAAAATAACCAGATATTGCCACAAACGCATTGGGGTGTTGTGTCTGTAGCTTGGCAACAGCTGTGCTGATGACGTCACATGCAGCGTCGGCAACAGCTGATGGTAGGACGTAAACTGTTGCTAAAATAAAACTGGTGTACTCTCTGGGTAAATAACATGGATGAAAACTTACTGCTAACAGTTGAATATCTGGGCTGCATAGACAACACTTCAAAGTAACATGTCCTTGAATACAGTATCTGTTATTCACAAGTACTGCTGGTCCACCTCCTTTGTGTTTGCCACTCTTCTTTAAATCTCTGTCTGCACGTATGGTCAAAAAGGCTGGCAGAGAGACGCTGGAGTCAGGGATATGATCCTGCAGCCATGTCTCAGTGAAACTCATAATACTGCTTCCCCGATACTCTGGCTGGGTCCTTTGTAGGGCTTGAAGTTCATCCAGCTTATTTCCCAAGGATCTCACATTGCCCATCATAATCGATGGAAGAGATGGTTTGAACTTCCTCCTCCTCTCTCGTCTTTGCTCCTGCTCTGCATCCACAGCACCTCCTTTTCCAACTCATCAGGGATTTGGGGTTGTAGTTGTATCATTTAAGCTTTTGAGATGTTTATCAGCTGCCCCTGGTTGTAAAAATCTGACATGTTGCTATGGTTATGCATCCTAACAAATGTACAAAAGTAAAAATGTACCAGCAAAAATCCTTATAGCTGAAAAGCATCTGTTACCAGAGAGATTAATAATCCAAAAAATAAATTTTTATCCACCACAAGAGGAATTTGAATTCAATACAGTACTCAAATTGAACCGTATAAATATAGCTACAATATAAATATAAATATATGTGCACAGTTTTAAGTGAGTGAGAGTAAATGTAGAGCAGTATGTAGAGCAGTATAAGATGCGAGAGCGGTACAACAGTGCAGGTGATCAGTGTCCAAGTATGGCAGTGCAAGTAAAGCAGAAGTCCAAGCTGAGCATTAATGTAACACATAAATTTGCAAGTTACAAGTGTCCTGTCAAAAAAAAAGGGGGGGGGGGGGGGTGGGGGGGGGTGGGGGGGTGGGGGAGGGGAGTGGATGTCAGGGTGGTTTCCGGGCTTTGTTAACAAGGCTGGTTGCAGATGGGAAAAAACTGTTCTTGTGGCGTGAGGTTTTGGTCCAGATGGACCGCAGTCTCCTGCCAGAGGGGAGAGTCTCAAAGAGTCTGTGACCGGGTGGGAGGGATCAGCCAGAATCTTCCCTGCCCGCTTCAGGGTCCTGGAGGTGTACAGTTCCTGGAGCGACCGTAGACTGCACCTTCTCAGCAGACCGAATGACACGCTGCGGCCTGCCCTTATCCTTGGCTGTAGCAGCGGCGTACCAGATGGTGATGGAGGAGGTTAGGATGGACTCAATGATGGCTGTGTAGAAGTGCACCATCATAGTCTTTGGCAGGTTGAATTTCTTCAGCTGCCTCAGGAAGAACATCCTCTGCTGGGCTCTCTTGATGAGGGAGCTGATGTTTGGCTTCCACTTGAGGTCCCGGGAGATGATGGTTCCCAGAAAGCGGAAAGATTCCACAGTGTCAATTGTGGAGCCACAGAGGGTGATGGGGGCAGGTGGGGCTGGGTTCTGCCTGAAGTCCACAACCATCTCCACTGTCTTTAGAGCGTTGAGCTCAAGGTTGTTCTGGCTGCAGCAGTCCAACAGATGGTCCACCTCTCATCTGTACGCGGACTCGTTACCAGAGATGAGTCCGATCAGAGTGGTGTCGTCCGCAAACTTCAGAAGCTCGACAGACTGGTGACTGGAGGTGCAGCTGTTGGTGTACAGGGAGAAGAGCAGAGGAGAGAGAACACAGCCTTGGGGGGAACCGGTGCTGATGGTCAGGGAGTCAGAGACGTGCTTCCCCAGCCTCATGCGCTATTTTCTGTCAGACAGGAAGTCAGTGATCCACCTGCAGGTGGACTCAGGCACACTCAGCTGGGAGAGCTTCTCCTGGAGCAGAGCTGGGACGATGGTGTTGAAGGCAGAGCTTAAATCCACAAACAGGATCCTGGCGGATCCTGTGGAGTCCAGGTGCCGGAGGATGAAGTGAAGGGCTAGGTTGACTGCATCATCTACAGACCTGTTGGCTCTGTAGGCAAACTGCAGGGGGTCCAGGAGGGGGTTGGTGATGTCTTTTAGGTTTGAGAGCACAAGGCGCTCAAAGGACTTCATCACCACAGAGGTCAGGGCTACAGGTCTGTAGTCATTAAGCCCTGTGGTCCTTGGCTTCTTGGGAACAGGGCGATGATGGAGGACTTGAAGCAGGCTGGCACATGACATGCCTCCAGTGAGGTGTTAAAAATGTCTGAAGACTGGAAACAGCAGATCAGCGCAGTGCTTCAGGCTGGCTGGCGAGATAGAATCCGGTCCAGCAGCTTTGCGGGGGTTCTGTCTCCTGAAGAGTTTGTTGACGTCCCTCTCCTGGATAGAAAGACCCGTCCCCGGCGTGGGTAGGGGGCAGGTGGGGGGAACTTCAGGGTGGGGGTTGGAGGTGCCCAGGCCCCTCTTGAAGTTGGGGAGGTGGGGGTGGTGGATTGTGGCTGCAGCTGTTGGGGGTGTTGTGGGGGATGGTTGCAGGACTGTCCCTTTGTCTTTCAAAGCGGCAGTAGAACTCGTTCAGGTCGTTGGCGAGGCGTCAGTCATTGATGGAGTGGGGGGCTTTCGGCTTGTCGTTGGTGATCTGCCTGAGCCCTTTCCAGACAGACGCAGAGTCGTTGGCTGAGAACTTGTTTTGGAGCTTCTCAGAGTACAGTCGTTTGGCCTCTTTCACTGCCTTGCCAAACTTGTACTTCGCCTCTCTGAATATGTCTTTGTCCCCACTCCTGAAGGCCTCTTCCTTATCCAGTCTTAACCTTCTGAGTTTGGCTGTGAACCAGGGTTTGTCGTCGTTGTAATTAACCCTGGTGCATGATGGTACACAGCTGTCCTCACAGAAGCTGATGTAGGAAGTCACAGCTTCTGTGTACTCGTGATAAGTGTCTCTGATGGTGATGTAACAGTGATCCAGAATGTTGTCCTCTCTGGGCGGACATTTAATAAACTGTCTATATTTGGGGAGTTCGTGGGTGAGATTACCTTTGTTAAAGTCGCCAGCGACGATAACTAAGGAGTCCGGGTTGGTCCGCTCCACACTCAGTATCTGGTCGGGGAGCACGCGCTGTGCGACCTGCACGTTAGCTTGCGGCGGGATGTACACACTGACCAGGATGAATGAAGCGAACTCACGGGGGGGGGGAATAGAAAGGCTTACAGTTTATGATGAAGGATTCCAGGTCTGGAGAACAGTGCTGCTGAATCACTGTAACGTCGTTGCACCAACCACTGTTGAGGTAGAAATGGATTCCTCCACCTTTCGCTTTGCCGGAGAATTCTGTGTCTCTGTCCGCTCTGTAGAGCTGGAATCCTGCCAGCTCCAGCGCAAAGTCCGGTATTAATCCACACAGCCACGTCTCCGTGAAGCACAAAACTGCCGATGAATAAAAGTCCTTGTTTTTCCCCAACAGCAGTTGTAGTTCCTCAATTTTGTTGGGAAGTGAGCGCACGTTAGAGTGTAATATTCCAGGTAACTGTGTTCGTAGTCCACGTTGGCGAAGACGTACCTGCACCCCTGCCCGTTTCCCTCTCTTCCAGCGTTTCACCGCGTGAGCAAAGGTGAGCGCACTTTTGACCAGGATGTCCAAATATTCCAGAGCAGTAGGCAGAAAAGTCGGGAATAACTCCTCTGGTGTAGTAGCCTTGATGTTCATGAGTTCTTCTCTGGTGAGAGAGCTCCGGGTACCATCATAGAAGACCGTTTTAAAGCAAAAACAAAACAAAACAATGCGCACCAACACGCCGAGGCGACCATCTGCGGCACCATCTTGATGAATCTTTACATAGCAGAATGAAAATGAACAGAGCTACTCCAACCTGCTGCCACTTAGAGAGCCACAATTCTAGAAAGCTAGCGAGCACCTTTATCCTTTGCCACATATTACAGCTGTTGTCCTTAAATGTTTCCTGAACTCGATTCTTGAACTGCTTCTTTGTAGCTTTAATTCCCCTGGTTAGTGCAGAACTGGCTCGTCTTTATAAGCCTCTTAATTGCGGGATCTGAAGGCTGTGTTGCGGGCTCTGTACAGCCACGGGACAGTATTATCCGGTTCAACAAAGAGATTGTCAAACCAGAAAATTCACAGTGATTGTTTCTTTTGTCACCACATGGTCAATACAAAAGTTCACATAGGACAATTTTGAGGAGGTGTACGGTTTGATGTCTGAGTCCATGAACATGTAATGGGAATTATTAAGTGCTGTGAACATTCTTTCTTAAGTGCTGTGGACTTCCTTTAACCTTTTTCCTCTGACCTATGTGTTTGAATAGTGTTCTGTCTTCTTAGAGCAGATAGCCTTTAGCCATTTGTTGATGAATGATGGTCAGCACTTCCTGAGGGGGGGCAGATGGGGTCTTCATTTATGATTGTCTTATCTCTGTCCTGGGAGGTTTAGGGGCCACAAAGTTAAGCTCTTTGAGGTTGAGACAACACCCTCATTCTGTTATAAATACTGTCTGTAAACTGTGTTCGGGGCCTCTCTTTCACTGACTCGTCAGTGACAGGGTCTTCAAACGCAGAAATGCCTTTGAATAAAACTTATAAAGACAAAGTCCGGATTTTCTCTTATTGTGAGTTAATTTCTCTCCCACTTGATAAGAAAAATTCTATTACAATTTTGGCGTCACGAACAGGATCCGACATGCCAGAGAGACGGCAGGAGGGGGCAAGGACGTCTGGCCAGCCTGGAAGACGTTGTCTTCAGTCCCTCCATTTTACGGAGGGGGTCCTGGGACTAACTGCGCTTCTGGCTGATCGGATTCGAACTATTTGTCTTCAAATGTAATCTGGATGAGAAGTTGCTCTGTATTGATAAATTTTTTATTGCACATTAACCATCATCTCCTAATTAATTGATTAGGTCCGGAGTTGGGAGAAGGAGGACATCGGCTGATTACCTGTAAAGGTATTACAGGGAGGGTTTTATTGGTAAAACAATAAGACAAGCAAAACAAACGGGTTTTGCGGGTGGTTTTTAGCAATTTTTACATCTTATAAAGGAGAAAAAGCCAGGGGGGCAGACGTGCCACTGAAACAGGTAAAAAGGCTATAGTTTAAATGGGCGTTTCGGAACCAAAGGCATCAGAGGTGCGTCCTCCTCCAAACTCTGCGATTTATAAAATAATGAAAGGAAAAGGTGGGGAGATTGTGTAAATGTGTTTTAATTTGGGAAGATAAGTTTGGTTTTCCACAGGGTGAAGTTTGTGTGTTAATAGGTTAAAAAGTTAAATAAAAATAGTTTAAATAGTTTAAAGTGAAACAGTTGATGGACAGAGATGAGGAAAAAAATAAAACATAAGAAAAAGATTAAAAAGCACAGAGTGCATTAATTAAGGGGTTAAAGAGTTAAAACTTTACTGCAGGAAGTTTCGTCTCTCTTAAATGCTGCGATTAATTGGAAAAGAAGGTAAAAGTGAAAAGAGACAGAGATGGGAAAATAAATTTGTTTTAGAAAGGAGTATAGTGCATGTTCTGGAAGGAAGTGACAGGACAACTGACTGACTGATAATATTTCTGTGTGCAAAATCTGAACCTATACTAAACTTTTTCTTCTATCTCTCTCTCACACACACACACACACACATATATGGGATTTGAGTGCAACATCTGCGTTTTTGAGTCTGGACTTTAGAAACCTGCCCTTCCATGGCTACTCCACCAGAGACGCTTCTTCAGCATGTCCTGAAAGAGAGAGGGTCTGCTGCCTGCCTGCTGCAAATGACAGTGTGAGTTTCCACCAGAACGAAACTCAGAAGAAGTCTGGCCCCAAACCCACTGAGATGGACAACGATCCATGCTGTTTGCCAGAGCCAGAAGAGCGATACACTGGATTTATATTGAAAGCACCATCTTATGGGGGCCAGAGAAGAGAAACAGGCCAGAGCCAAAATTCTTTCTCTGAGAGAAGTTAAAGTGGACAAGGAAGGAGTGAATTTCCCACCAACACACCTGGAAAGGGCTTGGTTTTTTTTTGGACTGATAGATGACTGTGTGCCATGACAGTCGAGCTACCGACAGAGCGATTAAGAAACTGATGGGGGTAATGTACAAACACACACATTTACATACATTTTTCCTATTTTCTGCAACGAAGAACGCTTATTAACCGCTGCTCATGTGACGCTTGCTTGACGTTGACAGATAAAGCGGGTTAAAATATTATTTTAGGGTTAGAAAAGTATCTTCAAAAGGGTGATAACTTAGCTCATTTGATATTTTCCAGTTAATTTTTTTTGGAAAAGCAAGTAATAGTAGAGACCTCATTAAAACAGGCTTAGTTCTACTGCAGATGGTCCTTATACAGTCTCTGACACAGTACTTACAGTGGGGTGCAGTTTTTGTCCGCAAGTGCCAACTTACGCTTATGGAAACTACAAATTAATTGTTTTTCACAGCCGCTGCTGGGAAGAGGTTATATTAGTTTTTTTTCTTCCCTCTTCTGATTCATGCAGCGTGTTGATTTAAACTGTACCTTATATCAGGTCCCTGACAAAAACTATGAAATGCTGGTTCTGCAGTTTATTCTTCCTCTGGGAAGGAAAGGAAATCAATTCAGTTCTGGTTTGCATAGAAACATTCAAAAACTGTGTGGTTTGATAAGATATCACCAGCCTAAAAACTTTTTAAAAAGTAATCTGTTTTTTTTTTTTTTTGTTTTTTTTTTTTTTGTAGTTAAACACATTTTCCTTGACAAACAAACCTTTAAAATGAGAATGGAAAGAATTGGGTTTATTTTTGAAGGTAAAAGAATCTGATTGGACAGTGGTACCACACAAAAATAAACTAATCTGATGTCCCCTAAAAAGACTCTGCATAGAAAAGGCCTTCAGGACTGTGGAATTATTTCCCACCACAGTACCAAATTTTTAAGCATGCTTTCCTATTTTAAACCAGATCTGTGTTTTGTTTTGTTTTTAGCATAATGTTTGTCTGAAGCTTCTTATGAACTGGGTTAGGAGCAAATATGATCTGAGGTAAATTAGGAGCTATGAACTAGTGATTTTAAATCTGATTAGGTTCCAAGTAGAAAAATACACTAAAACGGTCTGGGGGATATTAAGCCCAATCCTTCAATCTCTGCAGAAAGCTAGCATCATTGGTTTAATGCAGCAGTACTTCAACCTGTGGTTATTGGACTCTTGAAGCCCATGAGCCCAGATTTGGGGTCCATAAAATTATAATACTTAATTAAAAGGTAGACCCCCACCACTGATTCCTTTTAAAACAGATCTAAGCCAATGATGAGTTCCAGTCATTTTGTTTGGGTTTTGGGGTGGTCTAGTTTGAAATTGCAAAAATACTCAAAAGTTTCTACTCTGGGGAATACAGATGGCGGCTGAAGAGTTTTGTTTGGAGCCAAGGCTAGGATTCTTTATAATGGAATAAAGAGAAGTTAAAATCCTTTATTTTAGGAAATTAAATAAAAAAGGCTCTCACAACACTTAGAGGATTGTTGGCTCACACTACAGTCTCCTTGTTTGATTTCTTAGGGGTTTTAAAGATTAAAAGAATACTTGGAGAGTACAACGGTACACAAGGTAATTTCAGATTACTAAGGAATAAAATATTGGACAATTTATTAGCATGTTTAGATAAATTAAAGAGGGGTTCTAGGTATAATTTTCTCCCCAAAACTCTCAAAAATTTAAATAGCCCAAATTAAAGAAAATGATTGGTTGGTGTCCTTTGAAACGTTGGGAACAAAGTCAGAGTTTGGAGTCAAGCTTCTTATCTTAATTTCTGGTTAAGTCTAAAACTGCAGTTTTGTTTGTTTGGGTATGCCATAAAGAGTCAATGCCGACTTAAAAAGACTTGTTTGCATTTAAACCTGAGCAGAGAAAAAATTTTGAATACAGCTGGTATCAAATTGAGCAAAATTAAAAGAGAATTATAACAATAACTCTCAGGATTGTAGTTATTATTACAGAGTTACAGTATAAAGAATTGGCAAAGGGTTTCAGCATCAGTAAATTTGGATTCATGTTAGAGAAAACTGTTGCTGTGCTTCTCAATACTTTGAAATCTATTTGGACTATGTGCACTCATTTTTTAAAAAGGATCCTGAAGATTGTCATAATAAAATTGATCAATTACAGCATAAGAGATATGGCTGAGAAAACATTTGAATGAGATTGGTAAAAATTCTTTTTGAATTCTTGAAGCTTCAATTTGGCCATTTTGTCTGTCTTTGATGTTTTGTCTTTGTTTGTTGGACTGAATGTTGTTTATGTGTTGTTCCATGACATAATAATGCATGTTTTAGAATAATGTTTTAAATCCCAGATTGATTAAAACCTGAGTTTTTCAGGAGAATTGAGAAGCAGCTTGTTTTTAGAGGTAGGTGTGTTAACACGTTTTGCAGTTCAAGGTACACTAAGATGGGTTGGATGAAGAAACTGTGGGTCCCGCCTATAGGCTGCCAATAAAGAGGTTAGTTCTGCCTGACTCTGCCTCTACCAGTTTGTTCCCCCCCCACGCCTTTGTTGTCATGGTGACGCTCAGCACCTCCCTTTCCTGAGTTTTAACCACTGTTAAGAGACAAATAGAATCAAAATGCTTGTTAGTGATTGTTGCCTAAACATGTTTTTTGACTAATAATTAAGGATGTAGCATGACATTTTAGATTTATGTGTTTTACTATTAAAAGTTAATGAAATAGTTTTAAACTAGTTTGAAGAATTAGTTTTGCATGAAGGATCATTGGTGATTTATTAGGTTGAAGGTTTTGCCTGGTGCCATTAAGCTAGCTGACAGTTTAAGATATGCTAAAAGTAAGGAATATTTTTGATAAAGAATCTAAGTCATGACTTCATACTTAGTGAGAATTATTTATTAGATTAACTTTGTAGAGTTTATGCATCACAATTACATTGGATGTCCATTAATCTAATACTCATCTTCATACAAGACAAATCAGGATGATATGTGACTTAATTCTAAGTTGAGACATTGATGAACTGCACAACAACTGAAGTTTGCGTTTTGTTGTTAATGGAACTGAATTACAGTTAGAAACATCTGGATTTATTTATTTATGTTGCGTTTGGTAATTTCATAATGTCACCTTCTGTCAGAATTCATTTCTGTGGTTTTCTGTAATGTGATCCTGGTGACTAGAAGGTTTTTTATACTTTTGCCAGGATTGTCGCATGGGTTGGAAAAAAAAAAAAAAACCCTGCGCCAGAAGAGGGAATTGTCGAAAGAATTTACCAAAGTTTTAGACACTCATGGGAAAAGGGTAGCTCATACCTCCAGTGAGGACTTAGTGACAAAGTGAAGAGACGTTTGTACTGTTGTTTATATAAATGGTGCATAGTTCCTCAGATCACAGTCTGGAAAACCTGTCTGAAAGTATGGGTGTTGATTATTTTGTGAAATTTTACATCTCCACAGATTAGACCATTTTTGAAATTTTCTGGGTATTCTGAAACTAATGGAAATAATGACCTGTAATCAGGCCTTCCTCAACATATGTCCATATTTAATATTCAGAATATTTAGCTGATGGTCACTGCTAGTATACTAGGTGGGTGAGAAGATTAATTATTTTTGATTTTTGCTGGTATGTTTTGTGAAGTTCATGTAATTAAGACCTAGGCTTGAGAATGAGGACTTGAAATTAAAAATTAGCCAGGGGTGTGAGGTTCTGCTTATTGTTTTCATTACGATCGAGACTTTTGAAGTGCTGTTTGACAGGTCTCCTAATTTGGGCATGGGGATATTGCTAAGATTTCTACCTTCCACAATCTTTGTGTGAAGAGAGGATGTTGTTTCTGTCAAAAAACTGTCCACTGTGCTTTTTCAAGTTTCACAGATTGTGAAAGCTGCATTGCTGAAAACAGCCACTTCCAAAGGTCCACTCCTTGATTCCAGGAGAACACAGTTGAAGTCCAGATGCTGGGATGGCCCATATCAGATCCTACACCGTTGTCAAGGTAGCAGAACGTGACACCTGGGTCTATGCTACACTGGAAGGTGTTCATGGGAACACCACCTGAGCAGCATCCTGGTTCTGAACCTCCTGCCTAGAGGAGTTTCCTACGACCGCCCACCTGTACTATGATGGTAACAGGGCAGCTTGAAGCACAGAAGCCACTCTGGGAGAGGCAGCAGGATTTTTAAATTTTGTTTTTGATTTGTTTTCTTTGAAAAACTGTTTGCTTTCAGTACCAGAAGGAAGGACATTCCACTTTAAGGTCACGATGCAGCTATATGGAAGATGATCTGCTCTGATGCTGATGATTGGTTTTGCAAGTTTGTATTACTCCTGTGTTTATTTGGGAAAAGGTACAGCTAAGACAATGTGCGACTAATCTGAGTAATTATGCTAATAATACTCATCAGCTGATTCGAAGAGAGATACATCACTTTTCTGACTACCATGATCATACTGATAATGTCTGGTGGCAATTGATGCATCAAACTGTGAGGAAGATAAGAAATGATAGTTATGTTTGTTGTTTGATTCCACGTGCTATTAATGATCAACCATTTCTGGTACCTGTTCCTGTTGATACTGCTTATACTTTAGCTACTTTCTTTCCAGATAACCAATTGGTGGAGGTCCTTTTTCTTGGGTGAGGAATTATACTGTAAGGGAACGTAGAAAATGTTAATAGATTTTCTAATGAGACTAATTCAACATGTGCCAATACAGGGAACCTTTTAGGTTTAGGGATTAATAGGAATCCGATTAAAGATCCAGATATTTTGTATTGCACCAGGAGGAAAAATACACCTTATTCCCTTGGAAAGACAGAGGGTTGTAAAACTATTATACAGTCTCATGTGCTTTAACCCCCATAAAAATACATCTGGCCATGTCCTATCAGAACTGATCCTTAACCATTTTAGGATCGGCCTCAGTGCCTTTGTGTTAACTCTTAATCTGACAGCCTTACGAATGGAAGTAAATTGTATGGCCAGGAGGTAAATTAACCAGGGGTATATGTTTACTTTTCCTAGTAGAGATGGGTATTTCTGTCCTAAGAATATGTTTGGATGTGTGGGAATAGATCTTATCTGTATCTGCCTGCCTAATGGTCTGGAATATGTTATTTAGCTCATTTACTACCTACAGTCACTTACTTATGATTCAATCAGCCCATTATTAGAAAGGAAGACAGTGTTTTCAAAAGACAAAAAGAGAGATAGGATTCCATATTGGAAAAGGGATTTTGGTACATCATTCCTAGTTATGGTGCTGCCTAATGCAACACTCATAGGATTAATGTGTTGTCAGTTGAGTTAGAAAGTCTTACTGCTTTAACTGAGAAGGTTTCACTGTTCTGACCAAGGGAGCAACAAGCTCTTAGTAGAACGATGATTTGCAAAAATAGAATTGCTTTGGATTACTGTTAGCTGAGAAGGATGGTGTTTGTCATTAATTGGAGAAACATGTTGACACTTTATTCCTGATGTGTCTAGCAACATGACAAGTATCCATGATAAGTTTGGAGAATTGCTGACAACCCAACCAGAAAGAAAATATGGGTTCTTCTTGGGGATCCATGGACCTGGATTATTTCTGGTGGTTAAAACATCTTAGATAATTAAAAGATTGAGTGATTATTTTATTTTTATTTTGGATTCTGATGTTTCTTTCATGTTTGTATTATCCAATGGTTAAAGGAATGGTAATGAGACTGATCAATGTTTCCATGGTAAAGGTTGATATGGATGTAGATTTAATTTCTGTTTGTAATGACTATGATGATTCTGCATTGAGATAAAAGTGCATATGGATATGACGGCTTTTATTACTGCTTGAGATGTTATAATGATGTAATATCTCTAAACCTGTTTGGGGGGAGTTTGTACTGATGTTCAACATTCTAGTGGTATAAATAGGGCTTGGAGATTTGTTCTTTCATGTATGATTATCTTGTAATCACAAGGGGGAAGTGTAATGGGAATTATAAGTGCTGGGACTTCCTTTAAACCTTTCTCCTCTGACCTATGTGTTTTGAATAGTGTTCTGTCTTCTAGAAAAAGCAGATGGCCTTAGCCATTTTGTTGATGAATTATGGTCAGCACTTCCTGAGGGGGGGCGATGGGTCTTCATTTATGATTGGTCTTATCTCTGTCCTGGGGAGGTTCAGGGGCCATAAAGTTAAACGATTTGAAGCTGAGGTAACACCCTCATTTGCTATAAATTACTGTCTGTAAACTGTGTGCGGGCCTCTGTTCCACTGACTCGTCAGTGACAGGGTCTTCAAAACGCAGAAATGCCTTTGAATAAAACTTATAAAGACAAAGTCCGGATTTTCCTTATTGTGAGTTAATTTCTCTCCCACTTTGATAAGAAAAATTCTATTACAAACACCTCCCACCTTGTATCCTCAAAGCAGTCCTGGAGTGAGAAAATAGGCTTCTTTGTCCATTTCTGCGCCATTTTAATCTTGGGTTTCGATGTAGCAATAAGTGGTCTGAGATGGTATCAAGAACAAAAAGAGGTTATCAGATTGTCCTAAGTGAGGGCACACCCATGCCTTATATGCTTTGGGGATGTTAGTGTAAACCTCAACCAATGTTTTTTTCCCTCTTGTTTTTATTTTGATATATTTGTGGAACCTTGGCCAAACATCCTTCACATTTGTGGGTTTGAAATCACTCGCCACAACAAAAACCATGGGGAATTCGGGGAATTAAACTCCCGTGGCTTATAAAAAGGTGGCCATTTCAGCAGCAGGTACTCAGGACAACAGTGTTTCTGTACAATCCATTCCGGATTATCTCCTCCGGAATGGGAACATATAAAGTCAGGGGCCATGTATAATTTAATTCTCTTAATTAGAGAATTCCAGTCCATGAATAATTCATCTTTTGGCTGTTTTAGCTGTTTGTGGAAGAACAGTGCCCAGGCACACATATAAACTAACAGGGAGGGACTCATTCGTTTCCTCTCCTACAGCAATCTCACACACACAGCATACGCTTTCTGTCTATCAGGGCTACTCAAGTCCCTGGACGACTGAATCTGGGTGCAGATTTGCTCTCCAGAGGGAGGCCTCTGATGAGAAAATGAAGGCTTCACCCCTCCACTTTGGCACAAAGATAGTGCCTGATTAGGACATCAGCAGTGGATCTTCTTGCCACCAGGGCCAACACCCACTGTCCTCTATTCTTTTGCATAACAGATCAGGATGCTCCACTGGGGGTGGATATCCTAGCCCACCCATGGCCCAATCTACTCCTGTATGCAATTAGCCCAGTGGCAATGATACTGCCTGTCCTAGAGAGGTTGCACAAACGGTGCCTGCCCTTTATTTTGGTAGCACCTTGTTGGTCAGCAAAGCTATGATATAGCAAGATAGTCAGCCTCCCGGGAGCAGGGAAGCTGTATGCCTACCTACTGAGAGGTCCAGTTTATTAGCTAAGGACCTCCCTTCTGCTATGGTGGCAACAATCCAGAATGTGAGAGCATCCCCCACTAGAGGCTTATATGCTTACAAATGGCGAGCTTTTGAGCAGTGGTGTGAGGATAAGCACATTGTTCCATTTCAGTGCTCAATGGTGGAAGTCCATCCGGAATCTGTTCCGGTTCCTGAACGTGATTTCAAACCGGTGATGCGTGTTTCCACCAACCAAAAGAGGTTTCAAAGCACAAACTCTGGTTCAACCTAGGCAACGCAGAATACTTGGTTCTTCTGCGTGAACTGTAATGTCACCCATGGGCGGGTCGAAGCTGTTGACAATAGAAGCATCAAGTACGAAGGGAAAGACGTGGAACATACCATATAAAAATTTGTAATGTTTTCAAAAACATACTAAACATGCATTGTATAACTACTGGTTTCTGTTACACTCGCGGATGCTGATATATGAAAATGTACACGGCATTATACTTGCATGGAGTCACAGTTTCCTTACTGTGTTAATGTATTAGTTTATGGGTGCTTTCTTGCGCGCAGCTCACTACCAAGCTCCCCCCGGGCTAATGCCCACTGTTGATGAGTCATGCCTGGTTCACAAAACTGGTGGAAATGCACACTGATGCTCACCAAAACACCAAAGTTCGAAGGCACGTGATCCAAAGCAGTTCAAGAATGAGAGTTCCCTCGGTGGAAAAACGCTATCAGTGGTACTCAAAGCTGTTTGTGAACCATTGGAGTCAGTAGATATGAAATACCTTTCGTGTAAGGTTTCTCTAGGGTTAGTGTGTTTTGCAGCAACTGTGGATCAGGTAGTAGGAGTTCGTCCTGTAACTGGTGGGTTGCTGGTTCAAACCCCCACTCTGTCTGTTTTAGTTATTGTGTCCTTGGGCAAGATACTTCAACTGCTTTGCCTACCAATAGTGGTCAGAGGCCCCGGTAGTGCCGACTGTATGGCAGCCTCGCCTCTATCAGTGTGCGCCAAGACAGCTGTGGCTACAAGGTAGCTTACCACTGTCAGTTAGTGAATGTGTATATGAATGGGTGGATGACTGATGTAAAGCGCTTTGAGGTCTCTGGGAACCTAATAAAGTGCTATACAAGTGCAGACCATTTACAATTTTTCTGTTTCTTGGCAAATGCAAAGCGGATTGGGGACCTCCATTCTTTGTCTGGAAATCCAGCCAACTTACACTTGTCACCGTAAGACTCCAAATTCACCTTGCGACCTAATGCAGCATTTCTTCCAAAGGTTATACCTTCAGACTACACCTCCATGACTATAGAGCTTTTCTTTTTTGGTCCACTTCCATTTGCAGCTGAGGAAAAAGGAAGGTTGCACTTCCTGTGTCCTTTACGTGCACTGCGCATTTACATTGACCGTACAGAGAATGTGAGGTTGGGGCTAGGATTTATAAAGCCTCTGCTTTGACGTCATAGCTGCAATGGATGCTGGAAGGTTTAGTTACAGTCAGTTTCTTCGGTAAGATGGGGGTGGTTACAACAACTTCTATAGCGCTTTATAAAGTCTGAGGACCCCAAAGCGCTTTACACTACAATCAGTCATCTACCAATGAACTGAATATTTTGATCAATAAAAAAAACAAAAAAGGATGAAAATACTAAAACAAACCTAATAAGTAACATAACAAAACCTAAAGGTTGCTGAATAAAACCTAGTAGTTAAATAAAAGCTGAAAATAAACACACGTAGACACAATTGGCAGTCGCAAAGTCTCTCACAGCTGCTCTGCGTGATGTCACAACATTCTAAATTCTATCTGGGAAAACAGCAGGACACAGAGAGAAATCAAAATTCACACCAATTTTTACCTATTATTACAGAGAAAAAAACTCTAAAAGCTGAGTCATTTAGGGACAGCCTAAGAGATGCCAAACCCATGAGTATTTCTCAAAGCAAAGTCCATGTATTCCTTGAAATCTGTGTATGATGTATGCAAGGGTAACTTCAAACGGTTGTTGCAGGTGAAATTCTAGAAATTGGTGGGACAAAAACATGTGAGAAATAAACAATATATTTTACTCATCTATGCCTTTAATAAAACATATTTAATAATTAAGAAACATTTATGTAGTGTATAATCTTTATTCAACCCTAAATGAAAGGCTCATAGCAACCATCTGGATGTGGGACGTGGTTTGTATTGTAAACTTCATATACAACCGTTCAAACAGAGGACTTTAAAATGCTATCGAGGTTACTGAGCATGTGACGATCTGCCCCTGCTGCAGTCCGATACACTAGATTGCATCAAGTCTTATGCCTATGGAGTTGAGAAGAGAGGCCCTGACACATATGATTAAAAGTGGCCCCAACATGATAAAACTTGCTCGGTCTCTGTAAAGTTGTTAACATCCCTGCCCCACCATTGCTGGCTGTTTGTTGTGCTGAATTGGCAGTCAGATCTCCCTAGAGAGAATGGAAGGTGCAGCTCCATTCACATACAGTGGCATGGACTGTTTCGGACCATTCTATGTGAGGGAGGGAAGGAAGGAGCTGAAGAAATATGGGCTATATATCTATTCTATATGGTCAAGACCCATTCACTTAGAGGTATTGGATGAGCTCACTACTGACGTCTTCCTGAACGCGTTGCGTTGCTTTATCACTTTAAGGGGCAACGTAAGACAACTAAATAGCGACCAAGGTACCAACTTCGTAGGTGTGTGTAATGAGTTCCAAGATATGATGAGAGGACTACTAGAAGAACGTGTGAAAGAAATGGGATGCAGATTCATTATGAATCCTCCTGCTTCGACTCACATGGGCGGCATCTGGGAGAGACAGATCCGCACTGTAAGGAGTGTCCTCATGTCCATCCTCGACCAATCCCAGAATGTTTCGTGTCTATGTGACTTTCCTTGTAGGAACCATAACAATTTTGTGTTTTATGGCAGGAAGTCAGATTTTGAGGCTTGGTCACGCCCACATACTTTGATGTAGCAAAAAGCTTTTGATAACGTTTAATCCCCAATGCCTTAAGAGGAACCAGAGTAATTTTGAAGTCTGTAAGTCAAAAGTTGTAGAAGAAGTTCGCTCAGATACAGAGGCTAGAAATTGTAAAAATCAGGTCAAAAACACATTTTCAACACAAAATGGCCAACTTCCTGTAGGGTTTGGCCAATGGGTCCAATAGACTATTTTGTAGTTCCTGAAAAGTTACATGTGTGTTCTGAATTTCCTAGTCCTCGGGTAAAGGGTGGCTTGTGGCTGATTTTGTTAGTTCTTCTGGGGGTGCTGTGGGGAAATTAGGACACGCCCAATGGCCCCATCCTCTCCAAAGCTAATCATCATCATCCTCATTCTACTCGACACAGCTGTCTGAAGAATATTTCATTTTCATGTCACTTATCCACTAAATTTCATCCAAAACGTCCAAACTGGTAATTATCCTCTTCTGTGCTATTATGAGTGACAATTATCCAGAAATAACACAGTACTGGAAGCTAATGGAGCAGAGTGTGTGGAAGCTTAAAGCTTTGTTTGTTAGATTAAAATAGTTATTATTGTTTTTACCATATGCAAAGATGAATTCTGTGAATTCTTTGTTCTCTGCATAAGGAAACAGGCCTGTCTGGGAACAGATTACATTAGAGAAAAGTTCTTGGCGTGAGGAATGATTGATGGGATTGTTATTGCAGTTCAGCCAGGGTATCTTGTGATACCCTGACCCCAGCCAGGTCAGTGTGACATTAAGATTCGTCTGTCCAGATAAATGATGTGAATGTTATTGTAAACTATCACGTAGGCCAATCTGATCTTTTCCAGATGATTGGCTGTAGTGTATTCCTTGAACTGCGACCGAGAATTAATGATGTGGATGCCAAAAGTTTTACGTAAATGAGTATGATGATTTCAATTGGTCAAAGAGGACCAATTACACATCAATGCTTTGTATCTGTATAAAACCGCCCTGTAAGGACTGAAAAGCAGGGATACTTTGAATTTTTTGATGAAGATGTTCTGTGCGCTGTAAGAAATAAAAGTTCCCCCCGTGAAGGCTGGGAAGAGAGATTTCTCTGAGTTCTTGTTAATTGTTTTAGCTCAGTAATAAGACCACCCCTCTTCCACAAGTCCACGCTAGCAGCCAGCAGACTATAATTTTTACACTATAACACACCCAGCGTGCATAAGCTATGCACAGAAATTACATCACCAGAGAAGATGCTAGAAAGACAAGTTTTTCCTTGTTAGAAAGGTGAGTGTCTCTAGTTTGTTTTGATATGAGACAAGCGGGGGTGCTGCAAAAAGAAAGGTACTTTTGTACAGTTTTGTTTACCCAGTCAGCCGTGTCTGAGGAAACTTTAACCCCTTAGGCCTTAGCATACCGGTACCAGTGTAAAAAGTAAAAAAAACTGGGTTAAAATGCCGGTAGGTTTTCTTTTCTTCAATCCCTCGCAAGAGGAGGCTTTAATGTTCACAAACTTATAGAGAGGCAATGACATTTAAAAGGTCCCCCAGACATGGCTGACTCTGAACAAAACCGTAAAAAAAACCTTTTTTGTAGCACCCCCACCCCCCCAAAATCAATATCATAAACTACAGACACTTACCTTTTTTAAGAAGGCATAACCGGTCTTTCTAGCACCTTGTGTGGTGATGTAATTTGCATTGTAGTTCATGTGCGCTGGGTGAACTTTAGTTTGAAGCAGGCTCTGGTTGCTGCACACATGTCCAATACCCTGGCTGCAAATGTTACCAGACAAAACAGTTCAAACTAGTCACCAGTCCAGCAGCATGTCGCAGCAGAGCAAAGAGAAGCACCTAGAGTAGTCCCTCAAGCGACAGGTAATCAAGTCCCAAATCCTAGAGCTGTAGGGGGTACTGTAGTGTGGCAAGAAACCCCAGAGCCACCCAGTATTCAGCCACAAAGACCGTTTACTGCAGAATTAGAGGTAATTCGACAAAGGTCACGTAATGCAGGCCCCTCTAACATTGCAATCATTCAAGACCACACCTTGATACTTAGAGGGGGAGACATGCCCCCCCAAGACCGTTCACAAGAAGCTGGGAGAACTGTGCCAAAGCAAACAATCACCTGCAGAGTTTGCAGAGGAAGTGTGACGCCTTACAAGTACGGCTTACCCAGGATTCATACTGCAGGATCAGCTTGCTACTGAATTTTTCCATCTGTTCTGGAACCATTAAACATATCAGAAGCTGTCACACCAGGAAGTGTTGCCATCTTTACCGACGCAAGAGTTCCAGTTAAGGCTCTGTAATTTTTCGAGCACAACACATCTCTACCCTGTGGAGTATGTGTTGACATTTTGTTTGAAACCTTCCCTGATGATCCCCTTAAAATGTTGGACTTGGAAGGTGACCAACCACAACCTTTAGCAGGAGAAGAGAGTAGCCACACAGCTGGGCCAAAAGTTGGGCAACTGGTGAAAAATGCTCTAGACTTACCAAAACACTTACAAGCCCTTTATGCAACATCCAATGAGACTCTCAGGGAAGACTAAGTGATATTAATTGAGCTCCTCCTAAAAGAGCAGTCTGTCTTCGCAGTTAACGACACTGACCTTGGGAAGCTTTCTGCTGTTAGTCATAAGATTAACACTGGAGATGCAAGACCTGCGCGACAGCCAGTCAGAAGGACACCGTTGGGCTACCAAGGGTAGGATGAACAACATCTCAAATACATGTTGGAAGCTGGACCATCATCTTCAGAGTGGGCTTTACCTATTGTTCTCGTTCGTAAAAAAGATGGAGGTGTACGCTGTGGAGGCGACTGTGGCTCAGTATGAAGAGTAGTCTTCTTGAAATCAGAAGGTTGTGGGTTCGATTCCAGCTTCCTCCTGCCATAGGTCGTTGTGCCCCTGGGCAAGGCACTTAACCTCAAGTTGCCTACCGATCTGCGTATTGGTGTATGAATGTGTGAGCGTTAGTGAGTGCGATTGGGTGAATGTGGCTCTAGTGTAAAGCAGTTTGTATGACTGGAAAAGCGCTATATAAGTATAGTCCATTTACCATTTGTAGACTATCGGCGCCTAAAAAAAACTTCACACTGAAAGAAGTTTATCCACTTCCGAAGATGGAGGAACGTCTTTATATTTTGGGAGAACCTACAATTTTCTTGACCCTGGACCTTCAGTGCGGGCATATTGCTGTATACCCAAATGACCACTGCAAAACAGCTTTCATCACCCACTATGGCCTCAATGAATACACTAGAATGCCATTTGGCTTACAGTGGGGCCAAAAGTATTTATTCAGCAACTGATTGTTCAAGTTCTCCTACTTAGAAAGATAAAGGGTTTTTTCATTTTCACCATGGGTACACTTCAACTATGAGAGACAAAATGAGAAAAAAAAATCCAGGAAATCACATTGTAGTATTTTTAAAGAATTTATTTGTAAATTATGGTGGAAAATAAGTATTTGGGCACCCACAAACAAGCAAGATGTCTGGCCCTCAGACCCATTACTTAACGTTTGAGAAACCCTTCTGTCCTCCACTCGTTACCTGTGTTAATAGCACCTGTTTGAACTCGTTATCTGTATATAAAAGACACCTCAAACAGTCAGACTCTAAACTCAACCATGGCCAAGACCAAAGAGCTGTCCAGGGACACCTGGAAGAAAATTGTAGACCTGCACCAGGCTGGGAAGAGGGAATCTACATCTATAGTCCAGCAGGTTGGTGTGAATAAATCAACTGTGGGAGCATTTGTACGAAAATGAAAGACATACAAGACCATTGATAATCTCCCTTGATCTGGGGCCCCATGCAAGATCTCATCCAATGGGGTCACAATGATCATGAGAACGGTGAGCAAAAATTCCCAGAACCACACGGAGGGACCTGATGAATGACCTGCAGAGAGCTGGGACCAAAGTAACAAAGCCTACCATCAGTAACACACTACGCTGAGAGGGACTCAATACTTACAGTGCCAGGCATGTCCCCCTGCTTAAGCCAGTAAATGTCCAGGCCTGTCTGAAGTTTGCCAGAGAGCATATGGATGATCCAGAAGAGGATTGGGAGAATTTCATGTGGTCAGATGAAACCAAAATGGAACTTTTTCACACAAACTCAACTCGTCGTGTTTGGAGGAAGAAGAACCCGAGTTGTATATTTACTTGCAAGAACACCATTCCTACTGTGAAGCATGGGGGTGGAAACATCATGTTTTGGGGCCGTTTTTCTGCAAAGGGGACAGAAGGACTGATCTGTGTTAAGGGAAGAAGGAACGGGGCCATGTATCGTGAGATTTTTAGCCAAAACCACCTTCCATCAGTGAGAGCATTGAAGATGGAACATGGCTGGGTCTTCCAGCATGACAATGATCCCAATCGCACCGCTCGGGCAACGAAGGAGCGGCTCCGTAAAATAATTTAAAAGGTCCTGGAGTGGCCTAGCCAGTCTTCAGACCTCAACTCCGTAGAAAGAAAGAAAAATGGAGGGAGTTGAAAGTCCGTGTTGCCCAGCAACAAGCCCCAAAACATCACTGCTGTAGAGGAGATCTGCATGGGCCAAAATACTCAGCCTGTTTTATTACTAGCTTTTCTGATTTGGAAGTTGCAGTGTTGACTGCAGAGTGTTTTGTTTTTTGTTTGAGATTCGTATAGGTGAGCAGTGGTGATCGGTGTTCTGCAGAAGTAGTAATATGATCTTGTTAAAAGGACTAAAGTGAGAAAAACAAACAATTAACCTGTGAGCTTACACAAAGTAAGAGAATTGATCAATTGGGACATCAACAATACTATAAATTAGGTTTGAATTCCCCGGGAAAGAAGAACAATATCAGGTGTGAGTATGAGGGTGAAGAACATATGAAGGTGGAGTGGTTATGAATGGCTTTGATCAGCACTGATTGAGTGAAAGGCAGTGTGTCGACTGGTATTTTGTGTGTGAGGCATGTAAAGCGTATAAAAATGTGCATGTGTTGGCCATACTGAATGTGTATTGCTTTCGGGGTTCCATTGTTCTGTTCAGAGTGATAACTGTGAGCGTCTAAATTAAGTGTGTTTTCCTGTTTTCTTCGCTCTGTTGGTGATTTCTAAATGCTTCAGTTGCACTTTTAAATCCAGGCGTTACAACTTGAACTGGGTTTGATCACAAGTTTGCGAAAGTGTTATTGAATACAAAATAAAAGAGAGAAGGAGATTCTCCAGCTTGGGTCAGAGCACACACACACAGTCCCAATCCCCCCTCCTTTTCTCTCTCTCCTCCTCTTTCTCCTCCTTTCTCTCTCTATTTCTCTCTCCTCCTCTTTCTCCTCCTTTCTCTCTCTCTCTTTCCCTATTTCTCTCTCTTTTTCCTCCCTCGCTCCTCCTTTCTCTCTCTTCCTATTTCTCTCTACTCTTTCTCCTCCCTCGCTCCTTCTCCTCCCTCGCTCCTCCTTTCTCTCTCTCTCTCTCCTCTTTCTCCTCCTTTCACTTCTCTTTGGAAGCAAAGAGGGTTTAAAAGAGCAGATGGAAGTCCAGTTCTACATAAAGAGCAGCTTCAACAGCTAATTGATGCAATGATGCTCCCCTCAAAACTGGCGGTGGTAAAGTGTCAGGCACACCGCAAAGGTAATGACGTTGTCATAAGAGGTAACAACGCAGCAGACGAAGCAGCAAAAATGGCTTCTCGATGCCAGATGGCTATCTTGGCACCTGTAGTGTCGTTGGAACCTTTGGTTACGCCAGAGGACCTGATACTGATTCAGCAAGAGGCAAACAGCAGTGAACGTGACCTCTGGGCAAGGAGAGGTGCAACAATGAGTGGAAATGGTTTGTGGAGATCCCAGGAAGGCCTACTGGTAGCACCAGTGGCATTGTTAACAATATTGATTTCAGAAGTGCATGGAGCAGATCATTGTGACAGAACTAAGGTGTTAGAGAAATTGAGAAATCAAGGTTTTTGGACGCCACATTCGCGAGCCATGGTAGATGAAAATCTCAGTCAATGTGACATATGTGCTCAAAATAATGTTCGCAAAGGCATAAAATCACCCATTGGACACATTCCAGTCCCTGAGGGACCATTCAAACATCTTGTGATAGATTTTGTAGACATGATCAAACCAGTTCAGGGTAAAAAATACATGCTGGTAGTGATTGATCGTTTCAGCAGATGGGTTGAAGCCGTCCCATCAAAAACACTGGAAGCAGACACAGTTATCAAATTCTTAACAAGAAAAGTGATTCCCAGATTTGGAATCCCGTCCGAAATAAGTTCGGATAACGGTGCAGCATTTGTGCAGAGAATGGTCAGAGGTGTTTTGCAGCAGTTACGGATCAAACAAAGGTTTGGAGCAGTCTACCACCCCCAGAGCCAGGGAATGGTTGAGAGAATAAATGGAACCTTGAAAGCAAAACTGAACAAAATATGTGCTTCAACTAAGCTAAACTGGGTAGACGCTTTGCCGCTTGCACTAATGAGCTATCGCATGCAAATGCATAGGAGCACGCATCGAACACCGCATGAAATGCTGACTGGCAGACCTATGCCTCAATGGAGGCTACCATTCAAGGGACCAGCCCTTGAGCAGTTGCAAACAGAGTTGAAAGCTTATATGGAACAACTAACTGCTATCCATAGAGCCATCTATTTGCAGGAAAAAGCTAAAAGTTCCGGTCCAGAGACGGTGGTGAACAAACCAGTGGAGCCTGGAGATTTGGTGTACGTGAAGGTGTACAGACGCAAGTGGCGCGAACCAAGATGGGAAGGGCCGTGCAAGGTCCAAAGAACCACGTCAACAGCTGTTCAATTAGAGAGAAGTGACACTTGGCATCATCTGAATTATTGCACAAAGATTCATAAAAAAGAGAAAGCAGAACTCAATTCTACAGAGGATGAACACAAGAGTTGCAATGTTGAAACTGATACAAATAAGTGTTCAACTATGAATGTTGATAGAAGTGGTGTACCACGCAGCAGCAAAAGTGGAAACGACCTCTTACAATCTGCAGCCAGCACTACAAGACGCACCATTGCAACGAGAAGTGCAGTGAAGCGCAGAGAGGAGCAGCAACGTGAACAAACAAGACCATCATCCCAAGGAGACGAACAGTGACCCAATGGCATCGGTTAAAGGCAAAAGATCCATCTCCAACAAAGATGAGTACAAAACCACTTATTATTACCCAGACCAGTACACACCAGTTACCTTGCCAGCAGAAGTAGAATTAGTAAGCCATGTGAATGTTAAAAATAAGTCAACATCGAAAATTAGAAAACTTCGTAAGGTTAGATACGTGCATGCAGAATGGAAATGGAGAGCTAGCATTACAGACACTGAATTCAAAACAGGGTTGGCTACAGAATATGAAGTGAACGTAAGCTGGGATGGAAGAAGATTATGTGGCAGAAATGTCAAAGAAAAGAATACAGAGTATGGTGCAGATCAATGTTCAATTACAATGAACATGAGGGATGACGGTTTTGATGTGGAAGTGAGATTAGAAACCCATTGGAGTGAAGATGGTAATTATGGATACAACATGGTCATGAGAAATCCAGACACAACCGCAGCAGTAAGAGGCGAAGGGGATTTGGAACGTATAGAAGACACAGCGTTAAATGCTAAAGTAGAAATGATAGGAGGAAGGATCAGGTTACACATCTCACCACAAGAAACGAGAGACAACTTGTTGGGTAGAAACATAATTATTTCTAGATTAGGACTCACAAATGACAAACGGCGAATGTGCAGTTGGTACATGGACTACAATTATCAGATTACAGTAAAAAATCAGGAAAATGTAAAATGTGGTTTACAAGTTGAAAAAACAACCTGTGGATGGACTGTGGAAATGGATGTGATAGCTCTTAGAATAGAGAAAACATATGAGTTGAGGCTAGAGGAAGCTACGAATGGTGGAATAGTAGAGTCAATTAGGTTTTGGAAAGTTCCAGACAAAGAAAGCATATTAATTGAAAACAAGTGTTATTCACTGTTCACAGTTACTAGTAAAACTCCCACGATTCAGACAGATATAGACGAACAAGATGACATAATTCTGCCTCAGGTGCATACCACGCAAAACTTCATTGCATCCACTACAATAGTAAGCACAATAGCAAACCCTATGAACAATACAAAAATTATGCCCTCAGTGGCACCTACTAAGACAACATTAAGTCCTTTGAGTTTTAAATGGAGAGTCGCCTTAACTAACACTAGTGGAATTGAGGAGACCACTAAGTATGGTAAAACAGTAGAACACGCTAAAAACACTACATTTGTAAATAACAGAATTAACTAGAAAGCAAAATTTCTGAAGAAATTTAGACGGGGCCTGCCTCTTGGCGCGTGCTTCTGGCACCGGAGCTTGCTATTTAAAAATCATTATGTATGCCATTATCAGCTCAAAAAAATCACTAGTAATTATTAAAGATTAAGGCTTTTATTTTGAAAGTTTCAGTAAACCTTATTTTAAAGGGCTGACATGGTCCTCCTTCCTAACCTGGGTGAGGTCCAACAGTGGTGTGAATCCCAGTCCTGCACTTATCTATTGTTTAAATGTAAAAGGTTTTATTTTGTAGAGCATATTTTACCTTATTTTGAAAATCTAGCATGGTTGTCCTTTCAGGTCTGGGTTACTTCCATTAATTATATAGAACCTGCTTGCTATTCTAAAATCAATGTGTATGGTATGCTACATGCTGTTTAAGTACCCCACACAAAATGGCTGCTTGTAGTTGCCTCCTATGAAGATGGTCAAACGGTCAGGGGTCGGGTCAGGTTTAAGCCATAGAAATGAATGAAAATCAATGGAAGTCAATGAAAAGTCCTCAAAAAGATAGTAATCCATGAATGTGTGTGTGTGTGTCTAAGTGTGAGACATGGAGAGAATAGAGGCAGAAAGAAAGACAGAATCACATACAGACATATACAGTAGGAGATACACAGAGCTATAAATAGAACAGTGAGGAATGAATCAGCCAATCAGCAAAGAGCGTCAGTGAGGAATGAATCAGCCAATCAGCAAAGAGCGTCAGTGTAACTTGACACCTGCTGTTTCTCACTCACGCAGCACCTCACTCTGTGTCTCCCTCTGGCCTAGGCTTTTAACATGGGGGCGCATGCTCCCGAACTACTGGGCATAACTCGGAAACCATAAGGGCTATCGACGTAATTTTTGGACCAGTTTTATCAGAACGGACAGGGGAACGATAATATCAATCCTTTATTTTTGAAAATATAATAATAAAGACACAACACTAGGTGAAAAGAGAGGGAAAATGGAGAAAAAGACAAAAATGCCTGAACATGCTCCCGAACAAAGTCTAATATCTCGGAAACCGTACATGGTATTTGAAAAATTCGAAAACTGTGGGCGACAGACATCCCTCGTCCCCAATCATGGAGATTTTCATAGCTCTATGTCATTCAAAGCATAAAATAGGACGATGGAAAGATATGGTTTCACTCATGGATTACTGGTCAAGCTCTCATTGAAAATACATGGGAGAAGGCCTACAGAAATCTTCTGACTCTTGGCGATCGAGGGGGGTTGACAGAAAACCGTGAGACCTAGAACAATTTTAAAGATATTGTGTGAAAGCAGAGGCCCGGCTCTACAAACTGGCCAAAAATGGTGACTTTAGAGCGAAATTTGTGGCCGTGAGGCCGAGTTAAAAATCATTTTTCCTGAAAAAATCCCCGCTTTCTACACTCTAGTAACTGCCATCTCCACTGTAAGAGTGGGATTTTCTCGCAAACTTTGTGTCGCTTGGAGTCTAATTTTAGAGAAACCGTAGCAGCTATCAACAAACCGTTTTCACTTCTGAAAAGCCGGTGGATTTATCTACAAACTGAAAGTCAAACTGTGTTTCTAGGTGAAAGTATGGCGATACAGCAGAGCCTCAAAAACAGTGAATTTTAAGGATTCCTTCGTCCCCTGACTCCATTCATTTCTATGGGATTTTGGGGGGTGGTTTTTCGTTAATTACGTCGTCATGGTAACTCGAAACGCTAATAAAACTACTAGCACACCTCCCGGGACCGAGCCGGACGTTTTGATATATATATTGTGGGGGTGCGCGCTACGGTTCGGGCCGCATTAACGGAGACGGAAGAAAAATAAATAAATAAATAATAAAGAGTCCAGTTTAGAGGTGAATAACAATAGGTGCCTGCCATGCATTGCATGGGAGGCAGTGCATTGCTTCGCAATGCACTGCTCTCCTATGCATTGCTATGGCAGGCCCCAATTACGCTAGCAGAATTTGAAAACATAACTGTATTACCAAGAACGACTGGCACTACAAACGAAACACATGCATTGGGTCTGAATGATTATGTCCTGATCACGGTTCAAACCACACTTATGCAAAATGATACAGTAAATTTGCTAGAGCCTAACCAAACTAAGTACGGATGCTCTGAAAAGGAGGGCTGTCATGACTATCAGGGCGGCCTGGATAAATTTTATATGGAGCGTCAGGACAACAAAGTAACCCCAAGGGCAATAAATAAATTACAAGACATTAAGTGGCATGGATTGAGGCCAAGGGGGGATGCACTTTGGCAAAGGGCCATCCAGAACACATGGTACAGTTGGTCATGGTATACAGCTAGAGAATTGACGGAAAACGATTGTTTAATTTGTACTGTTACTCCTGGAGCAACTCCAATTGTCATTCCAGAGAAGTATACATCTAAAGAATATGCACTAGTATAACAACAGAGGTGCAGAGATGGGGAGTTTACTCCCAGTGCAGACGTGGTGTCCTTCTTTAAGTTACCAATGTGTGGTATAAGTTGCAGACTGCTGTATGGCTCACGCAATTCGCACCAATATTTAGGATACAAGTTTGAAGCACTGTGCGCTGAATTTAACCTCAGTACTACACAAAGAAGTCCTCCGCTGAATTACGAGGTAGACTATGACGCAGAATACGAGTGCTTTGCAAATGGAGGTTTTGAAAATAGAAAAGGGGTTGATGTGGGCAACACGACAGTGAAATGTAATGTGACTTGGGTGTTATCTTGGTTTAAACACGCAAATAGGACACCAATATTCGTTAAAACTCCAATATGGTATCAGAACCCAGACTTTGTAGAACAGGATTGTGAAAACATTACCATGTCCATTCCAAGATTATTTTTTCTAGGAGACCAAACACACCCGGTGGCAGATAGCTATTGGATGTGTGGGGAAGACATGTTAGCGAATACCTTACCCCTTCGGTGGGTGGGTCTTTGTGCACTAGTTAGAATGAAACTACCTATAACCTTAGTGTATGAAGGAGTAAAAAGCATGATTGGAATAGATGAAAATAAAACGAGAGTTCGCAGAAGTTTAGGTGATTATGGATTAAATGAAGGAGTATATTTGAATCTTATAGGCCAACCACGAGGAATTCCTGATGAATTCAAAGCGCAACATGAAGTCACAGCAGGATTTGAATCTATTTTACCTTGGATCACAGTTAACAAAAATGTTGAGTGGATAAACTATGTTTATTATAATCAACAAAGAATGATTAATTTTACGGTTGAAGGGTTTATGGCTTTAGGTGACCAATTGCATGAAACAAGTAGAATGGCATTGCAAAACAGGCAAGCTTTAGATTGGATTTTAGCAGATAAGGGGGGAGTTTGTCACATGTTTGGCAATCAATGTTGCACATACATCCCCATGAACACAGCCCCTAAAGGTACTTTCAATGCCATAATGGTTAGACTCCGCAAATTAAAAGAAGAAATGAAGGAGAATGCGGGCAAGGACAGTTGGTCGTGGAAGAGTCTGGAGGAAATATTTGGCAACTGGGGAGCCTTAACAGTAAAGACAGGATTAACCTTGCTAACTGTATTAATTGTGATATTCCTGCTCGTGTGTTGCGTGTTGCCTATCGTCAGAAAGTGGATCTTGGGAACTGTGTACCGCTGGATGACTAGAGATGGGAAACATCAGAAGGTCTAATACGTATAGCAGCCTGGATCTGATGGACTCATAGGAAAATAAAAAAATAAAAACTATTTTTTCCTTTTTTCTTCTTTTTACATTATTTACATATAATATATGTCCAATACCTAACAGGAGGACATGTAAAAATGTTGCAGACCATATACTGTTTTATGCAAATTCTGCAAGAATGACAGATATTACTGCACGGTGGCGCAGTTGGTAGCACTGTTGCCTTGCATCAAGAAGGTCCTGGGTTCGATTCCCTGCCGGGGGTCTTTCGGCATGGAGTATGCATGTTCTCCCTGTGCATGCGTGGGTTCTCACCAGGTACTCCGGCTTCCTCCCACAGTCCAAAGACATGCCTGTTAGGTTAATTCGTCACTCTAAATTGCCCTTAGGTGTATGAATGAGTGTGTGCATAGTTGTTTGTGTGTTGCCCTGCGATGGACTGGCGACCTGTCCAGGGTGTACCCTGCCTCTCGCCCATAGACTGCTGGAGATAGGCACCAGCTCCCCGGCGACCCACTATGGAATAAGCGGTAGAACATGACTGACTGACTGAAAGATATTACCATCATGTTTCGTATTGGAAGTTATTACATCCACTGATGTATTTTGTTTTCAATTATCCATATGTGCTTGGGACCATGGAGCCATGATGAACTTGAGCCGGAAATCCAGTGGGACTGCCCGTGTTCAAAGAGACTCTGATAAGATGGACATTGAAGAAGTTCAAGCATCACAAAAAGGTGATGTCATTTATCCATAACAAAGTCTTATAAGCAATTTCTGTCAAAAGCATATTATTTGTGAAGGTCAACATTATGTGTTTTCATGTTTAAGTAGGGGTTGAACTGCCATTTCTGTTTAACAGTTTTCTCCTGGTTATGTATCTTAGGTAGGTAAGCATTCTGTATTTCTTTTTGAGGTTCTTTTGGTAAGGTAAGGTGTATTCATGAAGAATAGGCCTTGTTTGTTTGTTATTTTGGCCTGGGTTCACCCTGAAGTTATGATAATCATTTTAGCTTTATGTAAACATGTTATAACTGTTTGACAAGAGTCAATAGTATTGTGAGGGATATATGTGGAAGAAGATGACAATGAAGAAAAATGACTATAAGGACATGGTTTGGCAAAATACTGGTCAGTGTTTTCTGTATGTCCAGGAAGACATCGGGAAGCTGGCATCCAAAGAGACTCTTGTGGTTCGGGGACCCCTCTTACATTGTGCGTGGACTCAGAGACATATCAACAGCGCTTGGGGACCCTGAATCAGGACTAATGTGATGGCAGAACAATAAAGTTGCAAAAGACTGACCTAAGAGATGTGGAATTGCTCGGAGCACGGAGTCCACGTGCGGACTCAGCCAAGGACTTAATGGATGTGTTGACATGTTATTCTATGTTATCCTATGTTATAATATCAATGTTATATGAAGTTAGAGTTGCTGTAGGAATGTTCTGAATCATGTTAATCCATTTATACTTGCAAGTTGTGATATTCAGCTCTAGAGGTTTGACACGACTAATGTTCTCCTTTATAAAGGTCTTGGTAATAGGAATGACAAAGCAGGACCTGATTGGCATTAAGGTCCCTAAAATAGGTGGTAATGACACATTTTAGATTCAAAACAGAGATCTCTCGTTCAGATTGGCCGAGAATGAGATTTCTCTATGGCCTCCAGACGTTTTTCCCCGCCTTTTAGGACGGGTGGGTTTTTCAACTGGTGTTCCTTAAGCCATCCCCTTCATCGACACTTAGCTTATGAAGTTGACTGACATGGATGTTTTCCATGGGAAAACATCCATGGGAAAACATCCATGTCTGGAACTTTCCATGTCTAACACAGTTAAAATAATGTGTGCATAGGAACACCAAATAGGATCTTACTTAATTAGTTGAACCCAAAATTTCAGACCTAAACAAGAACAATCATTTACAGTTGCCTATTACTTTTATACACAAAGTAATTTCACAATTGTACTCATTAATGAACAGCACTTATACTCACAGGATATTTACAATATGAATATAAGATCTCTCTCAGCTGTTAATTAGATTGAAAACCTAATTAAAGGGGGGATATATGTGGAAGCATAAAGCTCTGTTTCTACTAGATCAAAAAGTGTTATTGTCTTTACCATAATAAAATGAACTCTGTGATAAGTGCACTCTGGGAGACATGCAAGCCTTCTCGTAATAGATTACACCAAGGGAAAAGTTATTGGCTTGAGAAACAATTAATGAGTTTGTTTTTGCAGTCCAACTGGGAAAGTTTTGATATTCTGACTCTGCCAGGTCAGTTTGACCTGAGAGTCTGCATCCAGATAAGTCATGAGAATGTTATTATGAACTGTCACATGGCCCATTGTGATGTTTTCCAGATGTTGGCTGAATGTCAATTCCCGGAAAAGTAGAGAAGAGACAATGTCATGGGTGCCAAGATATGTAACGTAACAGACCCCAACACACACCACTGCTCTTGATATGTATAAAAACCCTGGTCGAGACTGAACGCCAGGGGCGACTTTTGAAATTCCTGTGAAGACGTTTTTGTGCGCTTTTGAATAAAGTCCCCACCGTGGGTGCTGATTGAGAGGAGAGCTGAGTTCTGGTTTAATTATTTTAGCTTGGTAAAAGACCGCACGCTCCTAAAGCACCTGGCAGCACTGAAATTTGACATGAACAAACTGCTGTTCACTGGTTGGCCATATTTCATGGTCAGGCACATGAAAAACAACCGAGTTTTACAAACTCGCTACACTACAGGCAAGCCATGGAATTTTCACAAGCAACCAGCAAGTCTAACCCTTGCTGCAATGACGAGGTGCAGGCTTTTCAGTGCATCATGTAATAATCAGCAGCAGCTGCTGGTGACTCAGAAAAAGTGTTTCATAACTGTGGTCGCATGGTTATGAAGCACAGCACAAGTCGCTGATGGCTGGAAGTGGGGGTTCAAGCCACACCTCCAACCATCTGTCAGTCACTGGAAACACAACAGGTTTCGTGCTAAGCAGAGTAAGGTCGAGTGGAGTGTAGCCATGCAGTGCTGGAACCATGAATGACAAACAGGCATTACGTATTCAATCTGATGTGAAATGCCGCAAGCAAAGTAATCAACATGTTCCATGCGCCCCCCCAGATTAATGACTGACAGCTATATAAAAAAATTAATACAGTGCAAAGCAAAATAGTTGGATGAAAAGATAATACTATTTTCACCTTAAACACATCTTCAACCTCCTGAGCAGAGTTCGCAACAATCAGTGTCTTCTGGCCAACATCAGGACTGAAATCCAACGCTCCCAGCAGTACTGATATCTTGTTGCTCTCAAGAGTCATTAGGATAACCTTTACAAAAACAAAAATGGATATTTTAGTGCACATATTTATACTATATATTTCATTTGAAATTGTAAATTTTTCATTTTCCCTCTTGAAACACAAGTGTGGTTCCATGGGTTCAATGGATTTTTGCTGACCCTCAGTAGTTTCTCATACTTTGGTTGCACAGTTTACACTCACTGGCCACTTTATTAGGTACACCTGTCCAACTGCTCCTTAACACAAATTTCTAAATCAGCCAATCACGTGGCAGCAACTCAATGCATTTAGGCATGTAGACATGGTCAAGACGATCAGCTGCAGTTAAAACCGAGCATCAGAATGGGGAAGGAAGGTAATTTAAGTGACTTTGAACGTGGCATGGTTGTTGGTGCCAGACGGGCTGGTCTGAGTATATCAGAAACTGCTGATCTACTGGGATTTTCACGCACAACCATCTCTAGGGTTTACAGAGAATGGTCAGAAAAAGAGAAAATATCCAGTGAGTGGCAGTTCTGTGGGCACAAATGCCTTGTTGATGTCAGAGGAGAATGGCCAGACTGGTTCGAGCTGATAGAAAGGCAACAGTAACTCAATTAACCACTTGTTACAACCAAAGCATGCAGAAGAGCATCTCTGAGCGCACAACACGCCAAACCTTGAGACGGATGGGCTACAGCAGCAGAAGACCACACTGGGTGCCACTCCTGTCAGCTAAGAACAGGAAACTGGGGCTACAATTCGCACAGGCTCACCAAAATTGGACAATAGAAGATTGGAAAAACGTTGCCTGGTCTGATGAGTCTCGATTTCTGCTGCAACATTCGGATGGTAGGGTCAGAATTTGGCGTCAACAACATGAAAGCATGGATCCATCCTGCCTTGTATCAACGGTTCAGGCAGGTGGTGGTGGGGTAATGGTGTGGGGGATATTTTCCTGGCACACTTTGGGCCCCTTAGTACCATTTGAGCATCGTGTCAACGCCACAGCCTACCTGAGTATTGTTGCTGACCATGTCCATCCCTTTATGACCACAGTGGACCCATCTTCTGATGGTTACTTCCAGCAGGATAACGCACCATGTCATAAAGCACGAATCATCTCAGACTGGTTTCTTGAACATGACAATGAGTTCACTGGACTCAAATGGCCTCCACAGTGACCAGATCTCAATCCAATAGAGCACCTTTGGAATGTGGTGGAACGGGAGATTCTCATCATGGATGCAGCCGACAAATCTGCAGCATCTGTGTGATGCTATCATGTCAATATGGACCAAACTCTCTGATGAATGTTTCCAGTACCTTGTTAAATCTATGCCACGAAGGATTAAGGCAGTTCTGAAAGCAAAAGTGGGTCCAACCCGGTACTAGCAAGGTGTACCTAATAAAGTGGCCGGTGGGGGTATATTGAAGGACAAAACTATTTCTATCACAATCATCAACTTTTTACCCAAAGTCTTAAAAAAACATTTAGTGAGGAACAGCATTGAGCTGTTTTAGGAACAAGAAACCAGTCAACCTCCTCTTCCACTGATCAGACATCACTTGAATATTTTTTTCTAATAGACTGATCAACTTTCAAGCAACAAATAAATACCACAGTCCATATTAAATTTGACTAACCTGCTGAATGTTACCATAGAGCGCAGCTTCCTCAGGGACACTTATGACAATTGAAGGGTTTGGCATATGACAAGAGATTAGATCCTCCATGGGACTAGTCCATCTTTTGGCTGTAGCAACCAGCTGCCGAGGACACGATGTCCTCTCTTCACTGGCACTCACCTTCTGGAAATGTTGTAGAATGGTTGCCATCTGAAAAATGAGCATCAATATTTATGCCTACACTTAACACATAAAAAATTACAACACTTCAAATCCCTGTTCCCCATGTAATGTTCCTATGGTGCATTACATATGGTTGACAAAAAACATTGCTTTGCAAACTAAAAGGTGATGATAGCCCAAAATACACACAATATGTGCAAATGGTTCAGTAATGCACATGTGACTCCAGTTACTAAACAAATAAGTGATTGTGCCTAAAACAGATTGCAATTGCTATTGTATATCAAAAGCCATTTGAGATAGAAGTTAAATTCTAATTTATTTACATAACAAAAACGGAGCTGTTACCTGATCAGGTGCAAGAGTGAAGAGCTGGTCAGCCTCATCTAATAGCAGATGATGCAGCCGCAAGAAAAGAAAGCAGTGACAAGACAGCAGACGCACGAAAGTGAAAGGGGTGGTCACTAAAACCAGGCCTTTGGTAAAGAAAATAAAACATTTAAATTTAGATCTAACTAAAGTAAAATATATTCAGAAACTTTCTAAATAGAATAACCAAGTCTAAATTCTGATTTGCTTACAGTTTTTGGGGATTTTTACACCCTTGACTTCATCTTTCCCAGTGCCCACCAGGACAATAACTGGGTGGAGAGTGCGAGAAACCTTGCTGTCCTCCAGCAGGTCGTATACCACCTGAGCCTTCTTCCAGCCTGGACACAGCAGCACTGCTATAGGCTGCATGCAAACAATCTTTAGAAAAAAATAAACAAATAGAAGTGGTTTTGTGTTTTACACAATATTTACTCACCCCTGAGCTAGAGAGCTGGGATAAGAGGATGGAATTCAAAAGTATGTGGGTGAGGAGAGGGATAAGGTAGCCAAGTGGCTCGTCAGCATTCTGGGAAATAATTAAAGTGTTGCATCCACGAGCCACAGCTGGCCAACTGTAGCGGTCAGATGGAGAAAGAGTGTGGTAGTTTTTCCGATGCAAGACCTGCAGATAAACCAGATGTTACACTGAGATTTATTTTAAAATAATCTGTCATAACTGAACTAAAATGCAACTGCTTTACAGTAGGAGTGGGCGATATGAACATAATGATATAACATTTTATGGTATTTATTGCAATGACGACAAAAAGCATTTAAAAATTCTGTATTTTTGTCTAGAAATCTTTCACTGCATGGCAGTCTTGTAAGTTCAACTTCTACAATAAAGCCAACCTTACCTTATCAAAAAAAGGACATCACTACAACAGATCTAGTACTTGGCTTAGATTAAAAGCCAAACACACCCCAGATAAAATAGTAACAAAATGGACAGGTGATCCATACACCAATCTCACTATTGGGGTCATAGCCTGTCACCTATTAGCTAAATAAACCATTGACTGTGGTCAAGTCCTATAACTTTTAAACTTGGGGCATTTTTAAATTTTAAACGTTCCAGAATTTCCTAACTTTCTGACAATTTGAAGGCATAGTTATATTTATAGGCAAGTTACAAAGGCATAAGTTTAAAATAAAAGAAATATACTTCATGTGATACAACAAATATTAGATTATGGCAATTACTCTAAACCTTGGAGGAAAACAAATACCACATAAAACTCTGATTGCAGGATCAGATCCCTTACATCAACATGTATTTACCCAGCTTTCTAACCATAAGACCAGACAGAGATTCAGAGAGGAGTGGCAAAAGCAAAACAGGTGGATCAGCAACGCTGTGAACAGCAGACAGTGTAATCCAGAACATACTACTGTAAAATATTGTTTCTGTAGACCTAATATTGAACTATGACCATTAGGTTTTTGTCCATATTATTTTCCCATAGTTCTCCAGTATTATTCTACAGGGTTAGTACACTTTTCCCACAGCACAATTCAAGCAGTTTTCAAGCATTTTCAAGGTACATTTTCAAAATTTCCCAGCGTCACACTTTGGGGATAAAAAGCCAGGAGCCCAAAAGACATCAGAAGCACAGCACACATGATGGAACACTGCCAAGCCACAACTACTTTTTGTGTAGTTAAACCATTAACTATCCACCTTTGCTATCGTTTTTAATAAAAATGTTTTGCTGTTGCACATTTTAAAGTACAGTAGATGGCATAAAACCCTAGCTTGACCCATCCTTCAAACAATCAATTTGCAATTTACCTGCAAATTTTTAAGCTATCTTAAATTTAAGATTCCCTCCCACTACTATGGCTCATCTTTTGAGTGGCTCGAGAGCGCCGACCCTCCCATTGTGAAAAGCTGCAGGTTCTTCTGGCATATGTGGCAGGATGCTACTTGAGGATTTGGTCCTCGTTTCAACTATGTTTTGTATCTAGTGTTTTCGAGCTAGCGGTCATTAAAACGGTAACCCTGGCGTGCTGTTTTCTCCCCCTCACCGGAGAAGTGCGCAACTAGCAAGACACAGTTAAGTGCTCAAAGTAGGCCTGCTTCATAGCTATGCCAGAGGATGTCACCAGTCCAGTGACTGGTCTTTTCATCAGATGATGTCTACTGCTCATACGGCAGTATATACGAAAAGGAGCAAACCAACTCTGAGCGGCAGCGAGGCTTACTGAGAATTCATTAAAGGCAAACTGATCGCCCTCTATTTTGTGCCTTTAAATATCAAACTGAGGTGTTTAATCAAACTGTTAGAGTGCTCTTTATTACAAAACAGTGCAGTTAGAATATCATGCACTTTCAAGGACTTTTTACAGAAATCGAGCAGTTTCCAGTCCTTGAAAACTAGTTAAAAATCAAGCATTTTCAAGGTTTTCAAGCACCCGTACGAACCCTGATTCTAGCAACTGTATACATTCCACCATCAGCTGCTGCTGATCAGCTGTTTACAAGATCCCAGTGCATTTGTGGCAATATCTGAGGATTTTAACCATACCTAATTCTCTGCTTCCAATGTTTCAACAGCTTGTTAGCTGCTCTACTAGAGAAAACAAAACACTGGATTTGTTTTATGCAAATGTAAGGGATACATACAATTACAAGTAAGACCTCCTTTTAGCAAAACGGATCATAATCTTGTGACTGTGAGAAGATGGTAAAAAGAAGCTGCAGAAGCCCACCAGGCTTCTTCGGCTTTGAGGCCACTGACTCCCCTTCGCCAACCGCATGAAGAGGACATCAATGCAACGATAGACTATCGAAACATCTGTGTTAACAATCAAATAACAAAATGGGAGAGAGATAGGGAGTTATTCTGGAGTAAACAAAAAGAATTTAAAGCCAAGACAGAGATAGCAAGGTGGTGTACTAGAGGCTGAAATTTTTTTGGGAATCCCACGGGTCACGGGATTCCCATGGGAATCCCACGGGACGGGAGACAGCATCAGTAAAGATCACGTGATTGGGACGGTAAAGGATAAAAAATGAACGGGAGCAGACGGGAGCGGGAGCAAACCAATAGGAGGGAAAATAAACTAGGATCAATTGTCTTTGGAAATGTAAAACTGAGAATTTGTTATAAACTTTTAAGAAAAAAAACTTGGATCGACGCCGCCATTGCGTAGTTTTTTCCCAAGAAGCCTATACTATAACGCGAGTCAAACGATCTACACGACCCACAAGCCAACAGTGCTTCTGATCGATGTTTTCCACCTGCGTTCAAAATGGAGGGAGCAAACGCAGGTGGAGAACTGGACGTGGTAAAATTGGATTTGCAACTTAAAGTCAGAAGTAAGAACTTATCTATTAAACTCAGAGCTGACAGGAAAGTCGCAAAAAAGTATGCTGCTTGTAAAACGTGTTTAGTCGTAATCAAGTACACCAGTGATTAGGGCACACTTGTAAGGCACATTCTGGATTGAATCAGCCCTGCATCTCTTCATTCGTCAAACGAAAAGTACCATCACGTGTCAAGTCTCATCTGACCAACAAAATTGCTCGCATGTGCACTAAAGAATTAAGAGCCTTTGCCACAGTTGAGGGGAAAGGTACAGAGCCCGCGAGGGGACATGGGGGAATTTTTTTCTTTTTGCGTCCCGACGCAATACTTTTGCGTTTGCTCGCAAAAGTTGTTAATCGCCTTGAGAAAGCTGTGGATTTTGGAACAGCAGCACAGATGACAAACTGCTCACAAAACAAACAGCACTGATATGGCATTGGTATGGTTTATTTGTCATATGCAGGTTAACACACAGTCAACAATGCGATTAAATGCTTAGGATAAGAATAACCGTTCAACTCACTATAAAAACAAAAGTGGCGTGCAAAAAAAAAGTACACATCATGCAGCAGCAATAAGCAAATAAAGTGTCACAGATGTGTTCAGTAGTTTGACAGCTTGTGGATAATAACTGTCTTTAAGTCTGATTGAAGATCCTTTTATTTAAGGCCGATTTCAAAATAAAACTCAATAAATCTCAAAAACGGGTGTAGTGTTTGTTCCATTTTTGCAGTTATCTGGTTTGGAAACAATCCCACAAAATATTGTGAGATAACGCAAAGACTATTGCGTGAGAACGCAAAAAGTATTGCATGGGGACGGACGCAAAAGAAAAAAACTTCCCCCATTTTCCCTCGCAGGCGCCGTAGAATAGCTTCATCAAGGGAAGATATTAAATAAATACATTGTGAAATAAAAAAAAATTTAATGTACCATTAAATGTACAATTTATTTTAATACATCATTAAATATTAAGTGTACCACTAATTACGTCATGTCGTCTTTAAAATTATACTTAATTATTCAGTGGCACATTTAATTGCATAATAGTCCATTTCATGATGTGATGGTACATTTATTGTTTCTAATGATGTATTAAATAAATGGCACCTTTAATTTAATGGCACATTTAATGTTACATTTACTTCACTTATGGGACACTCACAACATTTATTGTGTGAATGCTGAAGGCATTACACTTTTTTTGGCACCCATCTCCTCCTTCATACTTTGTGCCATTTCAGCCATTCAACTTTTAAAATGTTCAGCTAATTTAGGACATTACAGCTATGACTTTTTGTATTAATACTTTTTATACTTTTTAAAATATTCAGCTTTTTGTGCCAATTTTTGGCCCATTGAAATGAATGGTAAATCTTAAAAATTCCGCAAAATTCTGCTAAAACTTTGTGCTCTTTCACAGCTTACTACTTCTACATACTTTCAGCTAGAAACCCCATTCAACTTTTAAAATGTTCACAAGCCATTAAGCTATCTTCAATAATTCAGCTTTTTCATATCTGTTGCGGTTCTCCTACAATCGCGATTCAAAATTTACGCAACATATTTGAAGTTTTCGATTTTATAATGTAATCCAATGGCGGAATTCGTCAGTTGCTAGAGTGTACACTCTAGGTTTCAGAGTTATGGGCGGCAGTTCGGGAGCATGCGCATCCATGTTAAAACCCCAGGGAAGAGGGAGACATTAGTGAGGTGCTGCATGCTGCAGGTGTCAAGTTACACTGACACTCTTTGCTGATTGGCTGATTCATTCCTCACTGTTCTATTTATAGCTCTGTGTATCTTCCACTGTATATGTCTGTATGTAACTCTGCCTTTCTTCTCTCCCTGTCTCCTACTTAGACACACACACATATCCATGGATTATGGCCTAAACCTGACCCGACCCCTAACCCTTTGACCATCTTCATAGGAGGCAACTGCATGGCGGCCATTTTGTGTCGAGTACTTAAACAGTATGTACTGCTGTTCAAACACCTTGACAACAGTGATTAAATTTAAAAGGCAATTTCATAGACTTTTGCATATAGGCTGCTGGCACATCAGAACCTGGAACAAGTCTCTATCAGAACCAGACCCACATCCAAACCAAGAGGAAATCTCCATCAGAACCAGTTAGGCACCTTCCATCAGAACCACGTCCAATATCCATCAGAACCTGGAACAAATCTCCATCAGAACCAGACCCAAACTCCATCAGAACCAAGAGGAAATCTCCATCAGAACCAGTTAGAAAGCCTCCATCAGAACCACGTCCAAAAACCATCAGAATCAGATGCAAACTATCAGAACCAGGAAAAAACGTCCATTACAACCAGAAATAAACCTCTATCAGAACCAGGTACAAACCTCCATCTGAACCAGGTCCAAAGTCTATCAGAACCAGGAAGAAAACTCCACAAGAACCAGGTCCAAATCTCCTTCAGAATCAGTAGGACCCTTCTATCAGAACCAGGTCCAACATTCATCAGAACCGGACCCAAACTCCAGCAGAACCAAGAGGAAATCTCCATCAGAACCAGTTAGGGACCCTCCACCAGAACCAGGAAAAACTCTCCATCAGAACCAGGTACAAACCTGTATCAGAACCAGGTCCAAATTCTATCAGAGTCAAGGAGAAGCATTCATTATTACCAGATCTAAACTCCATCAGAACCAGGAAGAAACCTCTAAAAGAACCAGGTCCAAACTCCATCTCAACCAGGTCTATCAGAACCAGGTAAAACCTATCAGAACCAGTAAGAAGACTCCACCAAAACCAGGTCCAAATCTCCTTCAGAGTCAGGAGGACCCTTCTATCAGAACCAGGTCCAACATTCATCAGAACCAGAACCAAACTCCATCAGAACCAAGAGGAATTCTTCATCAGAGCCAGTTAGGAACCCTCCAACAGAACCAGCTCCAAACTCCATCAGAACCAGACCCAAACTCCATCAGAACCAAGAGAAATTCCCCATCAGGACTAGTTAGGAACCCACTATTAGAACCAGGTCCAAACTCAATCTGAACCAGAAAGAAACCTCTATTAGAACCAGTTCCAAAGTCCATCAGAACCAGGAAAAAAATCTCCATCAGAACCAGGTACAAACCTGTATGAGAACCGGGTACAAACCTGTATCAGAACCAGGTCCAAATTCTATCAGAGCCAAGGAGAAACATTCATCAGAACCAGGAACAAATCTCCTTCAGAACCACGTCCAAACTTAATCAGAACGAAACCTCTATCAGAACCAGTTCCAAAATCCATCAGAACCAAGAGGAAATCTCCATCAGAATCAGTTAGGGACCCTCAACCAGAACCAGGTCCAAATAGCCTTCAGAACCAGGAGGAAGCTTCTATGAGAACCAGGTCCAAACTCCATCAGAGGCTTACTGAAGTTTTCAAAATAAAAGCCTCAACCTTCCATAGTTAATGATTTTTTAAGCCGATAATAGCATAGACAATGATTTTAGAATAACTAATGGAACAAACCCAGACCTGAAAGGACAGCCTTGTTGGACTTTCAAAATAAGACAAAACATGCCCTACAAAATAAAAGCCTTTACATGTTAAATTATAAATAATTGCAGGACTGGGCTTCACACTACTCTTGGAGCTCACCCAGTGTTGGAAATGGGACCATGTTGGCCTTTTCAAATAAAGCTTACTGAAACATTCAAAATTAAAGAATCAGTCTTCCAGAGTTACTAGTATTTTTTTAAGCTGATAATAACATACATAATTATTTTAGAATAGCAACCAGGTTCTTTATATCTAGTGGAAGTACGCCGGACCTGAAAGGACAACTATACTGGACTTTCAAAACAACACCTAGACGTACCCTACAAAATAAACGTCTTCATATTTCACACAGCGATAATTGCAGCATTGGTCTTAACACTATTGCTGGGACTCTGTGATGGAAATGGTTATCTTTTCAAAATAAAGTCACTGATATTTATAAAATAAAAGCCTCAACATTCCTTAGTTGGGGCCTGCCATAGCAATGAAGGGAGAACAGTGAGTGGCCTGACTCCCACGGTCTTGTGCTCTTTCACAGCTTACTACTTCTACATACTTACAGCTAGAAACCTCATTCAAATTTTAAAATGTTCACAAGCCATTGAGCCATCTTCAAATAATTCAGCTTTTTCATATCTGTTACGGTTCTTCTACAATCGCGATTCAAATTTTACACAAGATTTTTTAAGTTTTCGATTTTATAATGTAATCCAATGGCGGAATTCGGCAGTTGCTAGAGTGTACACTCTAGGTTTTTGAATAACCTGACAAAGAATGAACAAACTCTCCTCACTCGCTCAATGTTCACTCTACTGACAAATTATATATCAAAACGTAGGATGCTCTTTTGCGATTCAGAAAATGTCACCCTCATTGACGTGGGACTAACCGTTTCCCAGCAACACGCCCCATAGCAACGCAAAGTCAACACACAATGAATGGACCACCTATAGGAATTTGAGAAAAAAAATCAGAGCAGAAAATCATTTAACTCACATTTTTTCGAATCGTCGCCTCTCCTAAACTGTTCGATGTACAGACATGAGCTTTGCACCAATTAATCTTCAGACCTTGTTGGCGCGCTCAGTAAAGGAATTATTTTGACATCTTTTACCGTTTTGTCATAAAATAGGAAGGACAGATTTGGTACTCTGAAACAAACCTAAGAAAGCTTCAAATTGAAAAATGTGTAAGTCATCAACTTTATTACAGTCACATCTCCTACATGGATTATTGTGGACACATGAAATTCTCCAGGATTGTTCACCGATGCCTTCTGATACCGACTGTCCAAAGATTTTTTGGATAACTTTTACCGTTACCTCGTGAAGTAGGTTTGTTTGAGAGTGAAAAATCCATCTTTAGTCAGGTTAAAAAAGGTCAAAATTATCCACTTTTTCACAGGTTCACACCTCCCAGACAGATTGTTGTAGAAATTTGAAAAGCTCCATGATTGTTCAGCCAGGCCAGCTGAGTCATACGTTTCATGAATCAAATTGATCGCCCTTATAGTTTGAGTTACTCAAAGTTGTTCGAGATTATGTTCAGGCAGTTTTGTCTTTTTCTCCAATTTTCTCTTTCTTTTCACCTAGTGTTGTGCCTTTATCGTTATATTTTTGAGAAAAAAGCGTTAATATTCTCGTTCCCCTGTCTGTTCTGAGAAAAATGGTCCAAGAATGATGTCGATAGGCCTTACGGTTTCCGATTCATGGGCAGTAGTTCAGGAGCATGCATCTCCATTTTGAAAAGCCAAGCCACGATGAGACAATAGTGAGGTGCTGCATTAGAAATGCTGCAGGTGATTGGCTGATTCACTCCTCACTGTTCTATTTATATCTCTGTGTATCTCCTACTGTATATGTCTGTATGTGACTATGTATTTCTTTCTACCCATCTTCTCTCAATGTCTCACACTTGGACCCACACACACTCATGTTTAACTATCTTTTTGAGGACTTTGCATTGACTTCTATGGCCTAAACCTGACCCTTCCACAAATCCTTTGACCATCTTCATAGGAAGTCTCCTATGAACCAGAACCAGGCTCAGTGTGAGCGGCCATCTGCCAAGACCGACTGGGGGTTTGAGAAAACAGAGCAGAGAAGGACAAAGAACACAGAAGCACTGATTCAGGAGTACTTTCTATGGGAAGGAAAAGTAAACTTTCCAAGTTCACCCAAATTGCACCTTTTGTCCATAAAACTGCTGGTTTGATCTTCATAGACACTCAATGCGTATATATTTTCTTTTATTATAAATTTGAGATAGTCACTTTACTCCCTTTTGTAGAATAGTGCATATTTAGTTCGGTGAAGATTTTTGGACCAGAATATCATTTGTATTGCTATATGGTTTCAATAAATGTTCACATTTATAAAGAGAAGAGTTTGTGTTTATTTCCTGCAAGATTGATTTATCTGTCAAAATAAAGTCAAAGTTCCACCGATCGGTGGAGCAGCTAACAGTGACATTTAGCGTGGTTTCGGTTAATAATTATCAATTGTTAATTATAATTAATTGTAATTATTAAGTGCCTTTGAGCCCATAATTACAACACCAGAATGCATCTCTGATTTCTATTCGTAAGTGATTTTTGGATGAGAAAATTATTTTTCTGGATCATGATTTTCAACTATAAATTTGATAAATATTTAATTAATCAAAATTCATAATCCTTACATGCCCATCCCCTCCTCCCTAACATGTCCAACACCTTACATCAGTAGGGTCCTAATGTGTGGGACAACAAACCTTACAGAATCATTGGTTCAAACCTGCATCTCAATTTTTATACACTGTATACACTTAGGGCTGGTTAGACATCGTTAACAGCAAGCAGTGGGATCTCACACACCCCAGCAACAAGCTGATTTTTTTTTTATATACATTTTATTTTTCCATCTTTAGCAATACAAACCTACACACAAAAAAAAGAAAATACTGCAAAAACCAAGCGATAAACGAGGTGTACATTATACAGATTTGTTTCTTTTACAGGTAGTACATGGGGGTCAGGCATATTCTGGCCTTCTAAGCAAAATATATGTTCTCAGTTTCTCCCAAATGTTATTGAAATTGTCCATTTGAAGTCTGTTATGAAATGTGATTCGTTCCATAATAAATGTTGAATAAACCAGATTATACCAGTCAACCAGGTTTGGGATTACAAAACTTAGCCATCTTCAAGTGATGGATTTTCGTGCTGCCAAGTTCAAAATGCTGAACAAACATTTAGTATTTTTAACCACATCTATAGAGTACAAAGTACCAAATAATAATTCATCCCAATTTTAAGTTATCTGCAGATTCAATATTATTTTCAATTCAATTTGAATCATGTTCCAGAAGCTTTTTATTGATGGGTATGGCCAGAACAAATGAAACCGTTTTACTGCCTGTACACCACAGTTTCTCCAACAAGTAGTTAAACCAGAGTAGTGTGAACTCTGTGCTGGAGTTATAAAATATCTACAGCGGCTCTTCCAGTCAAAGCTTCTCCATGTATTGGAACTTTCCACTGTGCAATGCTTTATCCAAATGTCCCCCCAATTAAATGATTTGCTCATCTTTCCCATTTTTGTTTAATATAATCTGTGCTCACTTTTTTAAATTCCTGAAGATCCTTGTATAATCTTGATATTGATAATTTAAAACTTGAATCATCTTATGTTTTGAGAAAAAAACATCAAATTGGGCATTTCAAAAAACTCTTAATGTTTACATTAAAACTATGTTTATGATGACGAATTTGTAGATATCTGAAGAAATCACTATTTTGTAATTGATATTGTCTCATAATGGATTGAAAATTTCTTGTTGTTCCTTTACGAATATAGATACAGTATGACGATAGGCCTTTGCCTCTCCAAATGTTAAATGTTGCGTCTGTTTTTCCAGGTACAAAAGCATAATCATAAGAGGCCCAATGCAATAGCTTTATCTCTCCCTGCAAATTATTTCTAGCTATGTATTTCAGCCATAGTTTCAAAGGCACATTTGCTGTAACTGCTCTTTAATGAGCCTTTTAACTCCAAGTCTAGCTTGTATTGGACAACCTTCCAGAAAGGCACAATTCTATTTCTTTTCATCTCGCTTTATATTCTAAATTACACCAGCATACCAATATTCTGAATTGGGCTGGGATGTAGTAATCCTTGAAGTTAGGTAAAGCTAGGCCACCTTTCTCTTTTTCTAACTGAAGAGTTTTAAGATGCACTCTACGTCTTTTCCCCTGCCAAATAAACCTAGTGATTACTTTGTCCCATTGCTTGAATTGTTTGTCTGAAATAACAATAGGAAGAGTCTGGAACAGGAACAGTAACCTAGGCAGTATGTCTCTACACGGGATTCAAAATTAAATATTGGTATTAAATCCCATCTTCTAATATCCTTATTCATTTGTAGCCACAATGGCTTTAAATTTACATCATATAATTTAGATAAATCTTTTGAAATATTGACTCCTAGATACTTCAAACAATCCAGGTCCCAAATTAAATAAATCTTAGAGGTCAATATTTGGCTAGGTTGGTCATTTAAGCTTATTGTGTTTTAGCGATATTAAGTTTTATAGCCAGACTCTGAGCCAAATGTTTTCAAATAAGAAAGGAGATTAAGGAAAGATGAAACTGGATTTGTCAAGTAGATTTGGACATCATCTGCAAAAAGAGAAATCGTATGCTCTTGTCCAAACAATTTTACTCTTAGCATTCTGAATTATCCCTCGACTCAATGCATCAATAAAGATAGCAAATAATAATGGGCTACTTGGGCATCCTCATCTACTTCCTCTCTGTAATTCAAATATTTGAGATAGGGCTCCGTTTACTTTAATTTTCGCTTTTGGACATTTATATAAAGCTTGATTCACTTATAAATGATTGATTAAAACCAAATATACCCAGAATTTTGTACAGAAATTCCCAATTTACCTGATCAAATGCCTTTTCAGCATCTAGGCTAATTAGTACCATCTCATTTTGACTTTTAACAATATGATCAATGATGTGTAGAGTTCAGCGAATGTTATCCTGTGTCTATTTTTTATAAATCCTGTCTGATCCAAACTAATGATTTTAAGTAGTATACTCTCAAATCTTCTAGAAATAATGTGGAAATAATTTACAGTCTTGGTTAAGCACGCTTGTAGGACAGTAATTACCACACTCAACCCTCTAGTTACCCTCCTTAGTCATCAATGAGATGGATGTATTACTCCATTTTGTAATACATAATTGAATACAGTTTTCAAAGTTGGGACCACAAGATCTTTCATCTGTTTATACCACTCTGATGGGAAGCCGTCCGGCCCAGGTGCCTTATTAGTTTTGGCCTCAGAAATGGCCTTTTTAATTTCAAGTTTGGTTATTTCGGATAGGTGACCTTTGTTTTGATCAAAAGTTATTTTAGGTAAATGAATTGTATCCAGAAAATCAGTCATGAGTTTTCCCATCTGCTTTAGGTTGAGTATACAATTGTTTATAAAAAGATAGAACGTTCTGAATCTTAGCCAATTAACATACTAAAGTATTTGTTTGAGGGTCCCTTATTTTATATATTGTATTTTGTAATTGTTTTTTCAATTTAAAAGCCAGTAAGCTGGCTGATTTGCCCCCAGCCCTTATAGTATATTTGTTGTAAGAATATCATTTTCTTTTTTATTTCACTTGAAATATTTTTATGCCTTTTTTTAATTGAGTTTTGTTTTTAATATCTCACTTCCAGTAGTTTTATGAGCATTTTCCAAAATATTTAATTGTGTTTGGAGCTCCCTTAATTGTTCAGTTTCTTTTTTAAAGTTGAGCTATAACCTATAATCTATCCTATAACAGCCTTTTAAGCATCCCAAAGAATTGTAGGAGAGGTTTCCTCATTATCATTGTCAAATAAATAATTTTTAATATCTTCTTTAATTTGCCCCTTCAATAACTGTAGAGTGCCAAAAATTTGGCCTCCATAAACTCGCCCTTTTCTCCTCACTAAAAACCATATCCGAATAAACTGGTTACGTGGTCTGATAAATCCATGACTCCTATTCTACTGTTTACCACTTTATGCAGACCTTTTTGGAACATGAGATAATCAGGCCTGGAGTAATTATTGTTCGGATTGGGAAAAAACTATAATCCTTTTTATGGGATTCAGATCCCTCCAAACATTGAGGAGCCCTATGTCTTTCATTGCTACTTTAATGTTCTTGTTTAATGTTTTGTTTAGCCCTATAATCTGTGGGTTGGACGAGTCCACCAATGGGTTAAGTCGTATATTCAAAGCCCCGCCCCCCCCCCCCAAACCAAAAAGCCTTCTGCCTATGTAGTAATAAGTTCAAGGACATGTTTATAAAAATCCAATTCCAATCCCGGCGGGCCATATAAATTAATGGTCGTCACGAAGACGCCCTGTAAGAATCCCTTGATAAAAACATATCTCCCTTCTCGGTCTTTTTTTACCATGAATACTATCAAAATTTTATCTATTTGAAATCAATGTTATGACCCCTCTCTTTGCACTTTGTGAGCATAAGGAAGAGAACGGATTAAATTTCCAATTTTTAAATGTATCATGCTCCGCTCGTGTTAAATGTGTTTCCTAAAGTAAAGCAATTTTCATTTCCTCCTTTAATTTTGTAATGATTTTGTTCTTTTTGATAGGTTTCCCCAAACCGTTCACATTATAAGTTACAATTCCAATAGGATTCATAGTTTGAAAATTGCATCGTTTCCCCCTGTATATCTAACATGCAAAATAGTACACCTCTGGAAACTAAAGCAGAACAAAAATCTGACATCAGAACAAAGAATAAAGAACGATGAGGAAAAATAGAAAAAAAATATAGCAAACAGATTTGCAAAAGGAAGGTCCAGAATATTGGCCAGGGGTAGGGGATGGGCTAATCCGTCTTATTGTTGAACTGCGCCAGCAACAGGTTTTAATGCACATTAGGTGCCCCATTAGCTGCGACTGTACTTTGCTTACAACCTACCTCTGTGCGGGCATTTGGCTGCCCTGGAGTAATGCCTTGTGTCTGCGTGGGACTGCTGCAGCTTTCCAGAGCAGAGTCCAGCCGTTTGTACCATTTTTGCCACACTTGCTGTGCAACTCCAGGTGACAAACTCACTCTCAAACACCCATTCGACACAAAGCACATTTCTACACTTACGCTTGCTCAACCACCTACCCACCCAAACACACAAATAATCCAAATGGTAGAAGGTCATACAAACACAGCTTACTATTACATCAATGTGGTCTGCCTTCTTTGATGCTGGATCCAGTCTGGATTTAATCAAGTTATTCACGCAATTAGTATTCCGTCTTGGGATAAACTTTTTTGTAGATCAAACGTCAATATCTTTTATTGATATTGCTTACAGATAGATAGATAGATATATATTTCCCTACCCTTTCAACAAGCTGACATTGCTTCTCTGCTTCAGTTTGATTCAATCATCCCACAGTCTAGCAATGCATCACTATCACAAATATCAAATGGCAACCCCCTCCCTGAGCACATATACAAACAGCAAGAACATGGAAATAAACAATGGTTGCCAATACGGCCTCAGTTTTACTTATGAGACGAATACCGATAATAGAGGTAGGCAATAGTCAAAGTGCTGCCAAACAAAAGCCTTAAAAGTTGTTGGGGTGTCTTCCACTTCCACTTTCTTGAATTAATCCATGCTGACCGCAACTGGGGAGTGATTGCAATATAGCATTCACCTCAACGAGAACTATTGTGAGGTTTTAATTTCGCGGTATCTCGTAAGATGAGATCTTGTTACACCCCTAATTATTACAAGAAAATTTCAATTTTTATAAAAACTTCTGGTACGCTTAAAAAATTACTAATTTCGGCCAGTACCGATGTTAATGCAGATACATCGCGCATCCCTAACATAGATGCATTAATAAAATCTGCAATAATGAAAAAATTAAATAGCTGCACAACTTAATTAAGGTACATACTTCTAAGTGTTTTCTTGCCTGTTTTAACATACGGGGAAGCAATACTTTTTAAAAATGTTTTAATGACTAACGACTGCCTTTTACTAGTACTACTACTACCATTAATTGTCATTTCACTCATATCAAAGACATACAATGATCACTTGTAAAGTGACTGGGCCCGTCAAAACTGAAGAAGCAAGGGAGGCTGCCTCAAAAAATCAATACATTATATTCGTCAGCAACGTCAGACGAACGGAACTGAGGTCAGACTCAATGGTAACCAACTGCTGCAACAGGTAGTGGTCTCCTTTAGTTTGTCCATTTAGAGAAACCAGCAGATTCATCACATTACATGTTTCACAATTTTTCCTTCTCTTTATGAGCCGACTCACAATCTTCTTTATTTGCTTTACTTTTGGGAAAACTCTTCAAATGAGAGGTTTGCTGCAACCCTGGCAGATCCCAGTGGGCAGCTACAGATGATGAAATGTACATCGCCAAGGCTTTGGCATTGAGTGCTTAGCAGGGCAGACTGGGATGTATTTATGTGCCATAAGGGCTTTATTGAACAGCTACAATTGTATGAAGCAACCAACAAAGCCAAGGAGAAGATCACTGCTTGGCGTCTTGTTTTGCTTACATTACTTGCATTATATAACTGAAAATATTTTGAAGCGCCCCCTGCATTTTTCCAGATGCAATAAAATCAAGATAAGGACTGAAATACCTCATTCCTGAGGTGCTTTTAAACAAAAAACGTCTCTACTTCTGCCTCAGTTCACTGAAATGTTTTATAAAATTATATTATATTATTATACATTAAACATTTTTATTCAAGTTTTTACCATTACCTTCAAATGCTAAACAGTTCAAGAACTCAACTCAGGGCACATTATTCTTTACCTGACGGAGAGAATCTGTGATGGGAGCATCTTCCAAAGTTTTGCATGGTTCCACTGAAATGGCTGAATGACATAGAACCCCCTTAACCCAGGGATCGCTGAGTAAAGGCTAGACAACAAAAAGATTCATGAGAAGATGAAGAAAAAGTGAGACTGAATGCCCTAAGAAGCAGCTAGAATTAAGGAAACAACTGCGAAATATGAGGGTCAAAAATAAATCTGAGACACAATCTGAGCCTACACAATTAATTTGGAAGGTTTCTTTTTGTTGATTTAAACAAGGCTGCACGGTTGTGCACTGGGTAGCACTGTTGCCTTGCAGCAAGAAGGTCCTGGGTTCGATTCCCGGCCGGGGGTCTTTCTGCATGGAGTTTGCATGTTCTCCCCGTCTCCGGCTTCCTCCCACAGTCCGAAGACATGCCTGTTAGGTTAATTGGTCACTCTAAAATTGCCCTTAGGTGTATGAATGAGTGTCTGCATGGTTGTTTGTGTGTTGCCCTGCGATGGACTGGCGACCTGTCCAGGGTGTACCCTGCCTCTCGCCCATAGACTGCTGGAGATAGGCACCAGCTCCCCCGCGACCCACTATGGAATAAGCGGTAGAAAATGACGGTTTCTTTTTGTTGGTTTAAGCAAGGCTTCAGAACCCTACCTAAAACAGCCGTTATGTGAAATCTCCCTATTGAACATCTCCCATGGCCTGCACAGTCACCAGATCTAAATATTATTGAGCCACTTTGGGGTGTTTTGGAGGAGCGAGTCAGGAAACGTTTTCCTCCACCAGTATCACGTAGTGACCTGGCCACTATCCTGCAAGAAGAATGGCTTAAAATCCCTCTGACCACTGTGCAGGACTTGTATATGTCATTCCCAAGACGAATTGACGCTGTATTGGCCGCAGAAGGAGGCCCTACACCATACTAATAAATTATTGTGGTCTAAAACCAGGTGTTTCAGTTTCATTGTCCAACCCCTGTACTAGAACTGAAATCCTTCTTTCAACTCTGGGAACAATATACACTTTGAGAACAAGACCATTACAGGCATCTATAGAAGAGCATTTCATCAATATTATACAAAAAGGCTTACAAAAAAACCTTTAAAAAGAATAATGTTTAGACCTATCCAGAGGTGTACCCTGCTTCTTGCCAATCAACCACAAGGCATCCTGTGACCCTGACCAGGATACTGTGGGTGTAAGGGATGGAAGGATACATTTTAAATTGCCCTAAGATTAATTAAGGGATACATAAGTAATGCAATCAAATCCCAACATAAAACTCATTCTCCTTGAGGCATTTGGTAAGGTATCATAAATGTAAGTGGAAGTTCTTGCAAAGAAGTTTGTTTCAAATATTCAAAGCCAGGAAAACTTACCACCTCATCTCCTGTGTTTGAGTCAGAGGTAAAAGGCTCTGGGTTCAACCACTCTAAAAGGCTACAGCAGACAAGAAAATCAGAAATCATAAGTTAATACAAAGCTTTACAAGACATCAATACTCAGCAAAAAACTAAGATGAAACCTCAATGAGCTTTAGAAATCTTTTGCACAAAACATTTCTTGATACTAATGTTACTATTAACATGGAACGTTTGTACACAGATTAAAAAGACAACAAGAAACAACATAGATGAAAAACAGAAGCCCTGTTCTACGAAACAGTGTTCGACACATATGCTTTAGTGTTGGTACAAATGGGTCTTCACCTTTAGAGCACATTTTTAAACGTGCCAAGCTTCATAAAATGTTATACAGTTTGTCATACACAGCTGTCATGCAGGGTGCTACAAGAGATAGGTCAACAGATAAAGGTGATTTAACAACAAACCTTGTATTTTAAAGGTTGTTTAAAGGTGTTGGAAGGCATTTATCAGTGATTTACACAACAATAGCATAAAAAGCCAACAAGATGACAGCTTAATGCCGTTTTATCTGGCAAAATAATAAAATTATAGTGACTTATTAAGGAAAACCTTTTTTTTTTTTAGAAAATTTGTTTATCAACCCAGCACCGGCAGGGTTCTCCACCCATGTGGTTCCAGTACTAGACAAAAGGCTTCACTGGAGCTATACAAAATAAAAAACAAAATACGCAGGTTTATTTTTACAAAGTCAGAGGGTCACAACAGATTGACATCTTTCATCATTTGATCTTCCCTCTGCTGCATGCAGATCTTCTATATCATAATACTGTCATATGTCCATGTAAAAACAGTCTTATCTATTAACAGTTTCAAACAGTAACCTTTTGTGAATGCACTTTACAGTCCTGACAGTATTTTTATACACAGCTGCCAGCAGATGCCGTTTTAGTGTTGGTGTCTATTATTCCTGTTTGAAAGAGCAAATAATCCTAAAGAGCAGCAAAATGTGTTTATTTCAGCTGCAAGCAATGATTTTTATAGCAGCTTTATTTGTTGTATTGACCTATATTTAAAACTCAGCAACACAAACAGCAGGAAGATTACAGACAATTTTGTGTTATTCAGAGCTATATCCTCCCGCTCAGACAACTCAACACCCAAACAGACCCATCCACTCAAGCCTGGCCCCACAAAACCATCAGCTATCCCCACACCCTGCCAAACCAATGCAGAAAGAGGGCTACTTCAGCTTCTTTTAAAAGTTAAAGCTTTGCGTTATTAAGTCTTGAATAAATGGAATTTAAACTAACCAATTTACGATTGTGCATGAGTCCATCACCACCCTGGTTCTCCTGCTTTACTAGCACTGGGTTCTTTGGTGTTGGAATTTTTTTTTTTATTTTGACAATAACAAAAACCTTTGGGGCTAAGTAAGCAGCTTGGCAGTGGAACCAAATCTTGGACTCACCGCGAACAGACCCTGTCCTCTTCACTCCTCCGCAGCTCTGTTTTGCGTCTGCAGTCCACTGATTTATTCAAATCACTAAAAGATCAGATAAAAACCAGTCAAAACACAAAGCAAGCTTTACATGTAGTATCACGTTGCAAACAATATGCAGTCATATCTTATTTAGCTAAACTACATAAACAATGAACATACATTTAATGTGAAATGTATGTTCAAGTGAAACGCATTCACCATGTTTTTGCATGTCCTGGACTTTCAACAAGAGTACTTTGAAGAACGTCTCCAGTTTTACTTTGCAGACTGTTGAAGGTAGACTAAATAAAACTATTTAGGGAAATTATATTTAGGGGTAGTAATATTTCAAGAGGAACTAATTTGGGACTGAAAAATGAAGTTTAAAATATGCTACAAGTAGATCAATGATAGCTGCTACAATGTTAGAGTCAGGTTTTTGCCACTGTGAATTTTGAGCTTGGTGGCTTTTTCCTATGTTTTCTATTCAATTCCTATTCATCAGTCTAATTTTGTGTCAGGGAAAAATGAGCAAAACTGAAATTTCTCATTGTGGTCATCAGGTAGTTTTCCTCCAACCATCGTATTCCACATGCTGTTAATTACCAAACCAAAAACAGAGACTCTCTGTGTCACTATTCAAGGGTTTTGAGGTTGGACCAAAGTGCAGAACATGGCAAGGAGGTCGCATGGTGAGTAGATGAAGTTTTAATGTTGAAGATGCACAACAGACATACAGGCAGGCAGGCAGAGTACTGATTACAGGCAGGTAATCCACAGAGAACAGGTTCAGGAGGAAGAACAGAAAACAAACCACTAGGAAGAACTCGGGAAAATAACAGGGTAGTTGACGAGAGGAACCAGCAGGGAACAATGAAAACTAGAGAGCTTAAATACAAACTGGGAAAACAGGGAGAACCAATGAACAGAGGGACAGAGTAATCATTGGGAACAAGTAACAGGTGTGGAACAAGGTTTCAGGGAGACTGAGGGGAATGTGACCAATTACAAGTAATGAGACCTGACAGCAGAGGAAAACAGACGAGGAACTGAGCAAAAAGAGACTAGACTAAGTAACAAAACTCAGGGAAAACAGATCTAAAGGGAAATATAAACAAACACATGAAACCAAAGATCTAGGAAGAAACAAGAAAAGTACACTAAAGACCTGGAGGAACAGCAAACACCTGATTAAGCAAAAGGAAACAAATACAAAACACTAAATGGCAGATCGTGACACTTTGATGTTTAAATAAAGCTACACAAAACTCTAGAACACAAGTGGTCATTTTAGGGATGGTGAAAAATGGGCGTCTTGCCGGCGGGCTTATATTGTGAATAAGGTAATGGACCTGAAATCTCAAATCCTCCAGAGTTCCTTTTCTTATGTTGATGGTCCACAGTGCCCGGAGTCATTTACTTGTTTTTCAATCACGCTTGATGACCTGGATACATTTATTTGCAAAATGAATCCCTCATCATGCCCCTTAGAGATTTCACCTCCCTCCGTCTTGTCTGGGTGTCTCATCAGAATTGGTCCTTCGTTCTCTTACACACACTGACGTAACTCCACTACTGAAGAAACCCAATCTTGAAGGCAGTTCTACTGGTAACTGTCGCCGGATTTCAAAACTGCTCTTAGTAAATTGTTCAAAAAAGTGGTAGAAAGTCAGTTCAGAGCTCTACTATGTAAGCTTCAGAGTTTTTACCCTTTTCAGTCTGTCTTTCAAAAACTTTCCTTCACTGAGATGGCTCTTTTGAAGATCTGGTTCTGCACTAGATTGGTTTACATCTTATTTATCTGGGAGGACTTTCTATGTCATGGCAAACAAGTGCACTTCTAGGATCACCTTTCTAACTTGTGGGGTTCCACATGGGTCGGTTCTGGGTCCATTGTTATTTGCTTTTTATATGCTTCCTTTAGGCACTTTTAAGTCTTTTAAGCCACATCAGCTGGATAGGCTGCCCACCCTACTCCACTGTTTATCCCAGATTTATTCCAGCAACTACCTCGTTTCAAACACCAAAAAGACCGAGACCATGATTATTGCTCCTCTTAATTTACATACAAAAATCACTCAGACTCTTGCTTCTTTTTGTCCAACTCCAGTACTTGAAATCTTGGTGTAATATCTGATTCTTCTCTGGGCTTTGACTCATATAATATTCTTTCATTTAAGGAACATTTCTAAACTGTGACATATAGTCTCTTCAGATGAACTGGAAAGAATAATCCACGTATCAGTATCATCGCGTATAGATTACTGTAATGACGTTCAATTCAATTCAGTTTTATTTATATGGTGCCAATTCACAACACTCGTCATCTCAAGGCACTTCACAAAAGTCAGGTAATACACCCAAATTTACCTAATCATGCAGGCAGTCAGATTCTGTTTTTTTTTTAAAAATTTGGAAAAAAAAGTTTTCTGCCAAAGGAAAAACCCAAAATTTGCATCCAGTCAAACTTGCAGCATTCACCCCCTATGGTGTGAAATTTGGAACCCCCGGGGCGTGACGCAGCAATCCTCAAAGAGCATGCATTAGGACGGGGAAAAAAAACCCCCTTTTAAACGGGAAAAAAACCCCAGCAGAACCGGGCCAGTGTGAGCGGCCTCGCCAGCCCCCGGCGGGGTTAGAGAAACAGAAGAACAAAGGAACAAAAAGCACTGATCCAGGATTTTTTCTAGGGGAAGGAAAGAAATGTTAAGGGATAGTCTTTAGTCGTTCCCTGGAAAAAGGAAAAATAAAACCTGACCCATTTTCAAGGTAGAGTCTGAAAGAGACACATAAGGAAAAAAGTAAAAGCTCAGTCAACCCATTAGGAGATCACCCCCAGCAAGCGAGCTCCTTTACCCTTTTTCATCTTTTTACATTTGCTACCATAATTTTGGGGGTTTATTTTAAAATCCTCACCATACACACCCAGGCCCCCAGATTACTTATCTATCTACAGGGGTTGGACAATGAAACTGAAACACCTGTATTTTAGGTGGGGGTTTTCAGGGCTAAATGGCCATGGAGCCAGTCTTGATTGCACATTCCCAGTGGAGGGGGTTGAAGGTTCAATTAGCAGGGGAGCCATTGCTCAAATTTTGAAATGCACACAACATTATGAGTGCTCCCAAGTTAAAAAGAGGACAAATTTTGGTGCAGTCTTGCGGCGACGTGAAGACAGAAGCGTGAGTACAAAGCCCGTTACCGGGAAATTAGCATCCCACCAAAAAGGAGCCCATCCAAGGTTAACGGGGAGCAAGAGGAAGCTTCTGAAAGGGATGTTCGGGTGCAAACCCGGATTGTACCCCCAAAAAACATAAAACCACGGCTGCCAAATCCCGCAGAATTAAAGGCACCTAACTCTCCGGTTCCAAGAACTGTCCGCGGGAGCCCCACAGGGTCAATAACAGGGCCGGGCTGCTATCCCCAAACCCTTTGGTACCCCACCAATGCAAACGTGGGTTTCAATGGTGAAAGGAGTGCAAATTTTGGGCTGTGGACAAAGTGAAAAAAGTATTTATCCTGATGATCCCCTTTTTTGTTTTTCCCCCCATCCGGGAGAGTTACTGTGGAGAAGCCCCCAAAAAAGCGTACCACCCAGACTGTTGCATGCCCAGGGGGGAAAACAGGGGGGGGGATCAGGGGTTTGGGTCCATATCATAGATTCCTTTTTCCACACTTGTGCTAGAGGGCGTTCATGCCAAGGACTACCCAACCCTTTTTTAGGCCATGTCATCCCAAAGGGTTAAAAAATTGTTCCCGGCGGTGCCATGTATCAGGGGACAATGACCAAACAACAGCAAGACTGGTGAAAGATTGGGGTTTAAGAAAATGAAGTGAAATCTCCCAGGCCTGCCATACCAGATCTAAAATTATTGGCCACTTTGGAGTGTTTTGGGGAGCGGTCAGGGAAAAGTTTTCCTCCACCAGTATCACGTAGTGAGTGGGCCCCTTCCCCAAAAAGAATGGCTTAAAATCCCTCTGACAACTGTGCAGGACTTGTATATGTCATTCCCAAGACTAATTGACTCTGTATTGGCCGCAAAAGGAGGCCCTACACCATACTAATAAATTATTGTAGTCTAAAACCAGGTTTTTCAGTTTCATTGTCCAACCCCTGTACTTACAAATATACTGCTATTCGCTGTCTTCATTCTGAGGTTCAACATTTTCTAGTTGTTCCACGCACCAGAATGAAGACCATGGGGGACATATCATTCCAGTCTGCGGCACCAAGGCTGTGGAAAAGTCTACCTCTACAGCTACGTTTAGTTGACTCTGTGGACTCTTTTAAACCCTTCCTGATTAAACAGGCTTTCTGTTGAATGCTTATATTTGTGTGTTTTTTTTATTGTTTATCTTATTTATTGCAATTAATTGTAACAGTTATTTTATTGGTTTCTGTAGAGCGCTTTGTAATGGTTTTGTCTAAGAAAGGCACTTAACAAATAAACTTTACTCATTTACTCTACTACTCCTGGTACATATATCGAACGTACAAGAACACAAAATAGCCCAAGTGTTTCATGCCCTGCCTCGGAAACGCAGCAAAAGTCCAGTCACCACCGAATAAAAGATTTTGACCTGGCTTTGGGTGCGGAGGAAAAAAAAATCTCCTGGCTCAATAAGAGGCTTTTGGGAAAATTTAAAAAATACAAAGACAATAGATAAAGATTGAAAGAGACAGAAACAAATAAAAGATGTGATAAAGACAGAAAGATGGAGGGATAATTAAAGAAGATAAAGAAAAAAATACAACACATTTTTATATACGTACAGACCAAAATTTGGACACCCTTTCATTCAAATTTTCTTTATTTTCATGACTATGAATATTTTAGCTTTAATGAAGGGATCAAAACTAGAATTAACACATTTGGGAAATTTTATACTGAATAAAAAAGTGTGAAAAAACGAAAAAAGTCAATTCCTTGTGTTCTTTAGCAGCCAAACAAGTCTCTTCTGCTGTTGCCTGCCTGTCTCAGCAGTGGTTTCCTAGCAGCTATTTTACAGCACCATGAAGGCCTGATTCACACAGTCTTAGGACTCTTAACAGTTGTTTAGAGATGTGTTCAGTGCTGCTGTTCACTCTGTGTGTGCATTGACCTGTTCTCTAATTGTGTGAAGAGCTGTGTGCTGCTGATTGCACTGAGTGCTGAGACTGCTGTTCTCACAACGATGAACTTATCTGTGACGAGCAGAAGCTGAACTGACTTGGTCTTGCAGAACCCATGGGATTCAGCATGTGAGCTTCAGTTTCTTTGTGCTGCTTGAAATTGGTTTGTGTGATCTTTTGCTCAAAAGCTGTGGGGACTGCGCAAACAAAGTTTTCCCAATTTTTTTCAATTTCAAAGTTTTCCCAATCCAACTGACCTGACTTGACATTTAAAGTAATGATGGCCACTCGTTTTTTTTTACTTTTCTTTTTTTTGCTTTTTTTTGCAAATAATATAATTAACAAAAAGCTAATATCAGTACACTGTATCAGCTGTGACTGTATCCACTCCTGTCAAAAACTGGTCCCACCCCAAAGGCTGAAATCCATGCAACTGAGGGGCAACATGGATTCAAAACCTTTTTAAAGTTTGAAATGTTTTTGAAATTCATCAAACATGAATAAAGACTGGGAAAACAAGTCAAGTGAAGTGAAAAAAACCATTTTTGAATTTCTTGAAGCTCATCAAAGTGCTAAGTTTTCCAAAAGTGCAGTAATCAAAGCAAAAGCTAATGCTAGCATTTGAAAACTTTGAATTTTAATAAAGAAAATTTTAGTTTTTTAAAATGTTTATGAAGTGTTATATTTTAATTTTTATATATATATATATATATATATATATATATATATATATATTATATATATATATACAATGAAACTGAAAACAATAATGGATGAACCTGAGACAACAACTAAACAATAAACTGAGTATGGTTTTAGACCAGTATAATTTATGTATTTGTGTAGGGCCTCAAATGCGGCCAATACAGCAATCAATTTGGTTCTGGGATTTTAAGCCATTCTTCTTGCAGGATAGTGGCCAGGTCACTACGTGATACTGGTGGAGGAAAAAATTTCCTGACTCGCTCCTCCAAAACACCCCCAAAGTGGCTCAATAATATTTAATCTGGTGACTGTGCAGGCCATGGGAGATGTTCAACTTCACTTTCATGTTCATCAAACCAATCTTTCACCAGTCATTGCTTTGTGTCATTGGTGCATTGTCATCCTGATCACGGCACATACACTTCAGGATACAATGTTTGAACCATTGGATGCACATGGTCCTCAAGAATGGTTCGGTAGTCCTTGGCAGTGACATGCGCCCATCTGAGCACAAGTATTGGGCCAAGGGAATGCCATGCATGGTATTGGCCCAAACCATGCCATGATCCACCCCCATGCTTCATGGGCATGCCCCCCATGCTTCTGGTGGTACACTTCTCTGGTCTTCACTCTGGGCTTCTTGGTGGTCCGTAACTCTTTGGGGCTTCTCCACACCGTAATGTGGGGGATGTGGGGAAAGTAAAGGTGGACTCATCAGAGAACAATACATGTTTTTCACATTGTCCACAGCCCAAGATTTGCGCTCCTTGCACCATTGAAACCGACGTTTTTGGCATGACCAAAGGTTTGGCTATAGGCAGCAGCCGGCCGTGTATAGCCCCTGTGGAGCTCCCCCCGGACAGTTCCCCCCTGAAGGAAACAGGAGAGTTGAGGTGCACATTTAATTCTGCCGTGATTTGGGCAGCCATGCATTTTTTGTTTTTTTGGTATTTGGGCAGCGGGTTAGCACCCGAATATCCCTTTTTTTGACACCCGCTTCCCTTGCCTCCACAGTTAATCCTGTTGGATGTGTTTTGTCCTTCCTTCTTGGTGGTGCTGACATTACCCTGGATACCGTGGCTCTTGATACATGCTGGCAATTACTTGATGTCTTGGTTGGTCACAGATGCACAGACAGCCACAGAGCACCAGCAAGACGTGCACCAACAATTTGTCCTTTTGAAAACTCTGGTATGTCACCCATAATGTTGTGGTATGTCACCCATAATGTTGTGTGCATTTCAATATTTTGCAAAACTGTGCTCTTACCCTGCTAATTGAACCTTCACACTCTGCTCTTACTGGTGTGCAATGTGCATGAATGAAGACTGGCTACCAGGCTGGTCCAATTTAGCCATGAAACCTCCCACACTAAAATGACTATATATATATTATAATTAAAAAATAAAAACATCATATATAAAATATATATATAAAATATAAAAAATATATATATATATATATATATATATATATATATAATATATATATATATATATATATATATTATATATATATATATATATATATATATATCTAAGAGTATGAGTTTGAGAAAATGAGAAGGTGAATTTAACACTAGTTGGATTCCTGGAAACTTTAAAACAAAAACTCTTCTAAGAGTATGAGCTTTGAGTGAGTGTAATTTAACACAGTTTATATCACTGACAACTTTAAATAAACAGCACTTTCAAAATCAAACTTATAAAACAAGTTGCAAAGTGGGTAAAAAAAAACTTAAATCAAGATGTCAGGCTTTACCTGAGTACACTTCCATTAAGTTTATTTTAATATATCTGAGTTGGAACATTTACAAATGCTGCTGCAAGAATTTTTACTGGAACAAAGAGAAAAGTCCATACTTCGACTTTTGGCTTCCCTAAACTCATTGCCAGTTTTCAATGTAATTAGGAAAAAACAGCTGAACATTTGAAGCCCTACCTGGTCAAGCTTTCTAGCACCAATTTGACCTACTAAAACTTTATTCTTCAACTTTTAGATCATCAAGTCAGAGGTAGCAGATGGTCCACGCACTACTTTAACAAGTGATCGGAATCTACCTTTTAAATCAGTTGCACCAAGATCTTGAAAACCACTCTTCTATCAGTTCACTGTATAGACTAATGATTAGCTCCAAGAAGAATGAAAGTCTTCATTTAGACTTTTTTCATTAAAGCTTCCTGCAGTTCCTTGTAAATCAGTTTTAATAAGTTTTAGTGTTCAGTATTCCCTGTTGTTTTTAAGATTGATTTTATTCCCTTTATTTTTTCTCCTTTGTGGTTTTAGCTATACGTATCACATTAAACTTAACTTTTTTGCATATCAGAAACAGGTGTTTATTAGCCTTGAAGGTTTTTCATAATAAACATTTTAAATACTTTATGTCACCAAGAATAGTAGTAAAAAATCCTGATTTAGAAACATTTAGGAGTCTTTTAGATGTATGATGATGTATAAGGCATGATCAGGCCTACCATTAGGACTGATTAAGATTTCTTTTTTTAAACATTTAGTGTAAAAGAAGGCACGTGAAACGGACTGAAGACCAATCTATAGGGCATTGCACATCTACCCATGTGCTGTGTAAGGAGAGCAATTCTAACTTTTGGTATTTCAACATTTAACAAAAAAACAAAGAGTTTTCAATTTTACAAGTTACCTTCAGCAACAGGAGTTCTACTGTAATAAAATAATAACGGCGTACCAAAAATACCAAAAAATATTTTGAATATAGTTTGTAAAACTGTACTAACTGTACAAAAATCATTAACCTTTTAAGGCAAGAGACAAGGTTGCCCCCACAATTCCAGGTATCTGATTTAGTTATCAACTCCTGGCAATATTCCCTGATGCTGAGGACATTCAGGCTATTTAGAGAAATCAAACTGAACATAATATGCAAGTGATTTGTGGCAGTTTGAGTTCCCACATTTCTTTGGTGTCTAAACAGAATAAACCCAACAAAGTGTGCTTCCTATAGTCTTATTTCAACATGGAATGTTGATTTTAAAATTCAGGGCAGAGTACTCTTCCCACAGGTTCGAAAAAGCTTTGCCAACGATTATATTAGATAATTAATCCAGCTTCGTAAACAATTTCAATGTCCTGTTCACCTTCTGGTTCGGATTCAGAAAGGTCACATTGTTCAACTTTTCCTTTGTTTCAATACGTATCAATTTGTGTTTTGCAGTCTGTGTTATTCTCTTGAACTTCAACACATTTCAGCTTCAGCGGTAGACATTATAAAGGCTTTAGAATGAATATCACGATTTCTAAAAATTAACCTGTCTGGCACAGTGTTCGGTAAAGCCAGGTGGCCACCTCAAAGCTTGCATTTTAATGTTGATCCTCTCTGTTAAAATATTTGGGAGTTTTGCAGGCAGGTTCATGAAAAAACTTTGTATTTTTGTTTGGCGCAGTTGGTAGCAGCAGCAAGAAGGTCCTGGGTTCAACTCCCGGCCAGGGGTCTTTCTGCATGGAGTTTGCATGTTCTCCCTGTGCATGCGTGGGTTCTCTCTGGGTACTCTGGCTTCCTCCCACAGTCCAAAGACATGCCCGTTAGGTTAATTAGTCTCTCTAAATTGCCCTTAGGTATGTGAATGAATGTGTGCGTGGTTGTGTTGTCCCGCAATGGACTGGCGACCTGTCCAGGGTGTACCCCGCCTCCCGCCCATAGACTGCTCGAGATAGGCACCAGCTTCTCTGTGACCCACTAGGGAAAAAGTGGTATAGACAATGACTGACTGATTGACCTTTTAAACATACTTACTAAATCTTTGCTTTATTATCCAGATATGTTTTAAATATAAGTGTACAGCTAGTTAAGGATTCCAAATAGCTTGATAAATTCCTAATTAAAACAAATAATGGGGATTTTTAGGTAAACTGAGATTAAGCCAAAGAACCCTTAATATAAAAAGGCACTCACGTTTGACAGCGCCAATTGATTGCCTCTGCCAGGATTCAAAAACTTCAAGAACCTGCACAAGAGAAAGGTTTACTGTACTTACCAACCAGTCAGAAAAGAATCTGTTATGTTCAACCATGTGCATGTGTACAATGCCTAATCTGACCAGAACAGACTGAGGCTTTTGGCTATCGCTGATGCCAGAGAAAAGTCTGATTCCTCTGATGAGTCACTGAAACATAGAGGTCAGTTTATATAAATGTAGTAAATTTTGAAAATGTAATCTCTTATTACAGACTTATTTTGTTAACAGACTCATGAACTAAGAAAACCCAAGGCTGGCAGAACTTCTTGTAAACATTATCATGAAATGTTCAATCGAGATCCATAACAAAGCAAATATTTGTCTCCAAAATTAAAGACAAACACACATACGCACACCCCTTATAACACATGTGAATAGGAACAGGTAACCTAAAGGTAAACAAACATGCCTGGTCTCCCATTTTGTCATGCTCACTTTCTATGTCTATCATATTAGCTGAGATCTTTTAATACACTTTTCACTGCATAAAATGCATCCAATCAATTTAAACTGAGCTAATTATCTTACCTCTCTGCTCCAGAAACTTTTGGGCCATACTTAGATTGGTTTTTAAAAGAGGTTAGTTCTTTTGTGGCCTCTGACCTGCTGCCTTCTTCACAAGTAACCAGTTCAAGGAGTCGGCTCTAAAAGGGTTAGAAGTCAGAGATCTAACATCAGTTTTATTAAATTGTAGCTTTTAGCAGCACATTACTGTCGACTTGATCAAAGAGGCTCATATGACCACTATTCTTAATTTTAGTCAGCTAATTTCATGGCAGTGCCATCTACTTCCACAAGCTGGAATAGAGAGCTCATATTTTTCCCTTCACTGGAAAGAAAGATCAGGGCAACTCAAGGGCAAAACATAGTCAGGCATACTGTGAGCAGTGCAGACTCCAAGCGAACCGTCTGTGGATGTTTGAGGTTTCATATTCGAGCATACCAATTTTCCACTTTTCTGGTGACAAATTCCAACATTTCCCACACTTTCTGTTATGGCATCATTGGGTGGGCAGGCAAAGCTAATATACTGTGTAGCTTTGGAAAAACAAAAGAAAAGAAGAGGGTATTGAAGGCCATTAAACCACTCTAGAATCAGAATCAGCTTTATTGCCAAGTTCATACATACAAACAAGGAATTTGACTCCGGTACACTTTGCTCTCTGGGTTTTTTTTTTTTTGTTGTTTCATGCGTTGTAAGATATATTTATGTATATATCTGTATGTCCTTAAACATACATATATACAAAGGTGTGTTATAAGGTATATTTATGCATATATCTTTATGTCCTTAAACATACATATATACAAAGGTGCATTTGCGACTTCAGCATGCAGTTGTCTGGTACTCTATTAAATGTTCATCAGAGAAACAGCCTGGGGGAAGAAACTGTCCCAGTGGCGGCTAGTTTTTGTGAACAGTGCTCTGTAGCGACGACCTGAAGGTAAAACTCTGAACAGTTTGTGTGCAGGGTGTGTGGGGTCTGCAGAGATTTTAGCAGCTCTTTTCCTGACCCTAGACCTGTATAAGTCTTGGATGGACGGAAGGTCAGCCCTGATGATTCTCTCTGCAGACCTGATTATTCGTTGCAGTCTGGACCTGTCCTGTTTTGTGGATGAGCCAAACCACAATGAGATGGATGAAGACAGGACAGACTGAATGATGGCAGTGTAGAAGATGACCAGCAGCTCCTGTGGAAGGTTGAACTTCTTGAGTTGCCTCAGGAAGTACAGTCTCTGCTGGGCCTTCTATGTGTGAGGACCAGCTCAGGTCCTCAGAGCTGGTGGTTCCTAGGAACCTGAAGTGGTCCACAGCTGACACGGTGTTGTTGAGGATGGTGAGGGGGATGTATGGGGATGGTGTTCCCCGAAAGTCCCCCACCATTTTCACAATCTTGAGTGGGTTGAGTTCAAGGTAGTTCTGACAACACCAGCGTATCAGACGATCCACCTCCTTTCTGTATGCAGACTCATCACCGTCCTGGATCAGACCAATGACAGTGGTGTCGTCTGCAAACTTCAGGAGTTTTACTGACGTGTCCGCTGAGGTGCAGTCATTTGTGTACAGGGAGAAGAGGAGTGGGGATGGAACACACCCCTGGGGGGCACCAGTACTTATTGATCTGGTGCGGGAGAAGATGCTCCCCAGTCTCACCTGCTGCTGTCGGTCCGTCAGGAAGCTGTTGATCCACTGAGAAGTGGACGCTGGGACGTTGAGCTGGGTGAGCTTCTGGTGGAGGATGTCTGGTATGATGGTGTTATAGGCCGAGCTGAAGTCTACAAACAGGATCCTGGCATACGTCCCTGGACAGTCGAGGTGTTGCAGGATGAAGTGTAGACCTAAGTTGACAGCATCATCTGCCGACCTGTTTGCTTGGTAAGCAAACTGCAGGGGGTCTGTGATGTCTTTCAGGTGCTTCAACACCAGCCGCTCAAAGGATTTCATGACCACAGACGTCAGGGCTACAGGCCTGTAGTCATTTAATCCTAGGATGGAGGGTTTCTTGGGCACTGGGATGATGGTGGATCGTTTGAAGCAGGAGGGGACCTCACACTTCTCCAGTGACTTGTTGAAGATCCGGGTGAAGATTGGAGCGAGTTGATTTGCACAGGCTTTCAGGCATGATGGGGAGACGCTATCAGGTCCTCCAGCTTTCTTTGTTTTCATGCACTGAAAGAGCCTATTTACATCTTCCTCGGAGATCTTTAGTGCAGGCAGAGGATCTCAAGGTAGGGGGTTGGTTGCTTTATGGGTAGAATTTGTTCCTGAATGGGATGTGGAGGATATGGTTTGAGGTGTGAATGGCTTCCTGTCCTGTCTGCAGTAGAAGCCATTCAGACGGTTGGCCAGGCGAGGATTCTGCTCAAGATGGGTGGGGGGGGCTCCTATAGGCAGTCAGGTTTCTCAGACTGGTCCATACAGCCGAAACATCACCAGTAGAAAGGCTGTTTTTTTAGCTTCTCACTGTAGCTTCCCTTGGCTGCTTTGATCTCCTTTGTTAGTCTGTTCCTGGCCTGCCTGTACCGCGCCCAATCTCCCCTGCTGTGAGCTTGTTCTTTATCCCTGCGCAGATTCCTGAGGTGTGGAGTGAACCATGGCTTGTTGTTCCCAAAGGTGCAGAAGGTCTTGGTCTGCACACACATGTTCTCACAGAAACTGATGTATGATGTCACCACATCAGTTAGTTTGTTTAAGTCAGTGGCTGAAGTTTCAAAAACAGTCCAGTCTGTGCATTCAAAGCAGGCCTGTAGCATCTGCTTTGATTCCTCAGTCCACTTCTTAACAGTGTGAACCACGGGTTTGGAAGCTCTTAATTTCTGCCTGTAGTTTGGGATGAGGTGGATAATAAAATGATGCGAAAATCCCAGAGCAGCCCTGGTAACAGCATATGAGTCCTTTAAAGTTGTGTAACAATGATCCAGTGTGTTTTCGTCTCTGGTGGGACATTTAATATGCTGTCTGTATTTGGGGAGTTCATTGGAGAGGTTTGTGCTGTTAAAATCTCCCAGTATTATGATGAAAGAGTCAGGGTGTTTCTTCTCCACGTCTGTAATCAGCTCAGCGAGATTTTTTTCAGCGGCAGAAGTGCAGCCATGCGGTGGAAAATATGAGCCAATTATAATAACAGGAAAACTCTCTCGGTGAATAAAACGGTTTACGGTTTATAGAAAATGACTCCAGATCAGGACTACATGTTTTCCCCAGCACTTTTATGTCTCTGCACCAACCTTCATTTATATAAAAGCAGATTCTGTCTCCTCGCTTCTTCCCCGATAGCTCCGCGCTGCGATCCGCTCTGAACAGCTGGAAGCCCGGCATCAGCAGTGCGCGGTCCGGGATGTTTTCACTCAGCCATGTCTCGGTAAAGCAGAGAACCGCTGATCCGCAGAGGTCCGTGTTTTTACAGGTGAGAAGAAGTAGCTCGTCCATCTTGTTACTTAGAGAGCGGACATTTGCCAGATGGATTGAAGGCAGTGGTGTCCCATAGAGTGCTGCGGCTCCGCTCGCCAGAAGCTTAGTGAAGCTCGGATCGATGAATGATGGTGAAAAAATCCCAAGAGAGGACTCTCTGATGTTGAGAAGTTCCTCTCTACTGAATGAGACCACAGAATTGTGCCCCAAGACCACAGTACTGTGACTCGAAAAACATAAAAACACACAAAATACACAAAGAAAGAGAGAGCGAAGGTCCGAGGCTGCCATGGTCGGTGCCATCTTGGTCTAGGGATGAAGAAGGGGAATACATCTGTCACCATGGCAGACACTGCGCATACTCCTGACCAGTTGCTGGAACAGTTTGTTACATATAAAACAGTTCGATGTGGAGACTTTTTCCCACAGAGTAGTTTATCGGGTGACACCTCGTACACAGACGTCGTACTCAATAAAAATTGAGCTTTGCGGGGATATGTCCGGCGTGCATTCTCTTTGAGTCCGCGTGGACTCCGCGCTTTCGTCGGCAAGCACGCCTGACTAGGTTCTGCCCATTAGTGATTTGATTTATAGTTTCTTTGAACATAGTTGGGATGCAAACAATTATTTAAGAATATGTATAATCATCTCTCATTTTGTCTGACATCCCTTAAGGCTTTGTATATGTGCTAGAGGTGGTGGTGTTGTGGGGTGGTGTCAGGAGTTTGTGGTGTTCGAACAGTGTTGTCTGTTGTGATCAAAATTTATGTGTGATGGAAACATTTCGACAAAAAACATTTCTTAAAAATAAAACGTAATAACGGGTATAACTTAGTATATGTTGAGACATTAAAGTAAGAACGTGTGCAGAGCTGCAGACCTGAGGCAGCCAATCCCCTACTTCTGAAGTATCAGGACTTTCTGATGACCCTAAGTGTAAAGACAGATCAGAGTCAAAAATCACTGGCATACAAAACATTTTACTCAAAAATTATCATTAAAACAGGGATACTTTAAAGGTTTAGTTTGGATTGTTTGCAGTTAGTTTCTGTCAAGTTTTTGTTGAAAAGCCCCAGGCATTTGAAAGCCCAGGGCACGATGCGATTCTAAGTTACCCGGATAATTTCATTTAACCGAGGCTTTACTTTCACATGTAAATGGTCCTGGACTGGAGTAGGTCTTTCCAAATTGTTCAAGGTGCGGGGATGTGTGCAGCGAGGCAAGGCACCACCAGCTACAGTAATGGAGCAGGTTAATGTACCTGTGTAATGTATTGTTTTTATATCATTCGTTTGTCACAAAAAGTAGTTTTAAGATCTTTTAAAACGAAAAAGCTGACTTCAAACCTCCATCTGTGCAGTCAGTTCATCAAGAAAGAGCCTACTTTGAAATGCGGTTTAGGAGTTTTTGCCGCAGTGGAAGCCCGGTCTGGCTGCTAAGCTAAGCTAAACTAACTGGGCAGTTGACTGGGACTTCCTCACTAACCGCTCCCTGATCTCGGCATGGCACTCTGAGATTTTCCTCTACCTGTTTATCTGTTTGTGGTGGCTGAACGCGAATATAAAGGGTTTAGTAGGTATGTGGTGAATAACTGCAAGAACCAGAATATAAAATGTAATATTTTTCACCAGACATTTTTCACATTTTAAAGTTAATGTAGACAACTGCGCCTTTCACATTAAAAGGCGATTGGGACCAAACTTGGTATGATTGATCCCCTTTGGGTGCCCAACGATCCTATGAGGTCAAGTGCTTTCATCATCAAAGCCGCGCCCCCTGAGAACAGGAAATCACTTTTTTCACCTGGAAAGGTCCCTCTCAGACCCTCTTGACTTGATCAACTTGAAAGTGTGTCACAAGACAAATAACAAGTTGGTCTAACTTTGGAGCACAGAGAGTTCACTGTGAAGGGTGTCGCCGTGTAGCCACCATCGGTTTACCCCTCGTAGAGTCCCCAGGGCCCCAGCACTTCAGTGCAGTCCACTACATGGCTGGTTTAGGCACAACAAGACCGAGGATATTGCTATATCCTCAAACGATAAAACACGTCATGACCATATTAGTGCGCGACAGCCCAATCCAGCTCCCACACACAACACACCATCAACCCTTAAGAAATGAAGCTTATGTGTAATACAGAATGGACGCATACCTCAGGGAGGCCGCCACCACAAGCCAACCCTGCACCTTGCTTAAACTACACACAGGTCGCACCGGACACACCACAAGGACTCCAAGTCTCCGTATTGTGTGAGTGAGTATGCCGCGATTTGGATATCGGGACCAGAAGACACCCCTCTCGTGTGTTGTGATAGCTCATCAGTTCTCTTGCGAGCCTATGCACCACAATTATTTATGCCATGTCCATTGGGACGCGCGCATTGTGACGGACAGGATGACCGCGCAACACATCGAGATTTGTAGGCATGCTGCCCGATAGTGACTACCACCCTGAGTTATTACCGTCTGACCCACGAAGGATATACACATCAAAAAATCACCACAACCATGGAACATCAAGTCATTAGGGAAAACACTAGAACATCCCAAGTGAGCAGAAGCACCATTTGTGTGATTGGAAGCTATAAGTAGAAGAGACCGTAGACTCAACCTACAGTAAGATAGAAGTAGTCTATTTGGCTGGGACGGACATCGAGCGAGAGAGCACTGGCCGATGCGGCGTGGCACACAAACTACGGACACAGTGCATGTAATAAGACGCCTCAGGCATGATCAGGACAAATCAGCGCGGGCACTAAAGATGATCTGCCAACAGAGTCAGTGTATGTGGCGGAAGAGACGACGTCTGACACGAGAATGATGTACGTTCCCAAAAAATAGAGCAGTATTTAGAGATCGATGTTGGTTGTCAAACTACACGGCAGACTAAAGACAGCTCTGTAAGATGACAGACTGAAGGGTAGGCAAATCTTGGATGATTTGGTCGGAAAGGCACGAATGTGTCTTATACATACTTACAGGAGATGATCCTCAGACCAACACGACTAGACGAACAAGTAGGTCGGTATTCATTATAAACGACCAGGATTGTTGGATATAGTTGCAAACAGATGATGCAGATATCTGAGAACTTGATCAGAGATTCAATTATAGAAATTCGCGAGTATATATAAATGTATATTATACACGCAGGAAGCACACAAAATCTCAGAATCAAACAACCGTTAACCCGGAAACACAAGCCCACCTGACAACAAAGAAAGTCGACGGATATACAATACACGTGACCAGAAACGCGTGCAGTCCAGAAAGTCAGCAAGAATCAGATATTTATTCAAACTTGGGAGAGGAAAAAAAAAAGAGGAGTTTTTCTACGATAAGGGGGTAGGACTTGACGCGAGACAAATTCCGCCTGGTAACAGTAATCTCCCGGGAATGTGCCAAAGATATGCAGACAAATGAGTAGGGCGACGACACGTGGGACCGTAGCGCACCTGAGACTAGCATGGACAGGTTGAATCAGGTCGGGAACACACGCAGCAAATACCGCCCTCAAATAGCTGCGCCGCATAGCAGTGTAGCGAGGGGAACTGATATCGGAGGATAGTCTATATATATCGTGAAAATTAAGTAAGAAGAACAATGAGCGTGAACGTAAATAACCCGGTTCCTAGTAGGTAGATTGAGAAACACAATGAAGTACGGCAGATGTACGAAGTGGCAACCAGAGAGAGGAGCATTACAATAGGAACCATCACGAATAAGTGAAATGTTATGCAAAAAACAAGCGGAAGGACCCCACACTACACATAATATATAATATAAGTTGCAAGTCTATGTAGTAATGAAACAGGTAAGTAAAAGGGTAAGAATAGGAAACTGGAAGAAATGGAGGGAAGACTAACACGACTAACACGACACGCTGAAAAGAACAACAATTGCAAGATAAAAGTAGGTAATAGCCAAATAGTACGAGGAAGGCGACCAAAGGGGACAACGAAAACATAAAAAGGAATATGATGGCAGAAGACTGAAAAAATGACGGGACAGAATAAATAAGAAGAGTCGTGAGCAAGTAATAACACGCATAATTGAGCAGCCCAGCTGGGTGAATGATCTACAAGCTAATGTGGCTAAATTAGAAATGGGCCAGAACAACGTGCATGTCAAATTGGACATTAGCAAGCAAATGGAGAACATTTGGAGAGGAGTGCCCGAAAACATGGGACAACTGGGTGAGTTCACGGAAAAACTAGGAGAAGAGATGAAACGAGGGCTAGACAGCTACAGAGAGGAGACTAATGAGAAGTTCGAGACCGGAGATGCGGACTGTTGGGACCCCGGCCATGGGTTACAACATTAAAGGCCAGTAAGAACTTTTCTGGAACTTTCAAAATAAATCGCATTAACGTACTTCCAGCACAGCCAGGAACAGCGAATAACAGTGGACCTCCCGTGACGTCACTGTCCGAATAAAAACCCCCGCTTTTGCAACAGACTGACCTCTTTTACGCAGGTCCCCAGAGGAACTGGACAAAGGGACACGGTGCGCTAATGTCTCTTTGCTGGCAAACAGACATAACTCTTTAAACTGGATCCAAGAGTGTCATACGATCACGCGATCATATGCACTAAGTTAAGTAAGAATGAATTGCTGTTTGTGTATTCATTAATGAATGGGTGTGTCAAAATAAGGTGAGATCTTTCCATGTAATCCATGCAACATTCATTAACTACTCACAGTTAAATCCATAATAATTGCAATAAAAATATTTCTGTGTAACCTAGCCCATATACCAAGAGCCAGTTGTAATATTAGGGAATGAGCAGCCGTTAACAGAAGAGACTGTTGGACTGTGAATGACTGCGGTTGGCTACTCAGTCGTCCAGACCTCCGGTTGAAGAAGGACTTCTGGATGCAGGCTTTCAGAGGCTAGACGAGTCACTTCCCAACACCAGCTTAAACAGAACTTTCAGTGAACCAGGTTTAGGGAAGTCCGGACCCGTTTTATGGAGAGCTGGATTGAGCAATCCCCTTAGACATAAGGAAGTAGGAGGGAGGGGTTAGCTCATCGGACAACGAAAGGGGTAATTAAGGTACAAGCGTTGCTTGACTTCTCTCTCTGATGTCGACAGAAGCAAACTGTGTTCCAGCGAGTTCCCAGCAAAGATCCTGTCTCTACAAGGCCGAGTGGAGCAGTTTTTCCCAATCTAAAGGAAGGACAACGGGACCGCACCACCGTGGCTACAGCGGTAACGTACAATTTGGCCGGCCCAACAGCACGAGCCGCCCCACCCCACAGCTACGGAGGTTAGCTGCAGTTAACCCTTTGTTCACTGCGGATGCTTTCCTCGTCGCACCGGACAACTTTTCCTCAGCAAGGTTCACGTAAGAGGTTGTGTTTTGGGCAGGGAGAAGTAGTTTAGAATGAAATATTCTAAACATTTTTCATTTTATGACGTTTTAAGTTAAGACAAACTTTATTTAAAGGGTGATTTTAAACACCGAAGATCTGCCATAACGTGCCGTCCGCGCTTATGAATCATAACCTTTTTATTAGTGGTATTTTAAAGGTATGTTTGATTCTGATGATAAGCTACATGCTTCTTTTGTTAGCCCCAACCACTAACAGCTAAGAACACGTGCTTGCCTACTAAAGATCATTTACCCAAAAAGGTTGCTAGTTTTCAATCTAGGAAATAATATTCCAAAATATTATTTTACTAAACTGATAACTAATTAAACCACCATTAAGCCCCACTCTAAAGATTGGTTCCTTATTTACAATAATATTAAAATATTTATTTTCTACTATTTCCTTCAAAATATTTCTTTAAATATTATTTTAATAAATGAAAGGACAGCTAATTAAACACCGTTTGAGAATTGGTCATCCAGAAGGTTGGTTTTATTAGCAAATCATCTTAAATATTATGTTTATTAAAATAAGTTTTATATACTGATACTAGCATGTGAATGGTTGTCTAAGATATGCTGATATTGCCTGACTTCGTTCCAGACTAACTTAACTTCAATTCCAGATTCTTCAAGATAATCCTTGGTTCTCAAAACATAAATATGCTAGTAATGCTGCATCACTCTTTCGGTCATGCGTGTCAACCATCTTTGAATCAAATTGTTTATTTGTACATAGGCCCAGAGTCTTCATTATTCTTTAATCAAGCTTGGCAACTTAGTTGGGTTGTGTTTAGCATAGTAAAGAGTTTGTTGATTGAAATATGTTTGACTATGAGTTGACTTATTTTTGTTAATAAATTCTTGTATTTTAAGAACTTGTGTGAATTCATTCAGTGTGTGTGCCGTGTTTTGCTGTTCAATTCAATAATGCCAGATCTTGGCTCATCCCTTTCAATTTTGTCCTAATACCACTGCCTTATTGGGCTGGTATTCACAGGACGACCCTTAACAGACCGAAGTATTATTTAATAAAATATTAAAGTATTAAGATTAAATATTAAATAATATATTCATATTCATAACCACAACAGGACGCAAAGGAAAGATTGAGATTTTGGAAGAACGTGTGGTTGAGGTGGAGGAGTGGAGCACAGACGTCCACGACATTATGAAGACTAGAACAACAAAAAAACTTCTACAGAAATTGAATATCTTAGAAGGAAGAACGAGGAGTAATGTTCATATTTGGGGACTAAAAGAGGGAATAGGTTACTCTATGCAGTAATACGTGGATAAACGTATTCACACTGAACTGGTAGTGGCAGAGGATGTTGACCTGGAGATACAAAGAGCACATAGAGCTTTAGCACGGAAACCACAACCAAACAAACCCCCTAGAGTGGTCATTGTGAGCTTTTTGAAGTTTGAGATCAAAGAGAACATCCTTAGGATGTCTTGGAAAAAGGAGGTGAAGGTAGAGGGACAGAGTGTGACCTTTGATCATGATTACGCAACCAAAGAAAAACTATTACAATGCTGGACACTGGACACCAGCAGGGGAGTGAAGGATTAGTTTGAATCCCCCGAATGCCTTTGGAGATCAAGTTTGGATTTGTGCTGTTTGCTTGTTTAGCTCAGCAGTTGTAGACGTTTTACTGTACCTGTTTTGTGACATGGGGGGAATAGAAAGAAACACAGATGGAAAAGGTGATGCAACGTAGGGGTTTCAAAATGGTGTCATTAAAAGTCAATGGGATGAACAACCCGATTGAAAGAGGAAAGGTATTAAAGTTTAGAAAGGAGGATATGCAGGTCATTTTTATACAAGAAACACATCTGCCTTCACAAGAACATGAAAAACTGAAAAGATATGGCAATACATTTTATAGTTCATTTCACCAAAGAAATAGGAGAGGGGTGGCCATATTAATAAGGGTCTCAGTAAAATTTGAAAGAATCAAAGAAATATATGACAAAGAGGGAGGCTATGTGGTGGTTAAGGCGAAAATGGGAGGACAAATAGTCACTTATTAATGTATATGCACTGCCAGACAATGAAAAAAAAATCTTTTGAGACAATTTGATATTATGACGATGGAAATGGAGAGAATTGTGATTTCCTTCTAAGTGACAAAATGAGACATACACAGGGTAGAGGACTATAAGATAGGCATAACAGACTGTCAGACCATAGTGCAATTTATTTAACAGTAAACTTAAGTTGTAGGAAAAAAATACAATCTGGACGCTAAATGTGGGTGTACTGTACAGAGAAGAAAATGATAATTGAGAAATGGACCCAACCATTCTTTGGGATGCACTGAAGGCAGTTATTAGAAGTAAATTAATACCACAAACAACATTCAAAAAGGAAAATAAATTGGAACAATATCACAAATTAAATGGATAATTAAAGGAGTTAGAAGGACGACATCAAAATATGAATGACCCAGAGACATTTAAAAAGATTAAGGAAATTAGAGGAAAGAGCGATTTGTACTATAAGGCACACAACCAGAAGGAGCAGATGAGGAGAGTATAAAAACATTTCTTAAACAGCTGGATCTGCCATCAATAGGGGAACATCAGAACAGAGTGTTCTGCCATTACAGAGAAAGAGATGAGGGACACAATTAATCAAGTCAAGTTTATTTATAAATCGCCACCTTAAAGTGGTGGAGGGGTTTGAGTGCTCAAATGATCCTAGAGGCTATGTTGTCTGGGGCTTAAATGCCCCTGGTAGGGTCTCCCATGGCAAACAGGCTCTAGGTGATGGGTCAGACAAAGAGCGGTTCAAGAATCATTCATGACGACCATTAAATCGAGGCACGTGACGTCGCCCGGTACGGCGGAGCCGGGGTCCCACCCTGGAGCCAGGCCTGGGGTCGGGACTCATCGGAGAGCGACTGGTGGCCGGGTTGCTCCTCGCGGGACCCGGCCGGGCCAAGCCCAAACGAAAGACGCGAGGCCATCCCCCAGTGGGCCCACCACCTGCAGGGGGAACCGTGAGGGACCGGTGCAAAGCGGATTGGGTGGCGGACGAAGGTGGAGACCTCGACGACCCGATCTCCGGATGCTTAGGCTGGCTCTAGGGACGTGGAATGTTACCTCGCTGGGGGGGAAGGAGCCTGAGCTTGTGCTGGAGGTCGAGAGATATCGACTAGAAATAGTCGGGCTCGCCTCCACGCACAGCGTGGGCTCTGGAACCCATCTCCTTGAGAGGGGCTGGACTCTCTTCTACTCTGGAGTGGCCCACGGGGAGAGGCGGCGGGCTGGGGTGGGTTTGCTTGTTGCCCCCCAGCTCAGCCATCTCGTGTTGGGGTTTACCCCGGTGGATGAGAGGGTCGCATCCCTGCGCCTTCGGGTTGGGGACAGGTCATTTCGGCCTACGGGCCGAGCGGTAGTGCGGAGTACCCGGACTTCTTGGTGTCCCTGTCGGGGGCGCTGGATAGTGCGCCTCCCGGGGACTCCATTATTCTGCTGGTGGACTTCAACGCCCATGTGGGAAACGACAGTGACACCTGGAGAGGGGTGATCGGGAGGAATGGCCTCCCCGATCTGAATGGTGATCCGAGTGGTGTTTTGTTATTGGACTTCTGTGCTAGTCACAGATCGTCCATAATGAACACCATGTTCAAGCATAAGGGTGTCCATCAGTGCACTTGGCACCAGGAATCCCCAGGCAGGAGGTCAATGATTGACTTTGTTGTCGTATCATCAGACCTTCGGCCCCATGTTTTGGACACTCGGGTGAAGAGAGGGGCTGAGCTGTCCACTGATCACCACCTGGTGGTGAGTTGGATCCGCTGGAGGAGGAGAAAGCCGGACAGACTTGGCAGGCCCAAGCGCATAGTCAGGGTCTGCTGGGAACGCCTGGCGGAGCCCTCGGCCAGGGATGTATTCAACCCCCACCTCCAGGAGAGCTTTGACCAGATTCCGGGGGATGTTGGAGACATAGAGTCCAAGTGGACCATGTTCTCCGCATCTATTGTCGATGCTGCAGCCCGTAGCTGCGGCCGTAAGGTCTGCGGTGCCTGTCGCGGCGGCATCCCAGGGATGCTGTCAAGCTGAAGAAGGAGTCCTATCGGCTGTGGTTGGATTGTGGGACTCCTGAGGCGGCTGACGGGTACCGTGAGGCCAAGCGTGCTGCGGCCCGTGCTGTGGCAGAGGCAAAAACTCGGGCCTGGGAGGAGTTCGGTGAGGCCATGGAGAAGGACTACCGCTCGGCCTCGAAGCGATTCCGGCAAACCGTCCGGCGCCTCAGGAGGGGGAACCAGTGCTTCGCCAACACTGTTTATAGTGGGGGTGGGAAGCTGCTGAACTCGCCTGGGGACATTATCGGGCGGAGGATGGAGTACTTCGAGGATCTCCTCAATCCTGCCATCACGCATTCCCTGGTGGAAACAGAGGCTGGGGACTCGGGGTTGGATTCTTTCATCACCCAAGCTAAAGTCACCGAGGTGGTTAAAAAGCTCCACGGTGGCAAGGCTTCTGGGGTGGATGAGATCCGCCCTGAGTACCTCAAATCTCTGGATGTTGTGGGGCTGTCATGGTTGACACGCCTCTTCAACATTGCATGGCGGTCGGGGACAGTGCCACTGGACTGGCAGACCGGGGTGGTGGTCCCCCTTCATAAGAAGGGGGACCGGAGGGTGTGTTCCAACTACAGGGGCATCACACTCCTCAGCCTCCCTGGTAAGGCCTACGCCAGGGTATTGGAGAGGAGAGTCCGGCCGATAGTCGAAGCTCGGCTTCAGGAGGAGCAGTGTGATTTTCGTCCCGGCCGTGGAACACTAGACCAGCTCTATACCCTCTACAGGGTACTCGAGGGCTCATGGGAGTTTGCCCAGCCGGTTCACTTGTGTTTTGTGGACCTGGAGAAGGCATTCGACTGTGTCCCTCGTGATGCCTTGTGGGGGGTGCTCCAGGAGTATGGAATCGGGGGCCCTTTATTAGGGGCCATCTGGTCCCTGTACGAGCGGAGCAGGAGTTTGGTCCGCATTGCCGGACTAAGTCGGACCTGTTCCCGGTGCATGTTGGACCTTGATGGTACTATGGAGTGTTCATCAACCGGCCACACAGTTCTGAGCTGGTCCACAGATGTCCTCAGGGAACGGAGGGGGCAGAGGGAGCTGAGCGTCATGTTTACATATCTTCCAGGAGAAGTTGAAGACAGTCAGCCATCAAGGCCGTGCAGGGGAGCCAGATTCAGAAAAACAGCAATTATTTGGTTCAGGCTGACTTTTAATTTTCCGTCAGCCTTGAGAGTCTCGCTGGTGCTTCTCAATGGCGAATCCAAACAGCCAAATTCCTGGTCTTTCGCCAGATCCAAGCATGCAACTTCTCCAAGATTTATCCCATTCTACCTGTGAGTCCAGGAACCACAGCCAGCCTGCGATCTTGTAGGATCACGTCCAGTTTGCGATTCTGCTTTGGTTGATAGCTCTGCAGATCCCTTCACATAAGTCGGGCAGCCTTGCAATGGCCAGAACTGCTGCCAACGTTTTTCCAATTTCACGATATGCCAGGTAACCGCAAACTACGAAAAGCAGAAAACCTGTTATCAAAAATCCAATTATGTACACATCTTCCACGTCCTCGACTGACATCATTGTCAGACACACAATCCTCCACTTCTGCCAGGAGTCCATTGTGTATCTGGAGAAAAGGGCTCTCCCTCACCCTGTCTTCCCGTCGAGAAAATTTGATCGATTGCATTGAGAGGCCAGCTGACCAGATCCAAAAAAAAGTAGAGCAAAAATTTGTCAATTAGTAGAGCAAAAAGACTCCAGGTAGCGATGGGTTCCAATCTGAATTTTCTTAGATATTCAAAGAGGAATTAAGCCCAGTAATGTCGGCATCATTTAAATATACCATGAAGGAGGGGAAAATTCCTCCATCCTGGAAAGAGGCAATAATCTCCATAATTCCAAAAGCAGGCAAGGATAGATTACTGTGCAGCAGCTACCATCCAATATCAATACTTAATGTAGTTTCTAAAATATAAATGCTGCTGTCTATCCCCGACACTTTATCATATCTTTATCGAACCCCTTGCCCAAGCAATTAGGCAGAACCAGAATATTAAGGAGGTGGAGGTAGGTGGTTCAGAGCACAAATTAGGTTTATTTGCAGACGTCGTGATAGCATACATAGTACAGCCAGATGTGAGTTTCCTAGGCTAATGGATTTACAGGAGGAATATGGACAGTATTCAGGGTACAGACTTAACGTGACAAAGACTGGCTCTGAACTACACTCCTACAATAGGGATCAAAGATAAATACAGACTTAAATGGAACGTGGACAAAATTAAGAACTAGGACTAGACTTGCAATCCTACAAATACCAGAGAAAGGAGAGATGGCGGTCCCAAACTTCAAGGATTATTATTATGCAGCGCAGATCATGGCTACATAATTCTCATTACGTAGCCAAATGGAAAGCTATCTAAAGAAAGGGTGGAAAATATCAGATTAAACAATTGTTAGAAGACAAAGAACTTTATAAGATAGAGGAAAACCAGTTAGACCCAAAACCTAAATTTATCCTAAATATCTGGAACATGATATTAAAGAGGTACAAAATAGAAAGAAAAAAAAAAACAGGGATAATTAGGGCTTAGTATCAATCAAAAAATACCGATCCCTTCACTTCGATATCGGTTCCTGAACAATACTTTTTTCGATACCAGTTTTAATATCAATTCTAACAAAAAAAAAATGACATTACATATTAAAATACAAATTTTGAGTTTTATTTTTAACTGAGATTTTTCTATTCCAAGCACTTTTCTTACTAGGAATGGATACCTTTCACATTTGAACCGATACAGTACAGATTATTGATACCTTGGAATCGATACCAGTACTCAACAGTACCAGTTTCCAGCACTTTTGTGTTTGTTTATGTGGTACTAAATGTGAATTCGTTTAATAATAAAATCTCATAACTTTCAATTTAACATATTTATTTCTAAATATATAAACTTTAATGAATATATCAAAACAACACCCAGCTGTTTTTATTGTAACATCTCAGATGTTTCAAACATATCTTTAACATTAAAACCCTTAACTGACTACGCAGTGTAATGCACAAATTAAAACCCAGCCATGTTGCTGGCTGCAGACGAGCCGCTAACGGATGCAGGCGTGCTTGATCTGAGGCTGACGAAAATCGTCTCTTCAGCCTTGACAAAAATCCTGTGCTTAACCAGGTCAGTGTATATACACACACTCAGAAGAATATATAAATGGCTGGGCCCATGGTTTCCTCTGACTGCAGCCTGTTTTAGCTGTCTACATATTGACTGGAGTAGGAGAGTTAGCCCTGCTGTTGCTCGCAGGAGAGGAAGTGCTGCCATCAAAACTAAATTGGCGCTTTTTAAAACTGCAGATATCCTTGCCTGCTTTCTAGGTTTTAGCGCATGTCTTTCTGTCCGCTGTCAGGAGCTTATGTTCACCTGCGTCCGAGCGCACGTAACTAAAGTGTGTCAGCGTTGGTGACACAGAGTAGTCTGGTTGGCGGTGCGGAGCACCCCCCTTTAATAGTGGTAGGGGAAACGTTGAAGGTGCTTCCTCAGGTTAGAAGTATTACCGCTGCCTGCCTTACACTTTGTGTCACAAATATTGCAGCGAGCTTAATCTGCACCACATTTTGAAAAGTGGAGCCATACGATCCAGCGCTTTCTATCAGCCATGCCTGCTTTGTTGACCAGCGGTTACTGACATCATTACGCTCTTGTGAATGCAATGCTGTGTTCATGTCCGGCATGGAAAATAGCCCAGTCTTCCACTCCCTCACTATCACAATGATGCGCTCAGGTACCGAAACATGGTACCGTTTGATTTTACACGAATCGGTACTCGGTAGTATCGACGGAATTCGGTCGGTACCTAAAAAAGTACCAAAATCGGTACCCATCCCTAGGGATGATACTGGATTTAAGAGATGGGCAAGAGAAGGTATCACAGCAAGATATACAATGACAGAAAACGGAGAAATGCTGAATTTTTAAAATCAAAAAGACAAATTTAATTTAGACAAAACTGATTATTTCAAATATCTACAGGCTAGGCATTATTATATAAAGGAAATGAAAATAGAGAGGACTGTGGTGCAACATGGAGTAATCAATGCAATAATTGATACATATAACGGAAAGATGGATAGGGTGATTTTAGGACTGTACCGAGCTCTTTTGAAGAGTAGGGGGAATTCAACAGTATATATATAAAAGAAAAGTGGGAGAGAGAACTTGAAATTGGGATGACAGAGGAAGATTGGTATAACATTTGCAGGGTGCAACAATCGACCACTGGGTCAAGAATGTGGCGAGAGTTAAATTGGAAAAATATTATTTCATTCTTAAATAGCCACAAAGACAAAAGGGAGGTATGCACCAGAGCAGAGCATTTGCTGGAGGATATGTGGGCAGAATGGGGCAGACCATACACATATTCTGGAAATGTCCAAAGCTGAAGAAATATTGGGAAGGAGTATAGGGAGCATGAAAGGAGGTGCTAGACTATGAGGTAGAGACCTGCATCAGGCGGGAATTTACGTAGTCTCGGGCAGGATTCGGCGGTCAGACCAAAACACATCGGTCCCGACTCCCCAGTGAGTGAGGCAACAGAACAACAAAGCATGGAGAGTGGTAAGGAGACAGTGGCTTCTGTGGAAAAGAAAATTACAGAAGGGCAATACAACCTACTGAATAAGCAGGGAAGTCGGACATTTGGACCCGCTTCAAAATTCAAAAATAAGTAATAATTAACACTGTAATGATTAACTATCACCATTGTAAAAAAAAAACGTTTTATAAGCAGCCCAATAAACACCATAACCTGATCTACTTATTCAGCAACTTTTCATCCTGGCGTGTCACGTGACATACTGCGGCCTTTCAGCGCCTGTCAATCTAGTCTCGCTCGGCGGTTGGGGGTTGGGGGTTCTCAGGATCGGGCGGGAGCGGTCAGAAAAGCCTCGGGATCGGGCGGGACCGGGATAGAAAACTCAGTCCCGTGCAGGTCTCTACTATAAGGTACCCAAGACAGGCTTGGTATTATATTTGGGGAATCTGACAAAGGAAAACACACTGAGCCGGACATATATCTAATAAAGCTGATGCTGGCAGCCAGCAGGAAAACAATAACAAGGCAGTGGCACAGAGCTGACCCTCCTATAGAGGAGTAATGGATGAGAACAGTGGAGGAAATATTTGACATGGATGGACAGATTTTCACATGCATTGAGGGTACAGGAGGGGATGTCTGAAGCAAAATAAGAGAAATAATTAGAATATAACTTTGCTTCTTGTAAAAACAATTTTCCTTAAACTTTAGGTAACATGTGTTCATCAGTGTTTAGTAGTTATTGTAAATGAATCATGTAGCTGTAAGGCAACAACTCTGGCCAGATGCAGGTTGATACAAAAATTAAATGCAAAAGAATGATTTAAACTTTCTTGCCTATGGATCAAGTGCTTAATGAATGATGGAATTAATTAAGAAAACTGTTAAACTTTAAAGCTGCTCATCATCTATTATTTTTCAGTTGAAACAAATTGTGTATTAGTGAATAGTATTTTAAATGGAGCAAAGGAGTACTGTAATTTGCTGGATTTAACGTGTAGTGTAGTTTTCTTCACAACTTCCCTATATGTCATTAGGCTGATTTAAATAAATGGTCCGTGGCCTTTCTGAGCGATGGAAACAGAACGTACACAATTCCCTGGGATTCCTGTTACCCAGGGAAAACAATTCCTGGGGCTTTAAATCCTGGAGCTTTCGGTGGAAAAGGAGCTCATGTTTCTATGTGGAGTTACATTGATTGAGCCGCTGGAACAGCGGCAACTTGTCAGCCCGATCCAGCTCTGCCACGGATGAGGTAAATTTTAAACATGAACGTCCTTTTGCTTTGTTTGCTTTGTCCTCCTGTGGCAACAAACAACGTTGAGTTATAAAGCTAGTAAGAGAGATGACCCACCTAACAACGTATTACACAAGTTTGGCTAGGCGGTCTGGCTGCAGCCTTTTATGAGTAACTGGGTTTACGATCAAAAATAGGAACGGTACAGGGTCATGAGTTGAGTCAATAATTTGGACTGACAACAGAAGTAAGGTAAAGTAGAACAGCTACTTAATTTATAATAACAATACTAAGTTTTCAGTATTGGATACCGTGAGGCCAAGCGTGCCGCAACGGGTAACATTATCAGGGGCTGGAAGGAGTATATCGAGGATCTCCCCAATCCTGCTGCCAGCTCCATGGCGGCAAGGCTTAGGGGATGGATGAGTTCCACCCCGAGTACCACAGGTCTCTGGATGTTGTAGGGCTGCTGTGGCTGAGGCACCTCTTTCACCATCGCGTGGCGGTCGAAGACAGTGCCCCTGGACTAGCAGATCGAGGTTCCACCTACAGGGGGATCACACTCCTCACCCTCCCCAGAAAGTCCTGTGCCATGGTGTTGGCGAGAAGAGCCCAGCCAATCAGTACATTTTGTCTCTCCTTTTTACAGATGACTTGGTTCTGCTCGCTCCCTCTAGCCAAGACCTACAGCACTGGGGTGGTTTGCAGCAGAGAGTGAAGCAGCAGGGATCAGGGACCAGGCACCATGGTGCTTAAGAGAGAGCTGAGCCGAAAGGCTCCTGGCTGGTTTGGGATTGCCTTGCACCTCCTCCAGAGAAGCTGGAGGAGGTGTCTGGGGAGAGGAAAGTCTGGGTGTCTCTGCTGAGACTACTGCCCCCGCGACCCAGTCCGGGATAAATGGAAGATGACAAGTATGAGTAAGATTATTCAATATTAACTCTCTGAGGTCCATGATAAATATGGTCGTTTTTGACTAATTTTGATTTTACTGTTATATTTTCCAATACAAACATTTTTTTCAGCAAAACCTCAGCTGTGTGAATTTACTCTTCTCTTTCATATTTGGACATACATAACTGCATATTGGACCTGAAGTCACTCAAAACATAAAGTCAGCGTTGGAAAAAAAGTTAATTTTTTTACAGTGAAATCCACAAACATGTGTAACGAATTGATTTTATAATTTAGAAAGTTAATGTACACTGTACATTTCTAAAACTTATTATATAACTGTGTTGTTTGCAATATTTGTACATATTTGCAGGAAAATGAAGGCAACTCCTCATTCGTTTGGGTACAACTATATAAAACTACTTACAAAACATCATGGCTCAAAACAAGATGCTAAGAAATATATATAATATATAATAGTGCTAAATAAATTATAAAGCTGGCAATTCCTTTATCAGTGTTTGTAACTATTTACAGTTATTATATACATATTATATACAGTTATTTACAAAAGGCTCAGGGGCTCACAAGACACAAATTATTTGTGCCACTCTAAAAAAAAAACAGTTTCTGTCCACCACTAAGCAGTGGACACATCACTGGCCTGGCACTTCCATGGTGTGTGACAACACTTTTTTCCAGTCTGCCTGCCTTTGGTGGCGTTTAGGGCAGGATCTGTGGCTGTGGAAATGGCCACAGGAACATGATCAGCTGATCTGCCTGACCCATAAGTGGATGAGACCTTGCAGGTGCAAAGCACCACCCATTTCTCTGCTTGGATCTACTCATCTTCCTCTTCCTGCCTCCCCCTCCTCTTTTCTATTTCTAGGACAAATGATTGACCCACCAATTCACTGTAAAATTTCCTGACTGTCTGCCTAAGACCCCAGCTGTGAGTCCCCCTCTTCATCTTTCAGCTCAAAAAGGAGCTGCGCTGCCTGATGTACATTCAGTCTTTGCATCATACTTTACATACAAAATAAAAACCACTAAACATACAAACTGAATGTCACTAATCCCTGAAGTAACAGAACTTGCTGTAAATATAGCTATCTTTCTGTTTTTCCTGCTACACAGGTTCCCACAACTCTTCAGCGTTACTCTGTTCATCCCGTTACTTGTGCAACTTTCCTCCATCTTTTAGCAACAAAAGATTGCCCGTTCTTATTGGTTAAATATTTAAGGGCCTAAGGATTAAAATGAATTTAATACATTATTTGGCCGTATTATATTAACCAAAACATTTTAATGCACCCTCAAACAAAAAAAGATATTCAAACGATTAGTGAAGGGCAAAGGGGTAAAAGTCCAAAATTTTTGGGGGGGTAAAAAAATGGTTTTTTTTTAGAAAAAAAGAGGGGGTTCGATTTTTCCCACCCAAGGTGGTGGGTGGGTAGCTCACCATCAGATTGCAATTTTTCATCAAGTACCAAACAAAAAAAACCTTACCATTGAGTAATGAATTGAATGTAGAGGTAAATGTGATTGTCATAAAGTCAAAACCCCCGGAAATGGGGCACATGACCCTCTGGTAAGCGAGGCATAAAATCTTTCTTTGATAGTTTAAAATTGTTATTATTGTTTCTACCTTACAAGAAAATTTTTTGTAAAGGATGGTTCACTCTGAGTAAAAAAAACATGCAAACGCCTGTCTGTCTGGAGAGCAGTTTGCATGGAAAATTAGGGGGCTTGTTTTTGAAGGAAATCTTGTAAATGCTGATTTTTTGCCGGTTTAAAATTGCCAGGGGAGTCCCACCCAGAAAGCGATGAAGTTGTTATTGAAACGTCAGCCCCCAATTTAAAAATTTTCCCAGATTTTGGCTGAATGGGGAAAAGTGACAAAAAGTGTGGGATGCCAAGATGTATTACGAAATGATCCAACACACACAGTGTTTTGTAACCCTAAAAAAAGGTGCTTCACAAAAAACATTTTTGGGAGATTTTGAAAACACAAGGAAGGGATGAAAAAAAAATGATTTGACTTTGAAGAATAAAGGGGTTCCCCTCGTGGAAGCTGGGGGAGAGAATTCTCCCTGAGTCGGTTTTTATTTTTCGCCAGTGAAAAAGAGGGGCCCGCTCCTAAATATTGGTGACCCTGACGTGATTAATCACCGGGAGGGTTGCGGTCCCCCCTCCGAAGGGGGCTTGGGGGGGGTGGGACTCGGGGGCCCACAGCAGGGGGGGGGTGAGTTTATGTTCTTCTTGTTGAGAGAGTTCCGGCTCCCCGAGCTCCCGAGAGGGGGGACTAGAAAGAGACTGTGGTCCCATTTTTTTTCCTTATAGATCTCCACGTTTTCCTGCATGCAGGAGGATGCCAAAAAACATAAAGTGGGATTGGCAAAGGCAGTCTTAAAAAGTAATCGCACCCTGGCTCGGTATGGTTTTCAGAACAGAATAAGTTTTTATAGTGTTGACGAAATACTGATTTCCCGAAATTAAGCCTTTTTGTGTAGAGACAGCTAATTTATATAAAGGTTAGAAAAGGGACGTAGGAGACCCTTTAGGAAAAATTTTGCCAGTGGATTTTTAAATTGAGAAAGGAACTGGCTCCGGGTGTTTTCCGGAGTAGAAAAAGGCCCAAGTGTTTACTTTTACATGATTTGGAGATGCAATGTTTATTGCAGAGTTTTTTATCTTTTTCGTTTGAGATCTCTTGGTGGGCCAGTGGTGATCGGTTTTTTGCAGAAATGTTAAATTAATCCCCTTAAAGGGATTAGAGTCAAAAATTAACAATTAGAAATGTGCGCATACATTAAAAATTTAATAATTTTTTTAAAAAAACGGACTCGACTGACCATCAACCTATAATCAGGCGTGGGCCCCCGGGGGGATGAAAGGGGGTGAAGAAGGAGAAAAGGTGTGGGGTGAGATGTAGAATAAAAAGGTTGGTCCCCAGCTATGGTAGATAATGAAGGGTGAATCTCCGAATGATGTATGAAGGGTGGTTTTTGCAATTTTGTGAGTTGTATGTGACGTCAGATGAAATCGTATGAGTGGGCCCCTGAAGCGAGCGCATGTGAGAGAGAGAAAACTGATGTTTTGATTTTTATTTCCTTTAAAGTTTTCCAAGTTTCATTTGTGTGTTAAAACAACAAAGATTTTTTTGGTGCGCACCAGAAGCTTTGCTTTACTTGTTTTTTGGTTTCCCATGGATTTAAATGTTTAGTTATTCCCAAATCAAAAGAGAATAGATGTGTTACTGGTTAAAAAAACTGCTTGAATTTTTTGTTCACCTTGAGGGATAGATCTAAAAAAAAATTTTTTAAAAAATTGATTAGAATGAAAGCTCTTTAAATGGGAAGGAGTTTCTGGTAGAAACGACTTGAAAAAAAAAAAAGAGAGAGCTCTCTCTAGCCCGGTGAAGGAATTTCCGGTTGCAAGTTGTGTGTGTTGGGGTTTTGGGGCCCCCTAAAAACGCCTTTTTCTTGCTTTCACTGGGTATCACAAAAAGAGAGGGGGCTTGTGTGATACACAGCACCACGCAAAAACAATAACATCCAAGCGCAAAACATACAACATACGAACGCACCACGGAAAAAGGGAAAAGCACACAAAAAAGGGGGACAAAATGTATAATCATGAAAAAAAAATAGGGGGAATGTCAAAGCGGGCATATGTCGTCTAAATGTCTGTTTTATCTAAATGTTGAATCCGTCTGTCATACATGGGTTTCATTGTCCCTAACACTTACGTAAATGACCCCAACCACCCCCTGCTTTGAACTCAAAAAAAGGCGTTTCACAAGAACACTTTGGAGCACTTTTTTAACCCCAAGGGAAATGGGGATGAAGAAAATGAGTTGTGGATTTTTGAAGAAAAAAGGGTTTCCCCTCGTGGGGAGGGGGAGGGGGAAAATTCTGCTGAGCTGTTTATATCTTCACTCAGGAAAAAAAGACCCCCGCCCCAAAGTAAAAAACTGAATTAGACGTAGTGAAAAAGTTTAGCATTGTTTTGATGAAAACAAAGAGCCAATAGACACAGTCCATAGCCACAGAAAGAAGCAACACGGAAGCAGGGGAGTCACGAGGGCTTCTCGCAATTTAAAGGTAAGTGGGATTCAGCTGTGGCAGTCACATGGGTTCCCAATGTCATTATGGGAACTGTTGCTAAGCTCCAAGCTACCCTGAAAGACAGGTTAATGGTGGGACTCAGGGCTTACCATAATCAACCACAAATAAAAAGCGAGCTTTTGATTAGCAAGGAAAGCAAACAAAATTTTATCCCCCTGAATAGTGGGGAGCATGAATTACTAAACCATCTTTGATCGGTATGTTCCCGAACCAAAAAAAAACCATCACAGCCCCCGTTTGGCCCTAGTTCCTTTGTATTTTAAAAAGAAACCGGTACCGATGCCCGGCACCTGGGAATCGGTATCGGTACTCAACTGTACCAGTTTTTGGTACTTTTTTGTGTAATTATGCGGTAATAAATGTTAATTTATTTTTTAAAAAATTTAAAAATTTATTCAATTTTTAAAATATTTTAAAAACCAAAAAGTAATAAAGAAGGTGCCTTTTGCTACAGTAGTCTTTTGCCCCCAAACCATAGCATCTACAACGACTCTTAGAAGAAACCTGCATAAGATGAGCTAAAACAACCTTTTAATTTCCCTTTGGGATTCATAAAGTATTTTTGAATTAAATTGAATTGCCATAGCAAGGGCACATCTCTGTTTAGTACCAATTCATTGTCCCCAATATAAATACAGTTTAGCCAGCAAATAAAGGAAAACAACCAGACTTTCAACAGAAGAACAATGAAAGATGAATAAGATTCTGCCACTGACACCAAAGGACTTTATCTCAGCAAAGAAAAGACTCCTCTGTTGAATCTTTTTGACAGATGTTTCTGCGTTTTTGTCAAATGTAAGTTACCAATTGAACACAGTTGCCAAATATAAACACAGGGCAACTGTCTTCATCTCATATGAACATATTTTTAAAATGAAATTGGCTCCAGTTCTAAGCAGTTCCACACACAGATTTGATCTTTTTGACCAGCATATCTTTTAGCATATGAGAAGCCTCTGAGTAATCCTGGTCTATGCTTGTCTGTGTTAACTTACAGAGATAGGAGTGCAGGGGTCATACCTCGATGTTGACTAGAAGAATGTAGATTGTGCTCAGTGTGGTGGTCAAAGGATTTGGAAATGGTCTGAGTTAAGATGTTGGAGGACATCATGAGAGGAAATCTGTCACATGCCTCCAGGCCACTGCTGCTGTAATATGCAAACCTATTAGCCACCAGGTCATCGTTCACACAGATCTGTGAAAGAAAGAAAAATAATATACTTCTTACCCCAAAGCTTTTATCACATTTTTTTCATATCTCCTAAACCAAATACGCCAGTGTGACTAGTTATGGCAGGATACAAGGTAGTATTTCCTCAGTTGCTATATTAGACGACCAACTCCACCTCCCATAGACTGTAAAGTTAATATTTAGATCAAATTTATTTTCTAAAAACATGGATCACAATACAAGTCATTTAAGGTTACCATTCCTATATAAACGGCTCCATACATTGTCATTTTATGGAACAAACCGAAACTTCCTGCAAAATAAGCTAAAATATCAGTGTTTTTTAAATGAACCCAGAGTTGTAACGATAGCAGCTCTCCCTCTCCTGCGAGTAGCAGCCATAACTCTCCTACTCTGTATCTAACTATAGAAAATAGCCATAATGCTTCGGACTCCACCCTTTACAACCAGCAAAAATCAACACATCACCAGGCGAAAGGTTTTGATCGGTATGGCTGTGAGAGGGGACATACTCCCCATGGCTGCACAAGACTGATCTTGGTAAAAACATATGTAACTGACAGAGACATGAAGAGAAGCATAGATAAAGAAAACAAAACTGGAAACTTTGTAGATAACTCTTTCCATATTTGTTCGTTTTTCTTTTTTTAATAAATGTTAAATTACGCTGCGTTTAGATTGATAGATTATGTTAAAGCAATGAAGAAAGCAATTGTATTTCTGTGTTTCTGTGTTTGTTTCAGATAGTGCATGTACCCCCTGAAGATAAATAAAGCAATATGAGGCATGACTTTATTTCAAAGGCACCATACTGATACTAAATAGGCAACCTTTCAATAAATGTGGCTACCTCTAGACCTGGGGCCTGTAGAAAAAAGGAACGTTGAGTGAAAGTGTGTGTAAATCCACGAAAACTTTTGACCTGCCGTGAAAATGTGTGGAAGCCACACCAACTTTTTCGACAATAATAAACTACAAAAAAACCAAAACTCACCTAAATCCACTGAAATAAGACTCCATGCAGTTTATTTAATTCATGGAGCATCAAGCCTGAAGTTTTTGCATGAGTTTCAGATTTTATGGTTTTAACCATAAAATCTCAACCTTGTGCTGCCGTGCGCCACCGTCCACTGTTGCCTTGCAGCAAAAACGTCCTGGGATCAACTCCCGGCCGGGGGTCTTTCTGCATGGAGTTTGCATGTTCTCCCCGTGCATGCGGGGTACTCCGGCTTCCTCCCACAGTCCAAAAACATGACTGTTAGGTTAATTGGTCTCTCTGAATTGCCCTTAGGTGTGAATGAGTGTGTGCCTGATTGTTTGTCCTGTATGTCTCTGTGTTGCCCTGCGATGAATTGACGACCTGTCCAGGGTGTACCCTGCCTCTCGCCCTCTGTAGACTGCTGGAGATAGGGACCATCTCCCCAGTGACCCACTATGGAAGAAGCGGTATGGAAGATGAATGAATGAATGAATGAATGAATGGTTTTAACCAGAGCGATGAAACTGAATCACATTTAGCCTCACACAATAACGTAACACACCTCAGAAAAAGATGAAAACAACATAATTCGGATATAAACTGTGAAACTTCCTGTTTTTGTCACCTGAAGATGGAAATGCTCATCGGTCTGAGCGCTGAGGAGCATAAAATGCATGAGAATCATCTAAGGGGCACATTCATTCTCACTGAAAAGGAAAACAATGGCGGATCAGCAGATTAATTCCTAACAAGTCAGCTTTGAGGTGGACAAGCTGGAGACAATCACACATGTCCATAAATAGCTGCATAAAGTTGCCTGTTATTGTGGAACGATGGCAGCTTTGGCACAGCTGGAGGACCGATGGAAGAAGTTGGCGAGATTGTACTGATCTGCTGGCACAATGATGCATGCTTTATAGGCCAGTTTAGATTGCCCCGGGCAGCTCTGTGTTACAGAGGGAAACCAGGAAGAACCGTGCGACACTGGTACCAGTTCCACTTCTCACTACGCTGCAGTCCTTTACTGGAGCTTTTCAGAGGGAGCTGACTAACAGGGTGTAATATTTAAATGTATAATACATGCATACTGCAAAAAAGAACAGAGTATTTACCAAATGATCGCGTTATTCTGTTCTGTTAATGCTTTTATATCAGTAGACCTTTAAGAACAATGGTAAGACCGTTAAGTCTAAATAAGGCTGATTTCATCCACCTGCTTCAAATATAATGTTCATAATTTATGTTTGAATGTTACAATAAAAAACAACAAACACAGAGGACATGAAAGAAAATTAAATGTATTTATTACGAAGTTCACCTTGATGTTGCTGATGGTCAGATAGAGCTCAATGGCGGTAGACTCTGCCTCTAAGTCATGAATCACAGAAACTTCTGTTTTGGTGGGCTATGAGAAAAAAACCCCAAGGCATGTAAAAAGCTATTTAGTATAAATATTAATCTTTATTATCATATTATCACATTATCATATACAAACACAGAGTTTTTGTACCTTGAAGCAAGTTGTGCAGGTATAGTGTAGCAGAGCAGTCCCACTGACTTGAAGGCCTGCGGGAAAAAGAAACAGGGGTACTAGCTAGGCTAAGTAAAACTGCCAATCTACATTTAAAAGTTTAACTGTTAATACAAAAAATTTAAATTTTCTCACCCCCAAATTTTTGCCCCTTTTTTTAGAAATACAGTACTCGGCCCAAATTGGGTTTTTGGGGGTTTATTCTTTCCCAAAAGGAACTTTTTTCACCCCGAAAAGGGAAACGAAGGAAAAATTCTGTACTTTATTCTCTAAAACCCTTTTTAGAAGGAGACAAGAATCCAGAAATACAATTTAGCAATCAGCACAGCAGAATTTAACACAAAACGCATCTGAAATAACAACTGCTCTATTTGTGTACAAAAAGGCCATAAAGAGCATAACTGAGCAGTTACATGTTTCAGCATTTATAGTGGCAAATATTTTTTTCTTGGAAAATGGGAAACCCGTGCGGGTTTTTACTTACTTGTCCCGAGGAGAAAAACCCCCCCCATTTTTTCCGTGGTCAACTAGGAAAAAATACGGCCCGGGCAGCAGGGGGGTTTTTGTTTTGATGGACTGCCCCCAAAACCCGGGGGCCATGACCTCTTTTTCAGCCCCGAATACCCCATAAAACCGAGAGGGAGACAGCCCCAAAAACATCCATTTAAAAAATTATTCCCCAGGATCCCAAACCCAAACAGTTTTTAAAACAAACCCTTTTCAAACTAAGAGTGAAAGTTAGAGTTACACTAATATAAAATTTGGGCCGATTTCAAAAAATAGTTTTTTATGGGCCCGATTAAAAAGTTTTTACCTATTCATATCATATGTATCTCAAATACCCCTTTTAACACTTTTTGAAAAAATGAAACCCCACCGCGACAATTTCTCCTTCCCTTTTTTTGTTAAAACCCCCCTACAGTCCTTTCACTGCACCAAATAAAACTGTCACATGACCAAACAAATACCACAGGCCACCCCCCCGTCCAGAAACATGTACACAAACAGCAACAAGACGGTAATAAATATCAGTCATTAATACGGGCCCAGTTTTACTTGTCGGACCGATACAGATATGGTAAAAATGTACTCATATCAGCCAATATCGATGTCAATGCCGATATATAGTGCATCCCTAGTGAAAATCAATCAAACTCAACATATAGTTCACCTCAGTCTGAACTACTGTTTTATGGTTTCATTGTAAATGATTTAACCAGATAAAGTTTCTAGAGCTGCACAATAATGAACAGACCGTTATCAGGAACTCATGACATCATACTTATCGGTCCGATATCATAGTAAATAGCACCAATAACATGTTTGTCCTTTTTTTTTTTTTTTTTTTTTAAATCAAGCGCTCCCTCTCCTGCAGGAGACCTGCATGATGTTCAAGTGGCATCGGTATAATCTTAAAAGCAACTTTCTGATTGGAAATAAATCATTAAAATACTCTCTCATATTCGGTCATAATTTTAACAGGTCTTAATGACTCCCAAACTGGCAACAGGTAAGTTCCAACACCACGTGAATGCAGCACAGCGTGTCTCTGTAGACCAGAGGTCAGGGAAAATTGGGACCATCCGGAACTTGATTTAAAACTTAATATATTTTGATTTTGTCCAACAACTTCATTTCCCCGTTCTCGTGAATTGGTATCCCCTATGGAGCGTTGGTCCGGGCGCAGTGATGCAAGCAGCAAGGGAGGGAATAGAAAACGACAGCCCAAGGACAAGGTTAAGCAAAATTGCCATGCCTGTCACAAGCAAACAAAGGGGAGCAGAACTGTTCTACCAAGGATGTACGACCCGCTCAAATGAGCCATTCAAAGTGGTTTAATATGTACTTTAAATTTGGGCCCTCTTTTTGTTCAGCTATGATTTCATGGGAATATGAATAACTGATAGTAGCTAAAAAAAAAATCTAGGTTAATTAAGAAAGAGAAAGAAAATATTTTTGTCTCTTGTTAAAATTTCGGAGCCCAAAGTGTTTTGGGGTAGGGAGGGTGGGGCCTCCGCTGTTTTTTAAACGGGGGGGGGGGGGGGGGGGGGGGGGCTGTAGACAAAGAACATGGCGGGTGTAGTTTGGAACTTCTTTAAAATTTGTGTAACAAATGTTTAAAGAAAATTCAGAGAGGGGGGAAACACAGCACAACCTTTAATACTTCAAATTTAGTCACCTTATACACAATCATTGCTTCGAAGTATTAACAGCCTATGAAGATGCCCGAGATGCTAGCAACAAGCCAGCCTTCAAGAAGTCATCGGGACTTAAATCCATTGGTAAGGCTTTTGACAAAACAAAAAAAAATTGCCTGAGGGGACACAATGATGGCACTTGACAAACAGCCCTTCATCCTTGTCGAAGACGGAGGCTTTTCTTGGCCTACTGGCCACTTGGAGCCATGGCTTACCATGCCGAGCCACCGCTACTTTTCTGATGTGTGTCTTCCAGATAAGTATGATCGCCAAATGCACTCACAATTTGATTAACAGCAATATAAAAGACATAAGCTTCACCATAGATATATGGACCTGTGACCTACCCCTCAAACATGATGAGTCTGATCGCACAGTGGTACAGATTCGAAAACATACAGGGCTGTGATACATACCCAGGAGCTACCCAGCTCACACACAGGTACACAGATTCACCAGGCATTTGAAGCTATGCTACAGTGGTGGAATATTAAGAAGGTAGTGGGGCATGTCGTCTTGAGTGACAATGCACATAACATAGCAAAGGCAATGGGTTAGTGTGGTGTTGCAAGACGTGGTTGCGTGGCCAACTCTTTACAACTTGCCGTGAATGAGGCTGTGTTATGTCAAAGAGCTGAGTCTGACTATGTTGCCATTGGGTGCAAGATTGTTGGACATTTTAGACATTCAAGTACGTCCACCGCCTTGAGTGAGTTACAAGCACGGCTGCAAGTGCCACAAACGCGACTCCAACGAGACATAGCCACAAGATGGCACGGCATGTTTTACATGCTTAAGAGGTGTCCAAAGTCGGTCCTTGAGGGGCACTGCCCTGCATGTTTTAGATGTTTCCGTGCTTCAGCACACCTGATTTGCATTATTGACTGATTACCAGGCTTTTGCTGAAATGCAATCACCAGAATCAGGTGTGATGAAGCAGGGAAACATCTAAAATAGGCAGGACACCGACTTTGGACACCCCTGGTCTAGTGGCACAGAAGCAAGACATTCCAGCATATGCAGTTGAACACAGTGTGCTTGCAACACTCATTGGCCACGAATGGAACGTCGTGGAAATAATGCCCACTATCCTCGATCCATGTTAACAGCTGACAAAAAACCTCAGTAAGGCAACCAGTCCTGCTTCAAGTGCCTGACTCAGCTTGCTCGGAAATATCTTTCAGTGCACTAGCATAAACCAGCAAGCACTTGCTTTCTGCTGCTGGACACGTGATGACAAAATAAAGTAACAGACTTGCATGAGATGAGGCAGAGATGTTGCCATTTCTGAAAAAAAGGTATATAAGAATAGTCCCCTAGTTTTGTATGAATGTAACAGTGTAAATTAAAGAATGCACCTTTTTAGTATGTTTACATAGATAAGTCTTAACTTGTCAGTTGTGCTTCATATTTGTTTGATATTTGTGGGAAAGGCAGTTTTTCGGTTTGTTGTACATAGACAAGTCTAAGTCAATGGTGTATATTTGGCATAGTAGGTGTTTTTATTAGCACTTTGAAATTGACATTTGTGGATGAATATATCCTTTTCTAGGGTGATTCAGAAAAACTAGTCCAGGCAACTGTTACTTCAAGGTGGAGGAACTATTATAACTCTTTAGCATCAAGAAGCCCCGCAACTACCTTCAGCTTATCCAGATGCTGCAGCGTGAGTTTTGAAAAGAATTAAAAGGAGAGATTTGCGTTTCCCCTAACAATATTCAAGTTTTGAATGTTTTTTTTTTTTACTTATTTCAACATTTATTTTTTTAATATTTGTTGAAATGTATCATTAATTTAATTATTTAATCCATTGGAAGGACAATATCCTTGTGATCTGAGAACTTAATTTAAAATTATTTTAAAAATAAACAACATGGTAACGGTTACACAAAGTAACAGGGTTGAAGGAACCTGTTTCCCACATTTGATTGTAAATCATGACATAACAATCATGTAACAATCAGGAACTTATGAATTCTTTAATTAAATTTTCAGTGCCAAAAAATTGATTTTTTGGTAGTACGTTTTATTCACCTCTTGCATGCACCCCAGGGTAGACAGCACAGTCGTACAGGAAGGTACACCATTTTCTCATCACCCTTTGACTGACATCTGGCCTCCCTCTCCGTGTGGTTTTTATGTCGTCTATAGAGCAAGCACTGAGTCTGTTCCTGCTTCCTTTCACCCAATGATCCTGTGCGACCGCTAACGCTAAAGCTTTCTAAAATCATGTCAGCTTCGAAAGGTGGGTATAAACGGCGTCATATCATGACGGGCCTGCAGAAGAAAATCGAGAGCCTCAGAAGCCAATCAGCAGATGGGATTCAGTCTTGTGACTCACGACAACCAAAACACAACAATTTTCTCACATGGAGGAAGTATGCAGCAATATTCTGCCTCAGCGGATGATTGAATAGCAAGACGTGGGTCCACATCACTAGCGAGAGATGCTGAAAAGAAGTCATTAAGAGTAGCTCAACAACAAATCTGTTCCACAACTTGCAAACGAACCATACAAAAGAGTTTGAGGACTATGTAAAACTTTGCGCCCCCGACAAGCACGACTAAAGAAAAGACAAGGAACATTGCACAACAAACTCAGCCAATCCTTGCAGAGTCATTCAGCAAACATGTGCCAAATGACAAAGCAAGTAAATGTCAGCCAAACATCAGGAATGCCATCACTAATTTTATAGCCAAGGAAATGATGGCTATTCAGTTGGTGGAGACTGAAGACTTTAGAGAACTTATTAATGTCTTTGATTCCAGATACAAAGAGCCAAGTCGTAAATATTTTGGCCAAACTGCTTCACCAAATGTATGAATCAACTCGCAAAACACTCACGAAGAAACTGCAAAATGTGTTGCACTTTTCTACAACCCTCGATTTGTGGTCGAGCAGGACCTCCGAGGCCTACCCGTCTTTAACACTGCAGTTTATTGATGAATCCTGACTACTAAAGAGTTACTGCTTGCAGACTTCGTCATTTCTGCAGGACCACACAGGTGACACTCTTGTACTTGGCTTAAAAGATACCCTCCCTGCACGAAGAATGAAGAATGGATGGCATGCATGACAACTGACAGCGGTGCAAACGTTGTCAGTGCACTCCGGATAAACAGCTGGACCAGACTGCCACTTTTTGGCCACCGGCTTCATATTGCGATCGGTAAGTTACGTTTATTGTTTCTTTTTGTGACTTGCTTTTACACAATTGTTTATTATCGTTAATAAAATTATCAATCACCATTATTATTATTATTATTAATGGTAGTCGTAGGCAGTAGTGGGCCCTGAGGGACGCTCAAAAACAACTGGAGCTTCCTGCACCCAAACTAATTACTAATTCACCCAAAATATGGGGCTCTAGACAGCGCACAATTGAGCAATCTGTTGAACAAGAGAAGGCTATCTGTCATGTGCTGCGTGCAGACAGGAAGCATCGTTATCTCAATCCAACCTGGAATACTGTTGAGTTGCTAGAATCAGTAAGCAAAGCCCTTGGTCCTCTGTTAGAGGTTAGCAATGCACTTTCAGGTGAGAATGCGGTCAGGGACCTACCTCAAACCTGTCCTGTCAGTGTTCAACACCAAGGTCCTGGCAGTCTGAGGACACAGACCTGACCAAAACAATCAAACAAACCATTCTGGGCTACCTGAACAAAAATACAAAGATGACACTGACCTCTGAGGTTTGGCATCTACACCTGACCCCCGCTTCAAAAATCGTTACAATGATGATGACCAGGTTGAAGCAATTTTATCAACAATCACCACTGAGCTGCAAGCCATGGCAGCAGAGGAAGACTGTTTCCCCAGGCCCCTCAACCTCATCAGCTCAGTGAACTACATCAGAGGATGCAGCAAGGGGGGATGACACTAAGAAGCCACCCAAAAAGCCTAAAAAAAATCGTTCAGATGTTACTTTAATACCAAGACATTAGAGAAGGGGAGTCACTAGCCACTGTCATTAGAAATGACCCCAGGAACTACTTAAAGATCCCTGAGGTGGACAGTGATGTTAATCTTTTTCAGTGGCGGAAATTTAAAGAGGTGAATTTTTCCAGGCTGACGAAACTGGCCAGAAAAAAATTTATGCATACCTGCCTCAAGCAGCCGTCACAGAGGGCATTCAGCAAAGGTTGAATTGTTCTACCCAGGGGTCGTACATGTTTTCCACAGTAAAATTCAAGCACATTTGAAGCATTTTCAAGTAAAACTTTAAAACTATTCCAGCACCAAACGTCTGTATCTCTGTGCGACATTTCTTCATTGAGCTTTATAACCACAACACACAGCGTTTCCTATATGAAGGAAGCCTGTCAACAATCTAAAATACTATGCAACTGATTCAAATTAAGCAAGTTTTAATATAGATATAAATTTGAACATATAGGCAGAAGGAGCCCAAAAGACATCAGAGCCACAGCACGCATGACTGAACATTGCCAAGCCACAGGTACGAAATTCAACCATTAGCTAACCACCTTTACTAGCGTTTTCAATAAAATGTTTTGTTGCTGCACATTTTAAGGTACAGTAGATGACAAAAAACCGTTGCTCGATCCGTCTTTCAATCAATTTGCAATTTATCTGCAAAGGTGTTAGCTAGCTTAAATTTAAGATTCCTTCACAGTACTATGTCTTACTGTTTAGGAGTGCTGACTCGCCCATCGTTTTTACCAGGTCATGTCTACTGCTCACCGACCAGTATTACAAACCCAATCTGAGCGGCAGCGAGGCTTTCTGAGACTTCATTAAATGCAAAATGATCGCTGTCTATTTGGTGCCTTTAACATAAAAAGATCAAAGGTTGAGGTTTTTAATCAAACTGTTAAAAGTGCTCTTTATAACAAAACTGTGCAGTTGGAATATCATGCACTTTCATGGACTTTATACAAAAATCAAGCACATTCCAAACCTTGAAAACACCTTGTTAAAATTCAAGGATTTACAAGGATTTCTAGAGCACACGTATGAATCCTGTGTACCCTGCCAGAGGACTTCAGTCAAGCCTGATGCTATGAACAGATTGGTGTTTTTGGCTCATAACTTAAAGTAAATAACCTGAACTTAACCGTTGGCCTGCATTTTTTTCTGCAGAGTTCTAGCCAAATTTGAGTGTCAGTAAAAAACTTGGTATTGTTTGTCAGTTTGATTTGAAATATTTAATTTGGTTTACATTTTAATGTAATCTTAAAAGTAATGATATATGTTTACATTTGTGTATTTATTTTTGTACAAACGCTTAAGCCTGGACATAACCTAAAGTTGGTCATTGTCAAATATGGCCATTAAATATTGTTAGTGGGGTAGAGACATGCGGAGGTGGAATTAACAATGGAAAAGAGGCAAAAGAGACCAAGCTTCTGCATTTGCTCCAAAGGGTTGAAGAACGGCAACTAATTTAATTCGGGTAAGCATTCTAGAGGCATTTTTAAGTGTTTTGGGTGGGAATGTTAAGAGGTTAAGAGCAAATTTAAATTCAGAATATAACCAAAAATCTTAATTTAAGATTAAAGGGCTAAACATGAAATACATAAGTCAGAGCAACCTTCAAAAGAGTTACAATACCTGTCCTTCCTTTAATGACTTCGGTTTCAGTCGACGTAGGTCTTGAGTGAGATCATGGTAGAAAAGGTTCATCTGAGCCTGGAGATTAATGTAATGTTCCATGGTCTCCTCATTGCTGCAAACAACCCGACCCCAGAGGCAAGATGGATTCTCCACCTTCAGAGGCCGGTAGACATGTTAGAAACTAGCACCTAAATTCAGTTTATATTGGGCCAATTCAAAACAAATATCATCTGAAGACACTTTACAAAAAAAGTCTACAATTTGAAGTGAAGGAGAAGACTTATAAGTTAAAACTGAACATTATAAGTGAGTAAGATTAGTTTATCAAAAATACTGAAACCTTTCTATCAAATTGCACTAAGTTTTTAAAAATTACTTTTGACCCCAATACTATGCTGCTATAAGGAAATTCGACAAATGAACATAAGCGGCAAGAAAGACACAGAGCTGAGCAGGTACATTCACACTAATTGGGGAAAAGAATTGCAGTCATTTTTCAAGCAAAACCAGCAATGTTTACTTGTCGTAACTGGCATGAACAGCTGTAAGATCTGGTCTTTAAAGACGGCTGAATTTGTGACTTTGTGAAGGCCATGCCCAAAGCTACATGTTAGCCTGTTTCATCCATTTTAACACCAGTTCCGATGTGTGTTCGGGACAATTGTCCTTTGAGATTACTCAACTGTGGCCAACTTTCAACCATCTAGCTGTTGATTTAGGATAAGATTGAAGAACCTTTTCAATTCTTCAAAATTCCATCTTTGTGTAATGGACAAACTTGCAGTGAAGCAGCCAAATATTATGATGTTACTACCACTAAGCTTGACCTTAAAACCTTTCTCTACAAGGCATTTATCTTGTCTATTTTTTACAGATTCGAATTTCAATTAAACCAGGAGCTTTTTGCTTAATCTGCCTCCTGTCATTCCATGTCCATGTAAAACTTAGTTTAGTGAAATCAAGTTCACTTCAACCAATATAAAATGTTTTGAAAAAACTTAATTTTATGATCTGCACAGTTGGAACTACTATTTTTATTTTATGGGAACATTCATATCCATTTTCTATACTTGCTTCCTTTGTACAGGGTCGCGGGGGGAGAGGCGGGGCCTCTCCCCCCCTCGCCTCGCCCCCTCGCCTCTACCCCAGACAGGTAGTTTTCCTGGACAAACACAGGACAAACAACCACGCACACACCCATTCAAACCTAATGGCAATTTAGAGAGACCAATTAACCCAACACTCATATTTTTGGACTGTGGGAGGAGGCCAGAGTACCCAGAGAGAACCCACTTATGCACGGGGAGAACATGCAAACTCCATGCAGAAAGACCCCTGGCAGGGAGTCGAACCCAGGACCTTCTTGCTGCAAGGCAACAGTGCTACCAACTGTGACTCTGGTGTATAATTAGGTAGTAAGCACAGAAGCTGTGGGCTGCAGAGAATGTTACTGATTCTGTTTTTAAATTGTCTGCTGTTACCTGTGTTTTGATGGAGATTGCATGTTTTGCTTGTTTGTTTGTGTGTTTTTTTTTGTTTTACTCAATGCAAACGGCCAGTGTCATGTGTTCACTCACTGAGCAAACTTTCCTTGTTGAGACAATAAAGTATGTTTTGTATTCTTTAGCAGTCTACTGGGGACTGTAACTATGGTGTTTCAGCATCTTCCAGTTTGTGACAGTCTTTACTATTGGTGGCTCTTCAATCCATCCCCAAGGGATTGTTTGTGGACTTGAACTTTAAGCAAAACACTGTTAATTTGTGCTATTAATTCGGACTGTGATGAAGACCTCCCATGAAATGAAAGTCATGTTTAGCAGTAGTGCATGACAAAAACAGCATTGGCATTGAGTTGGTCATAAATACAGCACAAACTAAAAGAGATTAAGACATTTAAGACATACTTGATTACTTTAAATGAAAACAGCAACACAGCAATTTTCTTGTACTGTCAGCACTCTAACTGCATTTTCGTATTGTGTTCTGAGATATACCAATCAAACATTTACAGTAATATCAGGTTAATTATCAGGTTAATTTTCGACAATTGCAATGTTTGAGCTGTCAAGATATTGTACATTCAAAATAAGCTCAAACATATTTTTTTCACACATAAAATATTTCACAAATCACAAAATGGGGTTTATATAATCTGCCATAAATGTAGGCTAATTATGTCAAGGTTGGACCTGTCAAAGTGTGGTATTCAAAATAGTTCCTTCTACGGTGGCTTCACCCTAAAATGCTGTAAAAATCCCCCATTTTCAAGCTTCGCTAACTGAATAAAGGTTCCAAAAAACAAAAACTGCGACTGTTGTCCAGCTTCTTAAATGCAGCAGAACAGCCCCTTAGGGCTGAACCGGCAGCTGCGAATCGGACGCCAACTTCAGTGGAATGCTTCTCACCTTCAAAATTGATATTTTCAGCATTTCGTGAATTGCTCATCCGACACCACCATCTACAGACAAACAGACGCTAAGAAAAAACATGCAAGCAGTTAGTGTAAAAGTGTTTAGCTGGGACTGAGGAAAAGCCACAATGTGCTCCCGCCTGTCAGCTAAGCTAACTGACGTTAACGTTAGCCAAATGTGGCTACCAATTCCCCAAAAATAAAAGCTAATATATCCTCGTAAAGCACATTTTAAACCTTTCTTTAACGGTAATTCTTAGTTGTTCTTCTCGTTGTTAACAGTTTATTGTAAGCGGGTAAACATACCTTTTTTCAGAGGTCCACCGGTAACCGCTGACCGTCTCAGCCAAAGAGAGATGACACACACTGACCGCTAGAGGTCCCTAAGGAGACACCACTCGACTCGTGGAAAAGGTCAATGCATTTTTTTCCAAAATGGATTCAAGATTCAGATTTTATTTGCAATTATTCTGGTAACCTTATAGCAATTTCAACGTCTTTATGCTGTCCAGTTTTCCACAGAGCTTGAAATGGTACCTTAAGAAGTGAGAGCAAGCAATGTTAAAATTCTGCTTGTGCTTTGTTAGGGGACATATAATGCAAAATCCACTTTTTTAGCCTTTAAATACACTTTGTTGTGTACTTGGAGTCTCTAGGAGTGCAGAATAGTTTAATTTATTCTTTCTGTGCGTTGCGGAAATATCTTTAAATTCGGTTTGGTCATATTTTTCAATATGGTCAGTTTTCTCTATCCTTTATTATGTGTTTTTAACTGTTACATCACAAAATTTGCTGCAGAACAGCTAAATAAGGTCATGGACTTCCGGCTGATCAATTTCATGTATCTGCCATTTTTATGTCGGGTGTATTAACCCACACAATTCATTACAGCGTCCCCCAACATTAGAATCTCTTCAAAGTGCCTGGTTACATTTTATTTTTCATTGAAATGTAACCACATCAGTGGGGAAATTCATATTTCCAAAACTCACCGAGAGAGACCAGTCTGCCCCGAGTTCAACCCCAGGAACCACCAGGATCCAAATGCCTATCCCCACCCAAGGCCAACCACCCACCTCCACCCCAAAAGAAAAACCTACACCCACCCCAACATTCGAACAACTCCCAGAACACATACGACATTAGACTCCCAGGTTGACTTCGCACCATCCCCTCCCACCCTACCAGCAGAATGCACTCCCTGAAGGAGACAGCAGCTGCAATGAGATGGTACCTACCTGCCAGTTTAGGAGGCCCCTAAGCCCACCGATTGCCTGAAGGCCCCCGGGGCAAGGGCCAGGTGCCAGAGCATGCACCTGGCTAAAGCATACCCGCCAGGACCCAAGCCCCCCAGGCCCAGCCAGGACCCAACCCTGGGGGCGACATGCCCCAGGAACCCCGAGCCCACCCCAGACCCCCCAAAAGCAGCACGGCCACCAGGCCTTTTCTTTCTTTTTTTTATTCCCCTGCTTAATTTCACAACACATAATCATAATTGTACATTGTTAATTCCAGTATTACTACATACAAAGAAGAAAAGAATAAACCACATTCAAGTTTAGCTGCATTCTAGTTCACAAAGGAAAAAGGAGATGAAGAGGCAGATAAATTGGTTATAGAGGGAATCATTCTCTTTAGAGAAGGAAATGGTATTCCACCTTGCAGTGTTAACCTATTTATGCATAAATAAGTCTGTACAATTGTTTCTTATGCCATCAATTAAATGAAACGTATCATTTAATGCGCCTACCATTTACAGTGAAAAGCTAAGTCTCAAATATGGGACAGTATTTTTTAATCTGGTCAGAAGTCAATGGCAGATGTATTCATTTTGAAATTATAGAGTTAAAAGCCTTTTTCCTCCTATCTTTATGAATTCAAGAGGTGAAAATTTAGCCAAGTTTAATCAATGTAATTGATTAAACTTGTAATTGTATCAATGTATTTGTTGTGAGAATTTTTGAAAAACCTTTTTCAAACTTTTGGCTATAAGCCTGTTGCCTCAAAAATGTCACTTTTTCATCCTGTAGAATGTTTTCCCTTCCAGTTCGTAGAAGAGTTGTCACACAACTGACGCTGCAAATTCTAGAGAACAAAAATGTTACTTTACGGCAAAACTAATGCACTCAATGCTGGATATAATAGTCTCTGTAAATTTATTATGAGGCGTATATAGGACTCATCACTGCCTTATGTACGAGTCCTTGAACTGTTTAGCTCTCCACATCAGAAGAAAACCTCATTGGTTATTTACTTTTAATTGTATCTATTTTAAATGTTTTCCATGTTTCATAACAGTTCGAGTTGTATCCATCTGCAAACTTATAATGACTCTGAATGTTTTCATTTTACTATAGCTCTATATAGTCGTATCTGCGTTTTCCTAATGCAGTTAGTCCGCATTTTAAGACTGGAGTAGCTAGTTTTATTAGTAGCTATTATTTTAATGTCTTTCATATCTTGATGAGTCTCTTTTTAGGTGCAGGATTCTAAAAGGGTCAGAGTATTGTATCCAATAAATTGTGAGTGTAAGTATTAAATCTCAACCCTAGATACCATTTTCAAAATCTGGTTCCCCTTTCCACATTAGTTTATAAGGCTTAATAAAATTGACAAACACTAAAATAAAGGGTATATATCTTATAACCTTAATTTGTCTTCGTCAGTTTTATGAACACCATATAATTTTAACTATAATAAGCCTGTCCATTAATTCTGTTAAAGCATGTTTCATTTGTGTTGAGTTTGAGTCTAATTTGATCATTCTGAACCTGTCATAGCTAAGGACCGGGAGACTCTAGTGCAGGCCACAACCAAGAGATAGAATGCAAGTTTAATGGTTTTATTGTACCACAGGGGACGAGAATGTGGTCGTCTGGGGATCTGGCTTCGGGCGGGGCAGTTTACTGAAGGAGAGAAGTAGGTTAATTAATCGGTCTTGAGTTGGAGCTGTATTGTGGGTTGGAGAGAAAAAATCTTACTGTTCTGAAGTTTGGATGTTTCCAGGGGAGAGGTAAATCACACCATGAGGATGGGTTTGACAGGCAAGGCTTTTGTATGGTGATAAGGATTTTCTCACTCTTTCTTTCCAGCCAGATGATCGAACCGTTGGAGGGTGGACACTCAGGTGAATGGGCTGATTCCAGAGCTGAAGATGAGGTAAGTAATCCTCAGAAGCAATTCTTTCCTGGAGGAGGGAGGAGGCGCTTGGTCTGGTAATTCACCTGGGTGCTTTGGGTTAACCAGAATCAGGACTGGACTCCACTCTAAGAGAAAAAAGCTCAGGGTAAGTTACCAAGACTAGGCAAACTGACAACACAGATCAGTATCTTTGGTCAGGTTACCACTCTAGGTAGAATAACACTCTGACGCCTCCTTCAGGGTTCCAGCCGCTTAAAAGCAGTCTGCTTTATTACCTCTGATGGTTCTCTGCTGTTAAAGCACCTGCCTGCTGCCCCCTAGTGGAGAGGTAAGAGAGAGAACATAAAAAAAAACTGTCCCTGTCTGGATTTCCTTTTGTTTTACCATAAACGATGGCGATGGCAGCCTCGGAGCTTCGCTCTCTCCTTGTTTTTGTAGTTTGTGTGTTTATATGTTTTTCGAGCCACAGTACTGTGGTCTCGGGCCACAATTCGGTGGTCTCATTCAGTAGAGAGGAACTTCTCAACATCAGAGAGTCCTCTCTTGGGATTTTTTCACCATCTTTCATCCATCCGAGGTTCACTGAGCTTCTGGCAAGCGGAGCGGCGGCACTATACGGGATACTGCGCCGGAGGCGTCGGAGGGGAAAGCGGGCTGGCGCCCTGGTAGAGCTCCGCAAAAGAGGACTTCGCACACCACTGCCTTCAATACATCTGGCAAATGTCCGCTCTCTAAGCAACAAGATGGACGAGCTGCGATCAGCGGTTCTCTGCTTCACCGAGACATGGCTGAGTGACAACATCCCGGACCGCGCACTGCTGTTGCCGAACTTCCAGCTGTTCAGAGCGGATCGCAGCGCGGAGCTATCAGGGAAGAAGCAAGGAGGTGGAATCTGCTTTTATATAAATGAAGCTTGGTGCAGAGACATAAAAGTGCTGGGGAAAACATGTAGTCCTGATCTGGAGTCATTTTCCATAATCTGTAAACCGTTTTACTCACCGAGAGAGTTTTCCTCGTTCATAATAATCGGCTCATATTTTCCTCCGCATGGCTGCACTTCTGCCGCGGAAAAACATCTCGCTGAGCTGATTACAGACGTGGAGAAAAAACACCCTGACTCTTTCATCATAATACTGGGAGATTTTAACCGGAGTCAAATTCCTTGTTTGTATGTACAAACTTGGCAATAAAGCTGATTCTGATTCTGATTCTGACCTAATGTTATTATGATACTGTTGAGGATCAGACCTGCTTTTGTAGTCTCTAATTGTTATTGTGATAAACCTGAGTTGGCATAAAGGCAAGTCCTCATTTAATAATTAATGCTGGGCATCAGACAGTTTAATATGTTTTTACCCTTTAAGCAGGCGCTCCGTGGGCTAGCCAGGATCTTGGTTATCTCTTTGCAATTGCTCCCCAGACCTGAAAAACTCAAAACCCTGATTATTCTCAGATCAGGAAACAATGTAAAATTTAATTCATCATGCCAAATATTCTTTCCACATAAACAGACAGACGAAATGGACAGACATTGGCCACATAAAGTTGGATTAAACTGTAAATACGAAATTCAAAAAAAATCTCTTAGCAATGCTGTATTCGACCTTATCTTATTTTAACTTAGAATCCTGTTTAAAAATAAGTGTGCCCGACTTTAGAGAGTGGAACCACTTTGTTTCTCTAAATGATTAAAAATAGTTTTTTAATGTTTTCCAGGGACTCTACGATTATTTTGGGACCCAAATACACTCCATCAAACTGTTGTTTTAAATTGTTAAACCATCTTTGTGGGGAATATTCGCTAACATACCTTCCTCCCTGTTTCCCATGCTTTCTAAGCAGGGAACTAATTTTCCGTGATATCACAGTCATTTTTTTCTCTCACAAAAACCACATACTTTCATACCAAAAAAAAAAACTGGCCAAACCAGGCGGTATGCCACTGTTTCCTGGTCCAAAATGAGATTTTATTTTTTTACCCCCCCCGGGGGAACCCCAAAGCTATTCCAGTTGGTTTATTGAGGAGCCGCGTCTGTTACCTAGCATTTCAGTAAAAAAGACCCTCAGTGTAATGGTCCCCATGCTACTTCCGCAAGCTCCTGTTACGACTGACCAAATTCAACTGGCCATTGATGTTAAAACTTTTTTTCTTTCTTTTTTTAAATACAGAGAAAGTAAGAATTAGAAGGAAACAGAAATGCTAAAATCCTGTTTTAAAGCTGGCAGAAAATGGCTAAAAAATTTTACAGCGAATTCAGCAAATCTGATAAATTAGTAGAAACAGCAAAAAAAATTTGCAAAGAAAAACTGTCACTGTCTGTTTAGCAGGAAAAACATTAGCATAAAAAAAGTGAAAACAAGTGAAATTTTCAGGGTTGGACAATGAAAACTGAAACACCTGTTTTAGACCACAATAATTTTTAGTATGGTGTGGGCCTCCTTTTGGGGGGCCAAAACAGCGTCAATTGTCTTGGGAATGACTATCAATCCTGCACAGTGGGTCAGAGGGGGGTTTTAAAAACCATTTTCTTGCAGGTAGTGGCCAGGGCACTACGTGATACTGGTGGAGGAAAACTTTTCCTGATGCTCTCCAATCACCCCAAAAATGGCTCAATAATATTTAGATCTGGTGCTGTGCAGGCCATGGGAGAGTTCAAAACTTACTTTTATTTCATAAAACCAACTTTCACCGTCTTTTCTGTGGTAATTGGGCATTGTCATCCTAAAACAGGCACCACCTTTAGGATACAATGTTTTTTAACCATTGGGGCACATGTCCCCAAAAAATGGTTCGGGGGAGTCCTTGGCGTGGGGCGCGGGGCCCACTAGCACAAATATTGGGCCCCAAGGGAATGCCCTGAAATGGCAGCCCAAACCATCACGACCACCCCCTGCTTCATCTGGGCAGGGAAAAGTCTGGGTGGTACCTTCTTGGGGTTCTCCACACCGTAACTCTCCCGGAAAGGGGAAAAAAGTAAAGGTGGACCATCAGAGAAAAACATGTTTCACATTGTCCAGAGCCCAGTTGCGCTCCCGACCATTTAAAAACCCACGTTTGGGCTTTGGGATGATGACCAAAGGTTTGGGGTTTTAAACAGCCCCCGGCCCTGTATATTGACCCTTTGGAGCTCCCGACGGACAGTTCGGTGGAAAAAAAAGGGGAGTTGAGGTTTCACATTTAAAACTGCCGTGATTTTGGGCACCGTGGTTTTAAAGTTTTTTTTTGGGTACAATCCGGGTTAGCACCCAACAAAATCCCCTTTTTAGGACAGGGGTTCCTCTTGCGCCACGTTAATCCTGTTGGATTTTTGGTTCCCCCTTCTTTGGTTTGGGATGTGGGAAATTTCCCGGGGTACCGTGGCTCCTTAAAACCTCACCCAAAAGGGGTTTTCTGTCCTTTGGGCCAAAAAGGGTGGGGGCCAGAAGAAAGTGCACCCAAAAAATTGGTCCTCTTTTGAACTCTGGTATGTCACCCAAAAATGTTTGGGGGGATTTCAAAATTTTTAGGGAAAACTGTGCTTTTTACCCCGCTTTAATTTAAAAATTCACCAAACCCGCTCTTTAAATGGTGCAAAATGTGAAAAATGAAACGGGGTACTTTTAGAAAGGGGGTAAAACTCTGCTTTTTTTTAGGGTCGAAGAGGGGGTTATTATTTTTTTTCTTTCCATTACAAATGAATTTTTTGAGGGGGTTTTTTCTTTCAAGCGCCTGTCTGGTTTTTGGAGGCAGAAAATGCATTAGAGAAAAGGTTTCCCTTGGAAGAGGGAAAACAAAGGGCTTTTTTATTTTTCAGGGAAAAACTTGTGATTTTCTGGGCCCTTTCCAAGGGTTTGGGGAAAAAATTTTTTTGGGGCATCCCCTAAAGTGTTGCCCGGTCATGTGACATTGGGAAACTGCATCCGGTAATGGGGTGAAAATTTTTATTTTTGGGAAACTGTCACGTCCACCAAAACCCTTATATTTTTCCAAAATGTGGCTGAATATGAAAAACCCGGGGAAAAACCCGAGGAAAAGGGCCCCCGGGTGAAAGGGTGCCCAGGAAGGTTTTTGTAATTGAGAATAATTTATTTTGTTGGGCAAAAAGGGCCCACACACACCCCCCCAAAGCTTTGTAAAAAATCTAATTTAAAAAAGGGGTGCTTCACAAGGGGCTGGGGGGGGGGGCACCTTTTTTAACACCAAAGGGAAAGGTGATGAAAAAAAAGAGGTTTTTTGCGAGGGTTTTAAAAAAAATTAAAGGGGTTTCCCCCGTGGAGAGGGTGGGAGGAGAGAAACCTGCCCGAGGGGCTGTGTTTATTAAACTTTGCTCCCGTGGGTAAAAAAAAGGAAAACCGGGCCCCCTTCCCAAAAAAATTGGGGACCCGGAAAGTGATTCAATTCCCGGGGGAAGGGTTTGGGGTCATTTTTTTAAAAACCCAATTTTTTTTTTCCTTTTTTTCTTTATTTTGGATTTTTTTTATTTCACAGAAGTTTAAAAGGGGTTTTTTGGGAAAATCCCTTGGGGCCGCGGCCTCCCCCGTGTTCCCACAAGTCCGGGGCTTATATTGAAAAAAAAAAAAATGGTTTAAAATTTAAAAATAAAGCGGGGGGTCTGCAAATTACCTTTTGGGGTTTTTAAAAATTAAAAATTCACAAAAAAACCAAGGGGAAAAAAAAATTGAAAGAATGGGGCCATAGGGGAAAGTGGAATCCAAAAGGGGGTTTTAATTTTAATTTTTTCCCTTTCTTTTCTAGTGAAAAAACTCAAAAAGTTAAAAAATGCCGCCCGAAATTTGGAAAAAGGGTTTTGTTTAAAATTTCAATGGAAAGTGTTTTAAAATTTTTCTAAAAACCTCAAAGGGGAAAATGGTAGGGTGAAACCCTTTTTTGGGGTTTAACTTAATTTGGGTTTTCCCGAAAGGGGCCTTTTCTTAAAAAAAGAGGAAAGTGTTTTTCACCCTCTTTTGAATGTCCTTTGGGTTTTAGCCCTGAAGGTTTTTGTTTAGGAGCAGAGCCGAAAGGGGGGCCCCAGTTCCCCCTTCAAAGGGGGCGGTCCTCCCGAGGGGGGCCCGGGCCCCCCGAGGTTCTTTCTGTTTTTACTTTTTTATTTAAAATGAAGTTTTTTATTAATGTTTTAAATGATAAAATGGGGGCAAATTTTTCATTTTTTTTTTCCTTTTTTTAAAAGAATAAAAGAAAGTTTTTAATCATGCAATTTATTAAAACCCTTTTTTTGGAAAATTTTTTATGGAAAAAAAAATTCTCTAAAAGGGATAGAATCAGAAATTATCTTTATCAAAGGGGAAAATTCCTTATTTTTGCCCTATTTTTGGGGGTTTTTTAGATATGAAAAAAAACCAAAAGAAAAACCCTCAACCCTTTAAAAAAATTTCTAGTGGGGGGGGAAACAAAATTTTTTGGGTCATGTTCAAACTATTTTTTGTAAAACCTTTTAAAGGGGGGGGATTTAATACAAAAATGGGGACAAATCTTTACCTTGGGGTTAGTTAGTAGGCAAAAAGTTGGTTTTTTTTAGTGTAATAAAGTTTTTTTTTTAAATTTTTTTTTTGAACAAAAGTTTAAAAATCAGGAAAAAATGAGAGGGTAAAAAAACCCCCGAGGAAAAAAATGGGGGAAAAACAGAGAATGTAAACTTGAAATTTTAAAGAATTTAAAATTTAAAACCCGGAAAAAATGAAAAGGGGGAAAGAACCCTTTTGATTTTAAAAGGAATCAAAAATTTTTTGCTGGGGGGAAAAGATTTAAAAAGAGAAATTTTAGTTTTTTCCAGAAACCAGGGGGCGGTTTTTCTTTAGATTAAACAAAAAAGGGGGCAGGGGGTTTATACAATGAAATTAATGAAAAAACCAAAAAAAAAAAAGTTGCCCTTTTCAATTAAAAAACACAAAAGGTTTAATTTTTATGGATTTTGCTATTGAGAGAACTTTGCCCATTCTTGCTAAATTCCCTAAACCCAAATTATAATTATAAGAGAATTTTTAATGTGTTTCTCAAGGTCTTTACAAACGTGGGTGCATGATAATAATTTACAAATACAAAGTTTTTTTATGTTAAACTAATAACAATAAATTATCTAACAACAAACAAATGACTCATCTTGCAGAAATAATAATGCAGCCAGTAAAGAATAACAATGTTCTGTTCATTGCAGAAGGTTGTGAAAATTTGTGTCTGCTGTATCGAGGGACCAAGTCTCATGAAGGAGCTGCCTGTGTATTTTGTGACTTTTCTTGTGGCTGATCATTTCAGTGACTTACAGCCTGTTAACAATGGAGAACCAAACTTTCAAACCGTGGACACCAGGATGCACTGGCCCACGGCCTGCTCAAAACCTCAGGATGACAAGAGAAGAATGCTGGAGCCGATAAACTAAAAGGCCAAAGCAAAAGGAATGTCTCCCACACACGTTACTAGGCACTTTGACAGAGCAGCACGAGAAGCTCACTGACGCCCATGCCAGATCAGACCAAAGGCTGAAGAGATAATTGCCAGATGTGCTAAAGATCACTTAGATCAATAATTCATTTTTCTGTTAGAAACATGAAGAATAACCAAATATCTCTCTATCATCCAAAATAAAAATAATAAATAGAACAATTTGGGCAATTTTTTATTAATCTCTTGGAGAACTAATAAAAGTATTCTAAAAATTGATTTTAAAATAGTTTACACATTATACCTAATGAACAAAGATATTGATGGCCATCATGAGTTCTTTCCAGTAGCAAAGTAATTCATGCCTTTTGACTCCAACTAGATATGATGAATACAATTTAGTTAAAAAAAAATAGTTGATTAAGATCTGCAAGATGTCGTCAAAATGGGACAAAGTAAAAAGCTCAGAGTAACGCAGACTTTGAAAAAAAATTATACTGGCATTTAGACCAACTACTGTGATATGGTAATTAGGAGTCAACATAGTCAAAAATTGCAAAATCTCTCCGCCCCACGCACTAGGCTTATAAAGGGGGGGTGAGGATAGCCCTGATAAGATGTATATATAATGTTAATAACAGGTTAGGTATCTACTGAAACGGAGAATACACTTGGTCTTTAACAGAAATGTTTCATTGTTGCTGCGTTGAACCATTAAAGAGCTGAGAACTGAATATTTAGAACAGACGCTGAGTTCAGAAGCAGATTTTATCGGGATCGACTAGGGAAACTAGTGACAATACACCAAAGACGTAACCTATACGGGATAGAAACAGATTCCCTGTTGGTTAATCTTTCATACATATCATCTGCATTCAGTATTTTAAGACTACTATTTCATTTTTACTTTGAATCCTTTTTTTTTTTTGTTTTTAATCTTTAATTTACTGGGAATCTTATTATAATATGAAAAATAAATGTGATTTACTGCAAAGCATCGTTGTTAATTAATTTCTTTACTTTTGTTCTTTCTACATAAGAATGGTTTTCATGTCCGACGTTCCATTATCTCCTCTGGAACGGTCAACTATAGAACTATGTGCAGTGACACAGATGAACATTATGTGGACCATAGATGTTTCATGGTGGAAACAAGTCAGCCTCATTATTACGTGACACAAAAGCAGACCAGGGGTTTGAATTGCATGATTGCATTTAAAATCTGACTAACAAATGTACTGTGTATTCGTTCAGTTTACACTCTAATAATGTACTATATTTTTTCCAAGAAGCTGCTAATCTTTCGCATTCTACCCACCCTTGTTCCAATGAAAAGACATGACAAAATGTTAGGTTCAATTCTCGGTTACGATAGGGAAAAAGGTAAGGTACAGGAAATTTTTCAATGGTGCTGTCATGATTGTATCTAATTGGCCATAGGGATACCGTTGAGTCATATCCTATTAACAATTGCGACGTGTCGACTACATTTGGAAAAGTAAGAGCTCATTCCATTATCTGTTAGGACAACGAGTATATGAAAGGACATGTTAAAAAACTATTTATAGTTGCAGAAGCAGACTAGATAGAAATCTAGTTCATGGATCACTTGAAATATTTGCTTATTGGTGACATAGTTGCTTACCAAAGAAGGTATATGCTAGCTAAACTATAAATTATAGGACAATCTGGCATGTAAGAAAAATAACCTTGATATAGAATGTTAACTGTCTTTTGGACATGAATAAAGAATTAATCAAATAATAATAGACCTGTGCTTGACGTGCACGACATTTGTTTAGGATAACAAGAATAAGTTAATTTTAATATTTCATAGTTGAATTTAATTTTTCTTGATTTCCAAATGGTAAAAAACCAGTGAGCAGTTTACTACGTTTTTCAACAGAATTATAGTTTGCAATATTGTTCATTTTTACCTGTTTAAGTATTTTGTGCTGGATGTTAAAGTGGCTGAAAACATCAATGATAGCAAACATTAGTTAGTATCTAAGAGGCATCAAACAACATGTTGAGCATAAGAACTGTGGAACATTGATAAATGATTGTGGCGCGATAACCTTGGTTAGCAGAAATAGTTGGTGATTGTATAAGGATGTTGTGTAAATGCGTAAGAGATGTGACTTACGCTTACAAGTAACTGGGCTTCTTGGTGGAGTAAAATCCAACCGAGAGAATTTTTTTTGTTTCATACTATGCGCCAGGAACTGGCATAGTGTCCGTGAGTTATTTTGGTCGACAAGCTAGAGTAGTTACTTTATTTGTTTGTTGCTGAGATTGCTGAGTGAAAAAGGAATTTGTTTACGCGTGGTCACTAAACATGGTACTGGGAATGTCATGTTGAACTTGATGTTTAATGTAATGTGTTATGTGAATTTAACGTCGAATTTCCAAACTGTAGCATGCCCAGATGTTATCCTGGCAACCATTGTTCCAAGGCCGAGTAGTGGTCAGGGGACTCGTTTCCTGGAATAGAAATCCCAGAAACAGAGACTAGAAATAACAGCACCCAATGAAAGAAGAATGTGTGACTGTTTACAGGAACTGTATTGAATAAGCAGTAAGCATCCCCATAATGAAAACTATATTCAAAGGTGTGTTCCATACACACTCGCAACATGAACTATTGATTGATTTTTAGATAATATCCAAAACGATGAATCAGCTGAAGAATATTAGGAACAGTAAGAGCCAAAATTGGCAGTACAGTAGACAATTTAAAATCTGGAAACTTTGTAGGATTCAAAATATCTTTTGGACAATGCATTTGTGCAATACCTACACGATTTGATCAGTAAAGATACTTGATTTCTAAGTCTTCAGCAAGCGAAGTATTTCACAGGTAATTAGTGTTTGGGGCTTGCACAAGTGAGGTTTTTAGTTGATGTAGTAACGAGATAAAAACATAGGTTTTTCAGGTTAGATGCTTTTCCTTAAAACAATGAATCTTAGTAAATTTTGTCACTGAAGGGAAGATCTCATGAAAAGCAAGATTCCCTGATATAAGGCAAGAATTGTAGTTTATGACATCTCTTTTGTCAAAGTCGAATGAGAAAGTACAGTGTGTGATCTGTGTGTCTTTCAATAGCCAATATCCAATATCAAAGGTGACTTCTTTGACGGTGGTGTAGTTGGCAAATGAATAACATTAAACATAACTCTTGGTTGAGTTAAAAGAATTAGGCGGTGTTATTGGACTGGCTATTAACTAAATGGTCCTCAGACTGTCCAGCAAACTAAGATTGGTTTAGGTACCATCATAGGAGGGAGGAATGAACTGCCTCCTTTGGCACTCGTTTAGCTCCTTATAAGGAGTTAGGAGAGACACTGCCAAACATTCAACATTCCTTGCCCAAAGCATCAAAATGTGCAGACTCTAATTAAGATATTTCGCGGGGTACCCCTGAAAATAAATGACAATGAAGGAAGTTAAAAACACGTGGCATTGAAGTTAAAAGCTAATCTTTTGACTAAGAGAAATGTGTGGATGGAATCAACCCTAATGGAGCTCTGGACGAGTACGAGTGAAGGGAGTTGAGACAGAGGCTGTGTCTCTAGGTACTGTATGCCAGCTTTTAACTAAATGAAAACTGAAATATTGTGCAAGTAGAGACGAAGTATTGGCATAGAAATTTGGAATATTAGTATAGGAATCGTGTTGTGAAGATTAAGTTAGTATTTTGACGATACAATATTATTCAAACATCCCAAGCCGCGCAGAAATCAAATAAACTGAAAAGCTTTGGTGAGTCCTGGGTAGCCACTTCTTCATCTGAAAGCTGCAGTAACAAGGTGGACGGGTTTGGACTATGAGTATCATCTGAAAATATTCTGGATAGAAATTAGACAAATAGCGAACATTAACAGCCTGACTTATGATTGGCAAATATATGCTACTAGGTGAAGGTATCTCAAAATAACTTGTTGGAAACAGTTTTTGAAATGCAGACCGGACGAGAAACGAAAAAAGAAAAACGAACCAGCTGGAGCTAGATGATCCGAGCAAACTGGAAGAACGTGTAACCTAAAAAGACTGAAGTCACATGCTATATGGTTTTTAACATAAAATGGCATGTATTGCAAGGCAATTAACGCACTAAAGTCAAAAAAAAAAAGACAAAAAACCAGCTTAAACTTTGCCTAAAGAAACTAGTAGAAGAAGGAGGAGAATCTGACCAGACTAGAGCTGAGATTAAGTAAAAAGAATTATATATTAAAATAAGGTGGACTGGCTTTGGCTCCGTTCCATAGGTCCTCCTGATTTATCTCAGCAGCCCCCACAGTGAACGTTTTAGGGAGGAGAATTAGTTGAAAACCGGACGATCTGTCTTCTCCATTGCAGTAACTGGATGACATCAATTCTCAAAAATGGATCTACTTCATTTTAAAAAACTGACGTATACTAATTTCATGCATAAAGAAAAGATTATTTAAATATTTACTGTGATGTGCGAGGACCATTGAAAGTACAGTAAAAATGACATAGGCTCATGGACTTCAATTGAAGTGAGATTGGAAACCTGAGCTTATCTGTGAAGCCTGAATACACATCTAATGGTTCTTATGCATGCTTTCTGATCAAATTGGGTGTTTAGAGAAGTCAAAGAGTTTATCTAGATCATTTAAAGAATAGAATAACCATGATAAGTGTTAGCCCACACCCCGGTTTATAAAACTGTCTAATTCTGGAATGATACATAAAAGTCGCAACCGCAGACGATAAGAATACCTTAAGTTTTCAGTGACTGGATACGAATTGAGGATTTTTCAACTTACAAATAAACAAAGTACTTAGCAATGCAATCTATCTCTTTTCAGGATAAATGTCCTGAGAAATACTAGTTTCGAAGGAGCCAAATCTGTGCTGATGGATGAGTGAGCTATAGGATGGCACTAAGCATGCTTCCAGGGGAATAAGGTGATTGCTTTAACTCTCCTGCTCCTTGTCTAACTTCGGTTTCTTTCTTCTTTTGCATGAAAAACCTGAGTGAAATATTGATTAATCACTGCTAAAAGGGAGCGTTCAGATCTCTCTAATCAGTAGCCTTTTTACAGGTTTTATGACAACAGGGGAACCTGGAACAAATTGACCTACAGAACGTTACCTTCGTTGATGTGGAGCTGGACCTCGGTTCTCGTTCAAAGCTTTGTAGAAGAATGTTTTTCCTGAATGGAAGAATGGTTTGAACCCATTTATTCTATTTTCTTAGAACCTTGTTGTGTATATTTGCTGCAGCACATTTATAATCTAAAAGATTTACATGGCTACATTTGGGTTTAAAATTTTCAGTTTTGCTCATAATTATTTTGTTTTCTGAGATTCCTATGTACTCGGGGCTGGAGTTTGAGGCGACTGCTCTGAAAGTCTTCACCCCGGGCTGTTCACGTCATCATCGCAATGGACTATGATAAAGGAGACGTTGAGGAAATACAGGAAAAACAACACTAGAGGAAATACAGAAAAGTGATGCTACCGATGCAAGACACACCATTTACATGTGATACTTCTGTTTACAACTATGATCTGCACAGGCGCCCCTGACGTCTAATGCTTGGATAACATGTATATATGTAGTATTAAAACTAAGATGGAGATAGTTAATAAGGGTCTAACTGCCATTTTTGTTGATGACAAACGTTTGTCTCCTGTTTTTTGTTAATTTAGGAAGTAAGATGAATGTATTTTGTTTTCAATTCTTTTAACAGGTTAAGTTTATCCATAAGGTAAAAGGCAGATCTGGTTTGTTGTTATTTTGGCCTGGGTTGACCCTGAAGTTAACAACAATTCTCCTTTGGTAGCACAACTTAAGTTCTGTTACATAGAAACGATAGGTAAGATTGGTTTCATATTCTTCCCTAATTGTTTATAGTTTGTATGAGTGAGGGGGAATATGTGGAGCAGTTAGGGTTAGTGTGTTAGACGTGGAAAGTTGACACAAACAGGAATCGGACTATGGAGACATCAAGAAAACAATTATATGGACATATATGGACGAAGGATGTTTTATTAGACATGTGGTACTTTAATGTCATGTGTAAGCACGTATACTGGTCAGTATTCTCTGTTTTCTCAGGATGACACACCGATCCAGAGACTGCTGTACAAGTAACCTTTTTGGGTCGCTGGACTCAGAGACCTATGGCACACATGAAGACTTTGTTGTGACTCTGAATTCGGATAAATGCCGTACAGAACCACTAAGTTGTACAAAAGAACCATCTAAGATAGACTAAGGAAGGTCCGGGAAGACCAAGGACAGAGACTGGAACTAATACTGTTTTTGCTAGCTGTGAGAATTTAACTGATGTTTTTTTCATTTCTGTTATCAACTCTAAGTTTGTCTTTATGTCGTTTAATGTTCTGAATTGTTTTAAGCTGTTTATGAACTCTGATAGAATGGGGAGCATCCATTCTAGTGATATTCAGCTTCAGAGTTTCAACATGGTGCCAATGTTTTCTGTTACAAATATTGTGGTGAATAAGAATAATGAAGCCTGAGTACCTGATTGGCAGTAAAAAAGGGGGGGTCCTAAAATAGTTGGTAATGACACATTTTAGATCCAAAACAGAGATCTCTCGTTCAGATTGGGCCGAGAATGAGATTTCTCTATGGCCTCCAGGTGTTTTTCTTTCCCCGCCTTTTAGGACGGGTGGGTTTTTCGAATGGTGTGCCTAAAAGCCGACCTGAAGGTCCCCTTCATCGACACTTAGTTGTGTGAGTTAGAGACTGACATTGATGTATTTCCATGGGTGAGTTGATGAGATGTGTTCCTGAAGGAGACTTTTGGGAAGAGCTACAGAGTAGCCGGATTTGGTCTCTATTAGTGACTAGGTTTTAGTCCAGTATAGTCTAACACAGTTAAAATAAATTGCGCATAGGAACTTTAAGTAGGATTTTAATTAATTAGTTGAACGCGAAATTACAGACCTAAATAACAGCAATCATTTAGGGTTGCTTATTACCTTTGTACATAAGCTTTCCATAATCATTCACATTTTACTTCATTTCGCTCACTCAAATATATCACATATATTCACAGGATGTTTACAATATGAATAAAAAAACCCTGTCTCAGCTGTTAATTAGCTTAAAAGCTAATTAGGGGGGACTATGTGGAGGCATAAAAGCTCTGCTTTGACTAGATCGAAAAGTGTTATTATTGTTTTTACCATTACAAGATGAATTTTGTGAAGGATTGTTCTTACAAGCGCCTGTCTGTCTGGAGAGCAGAGTGCATTAGAGAAAAGTCCTTGGCAAGAGGGAAAACAAATGGGCTTGTTATTGCAGGAAATCTTGTGATTTTTTGACCCTTGCCAGCTGGGAAAGTTTTGACATCCCTAAAGTGTTGCCAGGTCACTGTGACATGGAATCTGCATCCAGATAAGTGATGAAATTGTTATTGCAAACTGTCACGTCCACCAATCTGATATTGTCCAGATGTGGCTGAATATGAATACCCGGAAAAGCAGAGGAAAGCCAGGATGAGGATGCCAGGAAGGTTATGTAATTGAGAATAATGATTTTGATTGGTCAAAAGGACCCACACACACACCAATGCTTTGTAACTCTATAAAAAGGCTGCTTCACAAGAGCTGGGTTGGAGCACTTTGTAACACCAAGGAATGGTGATGAAGAAAATGAGTTTGTGCGAGGTTTGAAGAATAAAGGTTCCCTCGTGGAGAGCTGGGAGGAGAGAATCCTGCTGAGTCTGTGTTTATTATCTTCGCTCAGTGATAAAGACCGCCCGCTCCCAAACTACCAGGCTGGTCCAATTTAGCCATGAAACGTCCCACACTAAAATGACAGGTGTTTCAGTTTCATTGTCCAACCCCTGTATGTGCCTGGTAAAACTACAGAGGCACTTTCTAAGTGTATTATGGCCTCTGTAAGCAACCTATGTGAATCAGTATCATCATGCAACTGTTTGTGTGTTTGTGAAACCTCACGCTCCTAAAGAGACCCCTCCTCAAGGCGAATGGTAGCCAGATCCAGGGTCCAGTCCCCTCATCAGTTGCCGCCGTCAGGCCGCTTCAGTTTCTCTTGACATTCATTCTTCCAGTGACCCATCTGTCCACAGTTATGGCAAGCATCGGAGCGGGACCACTGTCCCCTTCCCCGAACTCTGCCCCGGTGTCCTCGAGGAAAAGAACCACGTTGATTTGTACTGTAGTACAGGGTCCAGGCAGCGTTATGCAAATCAGTCTCTCTTTTGTCCACTTTTTTCTTCTTCCTGTCGTTGATAACATCATCGCTGTGTAAAGCATGTCTTTTCAGCTCCTTGAAACGCACTCCTTGTCTCCAGCCAACATAAAGAGTCTTAGTTTGTGCTGCCATCTCAGGGAGAAGTCCTTCCATAATATATCCACACAGCATCTTTTCCCAGGGGCCAAAACAGTAAAGTCAGCGGGGCGTTCCATACCTGAATGTTTATTGAACGCTTCTTCCATACGATAAAGAAAATCACTGAAAGTCTCATCAGGACGTTGTTTGACTTGTTGTAGCATGGCACAATCACTCCTCTGTGGAAATTTTGTGATCAAGTCAGTGCACAAATGTTCCTTGGCATTATACCATGGCCCATTACGATGATTCAAATCACCATTTTCACCGCCGGTTGTCACAACAAGGCGCAAAGCAGGATTTGGCAGTCTCAAACCAACTAAATCTCCAGGTTTGATTTTTGCTGCAAGGAGCCGGCGAATTTCTGTGCCAGTCGGCCTCATCTCGTGGCATAAAGCTTTAAATTCCGTAGCAAACTTTCTTCCGTCTCCTACGGGATCTGGGAGTAACGCAGCACTGGCTTGTATGTCTGCTGAAGTCCACGGTCGAAACACCAATTGAGGCTCATTTGTTCCGGCTACTTCCAACATGGGGCATTGATAATCTTCTCCCTCTTTTTTTTCATCACCTCGCTGTTTTCCACTTTGTAGCCATGTAAACTCATGAAAAGTAACAGGAGAGGAGAGGAAAGGTATTTTCTGGTCCTTTGATGATCCCGGTCGCTGCTCATCTGTAGGCTTGCGCATAATCACACCTTCCGCTCCGCTGGAGCCGCTGCGCTCGGTGAGGTCAGCATACAGCGCAGGTGGATGTGTGGGTTGCCTCACGGGCTGATGCTCAGGTGGACTGGCGAGTTGACTTAGCTGACTTGCGGGCAGATTTACTGGTTGACCTGCTGCTGGAGGAGGATGGGAGTCTAGATCGAGGTGTGCCATCTGGAGGTCCTGCAACTCTGTCTGTAAAGATGGATATGGACAGGAGGGTGAAGCATCACAAGGTCTATATGGAGGTGGAAACGTGGGGTCATCAACAATATGACCAGCATTGTCATATCTGTTACCCACGTCCCCAGACAAATCTTTTCCCCCTGCCATCTGTTTTAATTCGGACTTTCTTTCCCTATGCATAGCTTCCGTAATCCATTCATTCCAACACTTTACCCATATTTCTCTCTGATTTAAATCTTGTTTTTTAATATTTTTCTTATTTTTAATTTTCTCCCAATCTCCATCCATCAACTGTTTTATTTTATTCAACTGATTTACACCCAAACTTCCACCTTGTGGAAAACCAAATGTATCTTCCCAAATTAAAGCACATTTAACACAATCATCCCCAGTTTCTTTCATTATTTTGTAAATCGCAGAGCAGAGTTTGGAGAAGGACGCACCCCTGATGCCTTTGAGGCTCCGGAACCCATTTTTTACATTTTTTTAATGTGCTATGAGCGGGGCTGTGCGTGGAGCTTGCGCTGTGTGGGTGTTGCTTTGTCGGCTTTTCGGGGATGAAGCTCACCTGTGGGGGTGTCCCCATGTGCTGTGCGGGGGGGGGATTCATGGAGTTTGGGTTCTGGGGCATGTGTTCGATATCTGTGTCCTGGTTGGGGGTGGCCCTGTGGGGAGATTCATGTCGGGGTTCATTTGTGGTGCGGGGCTCATGGGGTTGGGATCGGAATTCATTGGGGGCTTGGGACTATTTTATTCTGTGGCGGCTCTGGTTGATGGGCTGGTTTGGACCATGTAGACTCCTCTTTTGTACATGGCCCCCTCTCCAGATGAGGATGGGAGTCGTTGGGGACTGGGGTCAGGGCAGGGGATCCTTGCTCGGGTTCAGGCAGGAGCCCGGGCTAGCCCGGACCAGGTTCAGGTGCTGGGGCGTTCTGCCTGTCTCCACCCCCGGAGGGAAGGGGACCACCTCCTGGGTCCGGGGGCTGGTTGTCCCTATGGGGTATCGGCACCTGGACCTGGGAGTATAGAGTATGTATGGGGAGTGTGAGTGAGTGTACGACGTCCATTGTTGTTTGTCTTTACGCTGCATACGTGGGTGTTTTTGTGTGTACGCATGAGGGTGGGAATGTGTGATTGTGACTATGTGTGCCTGTTTTTTGTGTCAGGTTGGGTCTTGGGCTGCTCCCTCTCCTGGATCAGTTTAGGCCCCCCATCAAATGTGGGGCCTATTCCCTCCTCGCCACATTACCTGCCGGTGGTTGGTGTCTCTGTCCCCCGATGTACTTGTGGTTCACGGTATCCGGAGCTGTGTGCTTTGGTGTGTGCTAGCTCACTCCCGGTGGCTGCTTGCCGGGGCCTGGACCCCAGGGGTCTGTCGGGCCTCTGCTTGGGGAGTGATATGTCCCGGGGTCTCGGGTCTCTGGGTCCATGGCTGGATCTGCTCGGGCGTAGACGGCTGCCGGCGGGGCCTGTGGGCTCCTTGGGGCTTCTGCACTGTGGCTGCTGGGTGGTTCCAATGGGACTCTCCCCTGGTCTTCTCTGGGGGGGTCACGGTAGTCCCGGCGGCGGTTCTTCTGGGGTTCCTGTGCTCTGGGGGACCTTTGGATGTCTGTGGCACGGATCTCCTCCGTATCTGTCCAGGGTCCAGGGGCGCAGGTCTGTGGCTCCTCACACTCACAATTGCATATTTTTATGGAGAAACCCACGCGCTCACATTCAGACCCACGGGTGTTTAGATTCAGGTGTTAACAGATACACAAATTTTCTATATTGAGCCGCATTTACCACTAAATACATCTTGCATAAAGAAGTACTGTGCACTTTTCAGTAAAAAAGCTGTTAATACGAACGTTTCTGCAGGTGTAGAAGCAAGCAGGGTGTTATCTTGTATTCTCTTCATTCTTCTTTCTTTCCTCCATTCTATTCTCCTTCTCTCTCCTTTTCCTTTTTGCCCCCCCTTTCTCTCTTTCATGCTTCTTTTTTTTCCTTTTTATTTCTGTCTGTAACAACTGAAATAATCCCAGAGCAGTTTCTAATGAAGTTTCTTTTTATAAATATCAAGCAGAGGTTTAAAGCGTTAGCTGTAATGCTCCACTTGTGAAAGTAAATCTGGGCTTTTTCTTGGCACTCAGACAACAATTCTGACCACTTCTCTGTCGGACAAGACACGATAAAAAATAAATTAAAAAAAGAACCAGATACAAATCTTCATCAGATCTGGGAGAAACCCTCTATCAGAATCAGGAACAAACCCCCATCAGAACCAGGTCCAATCTCTATCAGAACCAGAATGAAACCACTACTCTGTGACTTATGGTGATAAGACCTTCTTCATGGTTCCCAGGGGAGCATCAAAACTGCGACCATTTGATGTCAGCTACTTAAACCTAACCTAACCTACTTAAAGCCTTCATGCTAGTGATAACCAATATGCTAATGCTAGCATTTTAGCTTCGTTGGTTATGTCCCAATTCAGGGGCTGGATCCTTTAAAGGATCCGGTCTACGTGGGCTGGGTCCTTCATCGACCGCCAAAACCACGGAGGCCGGAAGTGAGCAGCTGCAAATTGGGACAGTCTAGCCTCACTGCCGGGAAGGCTGGCGAGGCAAGCCGGCAGTTGCTACAGCGGGAGCGGAAACCTCCGAACACGTCGGAGCACGTGAAATTAAGTGAAGTCTTCATAAATCAAGCAGATATTTTACGTCTACACAGTTATATTCCCGCACTAAAAACATTGTAGAAGTTAATTTGTGTCACAGAAAGTGTAATTTTTCACAATTTAATCACAGCTCTTGCCGCTGTGGGCCACCGTGCCTGCCCTTGCTTGACCAATCCGCTTCAACCCGCAATGAATCATGGGAAATGATGGACCGCGAAGGATACTCATGACCCATCCTTCAAATCAGGCAAAAGAAGGACACATTTGTCGGCCACATTTGAAGGAGTCTCGGAAGGATTCATGAATTGGGACAGCCTTCGTCGCCGCGCTGTGATGTAATCGGCCTACAAAAACGGCCTTCAAAGGATCAAGCCCCTGAATTGGGACATAACCTCTTTCTCCTCTCTTCTCTCTTAGCTCAAGAACACTCTTACCTTTTTAGGCAATGTCTGGTTTGTTTTTGTGTTTCTTCAGCCTATTTGTTGTTAGTTCATTCTTTTTCTGAATTTTCTGCCATTTTTATATATATTTTAGCAGTGACTTCAACTGCTTAGGCTATATTTTTGCTTCAGTCTATGCTTTTTCAGCTCATCTATGGGCAGCTCTTTCCTGCTTTTTTAAAGTTTTTGTCAGTTTTTGCATTTCAACAACTGTTTCAACAAGTAGTTTTGAGGTACAGGAGTTGGACAATGAAGCTGAAACACCTGTCATTTTAGTGTGGGAGGTTTCATGGCTAAATTGGACCAGCCTGGTAGCCAGTCTTCATTGATTGCACATTGCACCAGTAAGAGCAGAGTGTGAAGGTTCAATTAGCAGGGTAAGAGCACAGTTTTGCTCAAAATATTGAAATGCACACAACATTATGGGTGACTTACCTGAGTTCAAAAGAGGACAAATTTTTGGGCACATCTTTCTTGGTGCATCTGTGACCAAGACAGCAAGTCTTTGTGATGTATCAAGAGCCACGTTATCCAGGGTAATGTCAGCATACCACCAAGAAGGACGAACCACATCCAACAGGATTAACTGTGGACGCAAAAGGAAGCTGTCTGAAAGGGATGTTCGGGTGCTAACCCGGATTGTCTCCAAAAAACATAAAACCACGGCTGCCCAAATCACGGCAGAATTAAATGTGCACCTCAACTCTCCTGTTTCCACCAGAACTGTCCGTTGGGAGCTCCACAAGGTCAATATACACGGCCGGGCTGCTATAGCCAAACCTTTGGGTCACTCATGCCAATGCCAAACGTCGGTTTCAATGGTGCGAGGAGCGCAAATCTTGGGCTGTGGACAATGTGAACATGTATTGTTCTCTGATGAGTCCACCTTTACTGTTTTCCCCACATCCGGGAGAGTTACGGTGTGGAGAAGCCCCAAAGAAGCGTACCACCCAGACTGTTGCATGCCCAGAGTGAAGCATGGGGGTGGATCAGTGATGGTTTGGGCTGCCATATCATGGCATTCCCTTGGCCCAATACTTGTGCTAGATGGGCGCGTCACTGCCAAGGACTACCGACCATTCTTGAGGACCATGTGCATCCAATGGTTAAAACATTGTATCCTGAAGGCGGTGCCATGTATCAGGATGACAATGCACCAATACACACAGCAAGGGCTGGTGAAAGATTGGTTTGATGAACATGAAAGTGAAGTTGAACATCTCCCATGGCCTTCACAGTCACCAGATCTAAAATATTATTGAGCCACTTTGGGGTTTGGGGAGCGAGTCAGGAAACGTTTTTTCCCCCACCAGTTTTCACGTAGTGACCCCGGCCACTATCCTGCAAGAAGAATGCTTAAATCCCTCTGGACCACTGTGCAAGACTTGTATATGTCATTCCCAAGACGAATTGACGCTGTATTGGCCGCAAAAGGAGGCCCTACACCATACTAATAAATTATTGTGGTCTAAAACCAGGTGTTTCAGTTTCAATGTCCAACCCCTGTATCTCCATACACAGAACCCTGCCTTTAAAAGAATGCCTATGTTTTCTATGATGGTGATGGATGAAGAAATTTATTTTGTTGTAGATTCAGGAGCGACACTCTGTTTTATCAGCTAAATGTATTAAAGGGCAGCCAAAACTGAGTGGTCGTTATATTCATTCTGTCTCGGGTGAGACTCGGGTGAAAAAGTTTTTCTGTTCCTCTAAAGTGTTCCACTCCACAGTGAGTGCAGCTTGAAAACCTATTCTTTTTGGGTGGTACTACGGTGTGTCTTGTTAAATTTGATGTATGAGACTTTTACTATGTGGGCAGTATTTTGATTATTGCTACTTATTTCAAACTCTGACTGAACTGAGAGTTCTACGATCTCAAGACTCGACTTTGTACTATCGGACTACCACTGCTGTACATTGGCCTCAGATCTACCTTATATTGCCTATAATCACGTGGTAATGGCTTCCTTTGTCCTGTATCCTCAACTAATTTTTTGTTACGATTGGTCCTAGTATCACAATTGCTTGTGTCGTCTACCCTGCAGTGATGATAAATGGATTGCAAGATATGATATCTCAGTTTGTACTTCACTATGTATCGCTTGTGAGGCACTGATTTTGACTACATGAGGGGACAGATTGTTACACAAATTACAATTGGAGAAGTTCACCTCCTCTGACAGTACTGGATATAGATCACACAGCAGCTTGTTATCTGTGACCTTGACTCTGAACAGCTGGATTTTCTTTTTCACAAGTTTGCTTGTTGGGTTGCCGCATGCATCACTTGCCAGTCTGAAAATATGGAATTGGAAAGTCTGCATGGGGGTTTTTTGTTAGGTCTTTGTCCCCCTCCTTGCCACCATATGAATCTGGAGGGATAGACAGATGTCCCTAGTATTTGTGTACTCCGTCTCAAATGCGCCTTTTGCATAAAGACCTTGTACCCACTGTTGTTTTGCCTGTAAATCGTACAGTGCAACCTGACACTCACATTCACTTCTTGTGGTTATTTACAATGCTACACCTCTAGCTTCCTCTGCGCGGACCGCAGATCTTGTCGTGAATGCTGCCTGATTCATTGTGCTGCCTGGCCTCACAAATATGATGTTCGTGGTTTCTTATACAGATTTTGAGCCGAGTTGTTATTACTCCTGAAATCAAACTACAGGCCAGTCAGAACATACTTGTTTGAAAAAGGAAGCTTTGAGGGGATTCGTCCTGTTTTTGATTCCCTCCTGAAGCTGGTGTTAATGGTATCTTTTGACCCTGTCCAATAATTCACCTGTTAGAACACCTTCTCGTGTAATTCGTGTCGTATTTGTTAGTGTGCCTCTGTATCTTCATCGATCAGAGAGTCTTAAAATAATTTAGTTGAGTAATTTGTTCGCATGTAAAACTGTGATTCAAGACCTGGCAAATAGGCATTGTTTTTTTCTTTCCTGTCCTCGTACACAAGCGAACACAGTCAGTATTGGTTTGCTTTTGATTTTTATGGGAAGCCATATTTGTTTTTTAACTTGTCTTTGTCATGGCTCACTGAGACGTCCGACATTTTGTTTAACACAGACTCCTGAAGACTCCTTTGGCTGATTTGAACTCTGTCTCCTGGGTAACTGTTTTCTTACACATAGTTGATGATTTTATTATTGTCAGCAGGCATCATCGGATCAATTGTAGGAAAGGAACACCTTGAAGCAATAGCTTCAATAAACTTTATAATAGGTGACAGCAAAGTTTCAAATGTAAATTCAGTTTGTCAGGAAGAAGTGACATTTCTTGGTCATGTTACTCTCAACATAAACGCAGAAACTGTCCACCACCTCAGCGCTTTGACGGCAGATCTGAAAATCTGCAAAACCTGTCACACAGAAACAAATGATGTCATTTTTGGGTATGAAAGGCTATTGACAGAGCCTCAACAGATTCTGAATTACCTAAGCTGGAAGGGCCTTTGGCCAGATTTTAATATATGGGTGAGAGACCTGGCAGCTGCAACAAAATTTAAATGGACTATGGTGCCGAGCTGGCTTTCATTGGGACTTAAAAGCCGCCCTGGTCTTCTGCTCCTGCATTGGCTATTACCAACCTCTGGACAAGCCATTAATTCAAATGGTGGATAAAGAATCTGGTTTCATGTCATCTGTGTGTTGCAATCCCATTGTTATAAACTGCGACCTGTGGATTATTATTCGGAGTAAGCTTTGAATCCAGGTTTGCAGCTGGGCTGCCTAATTGTTTGCAAGCAGAGCCATTGCAAGCATTAAAAAAGCAGTGTTAGCGGTCCACGTGACCATTTTGGATATAATCACATTTGACAGTTTTAGTTTTCCACATTCTGTTTCCAATCATCCCTCGCTGGAACAAAAGACGTCTCATTTATCAGCATGCAAGTTGGCTTAGGTATATAACTTCGATATATTGGACATGCCTAACATTACAATTTAAACGTTGTAACACGTTAAACCCAGCCACACTTCGCCTACTGAGGATGATGGATGAGAGTCCATGACCTGAGTCAAGCTGTCTAAATGTTGTTTGGGTACCCCTTGTCCTGACTTGCAAAACACCCCTTTGACATAACCCTGATCTTGTTTTATATTTGGATGGGGTCTTCCTCGCCGTTCTGCTGTAGGGTCTGAATCAAGTTAGGGGTTTGCAGGATGTGCTCTGCAACATCAGCGTTTTGACGCTCGAGGTTCCTTCGGCCAGTCCGCATTTCTCTGCTACAAACAAGCTGAATTAATTGCTCCTCAAAGTACTGAAGCCTGCAAGTTGGCATAGAAGGAAAAAGATTTGAATATTTACACAGACTCAACATATTGTTTTGGAAGTGGTTCATGATTTTGCGGGACACTTTGTGGAAACATCTCTCCTGTTTGAAATCAGATGGAAAAACCTATTTTGAAATGCTAGACAATGTCTGAATCTTTGGCTGGATGCTATTTTTTGTTACCCGCACGTTTGGCTGTGGGTTAAGTGTGTCTGCACTACACAGGCAGTCTGATTCTGTTTCTAGGGGTGACGCATCAGCGGACTCAGCAACAAAGGCCGCGTCTTGAGGCCTTTCCCCTCAGATGAAACTTTTACTTCTCTGACTGATCCACAGGACGTCACCTGTTTCCCAAGTACAATCTTTTTGCTACTCCCACACAGGAGAAAGAACAACCTGATCGAAAAGTGATGGCTGTATCTTTAACAGCAGTTCTGAGCTGGCCTTTCTCTGATGGTAACCGAATGTCCTGCCTAAACATTTTTTTCCCTGGTTTAGTGCTAATGGATGCATGGATTTATCATGTGTCCCAAGGGGGATGTCTGGATAAATGGGTTAAAAAATATTGGTATACAATTATATATGTAAAACAGATGTTTGATTCTGTTGTCTTCCTCCAATAAACCCACCAGGGATTTCCTGGCACGACTCACAAGCAGCACATCCGCCTCCCCAGTTCCCATTTCAGCATTTGCTGATGAATTTCATTGAGTGTTGACACTGCTGAAGGAAGAAATAATTTGTTTGGTGGTTGTGGTTTGGTGACCAAGGTAATTTTCTAAATATGATTGCGAAGCGTTTCCCAAACAAAACGATGCCTAAAACGCGTGCTGTTTGTCGAAGTATTTGTTGACAGAGATTATTCCAGTTTATTTCCAGTTTGGTATAATGGAGACCATTTTGATTAAACAATGCTTTGCAGGAAATTAGTAACCTTCTAGGTTTCCAGTTGAAGACACATTGTGCTTACCATCCACAATTAAGGCGGAAGCAGTAGTAACGAGAAAATCGTAACAATAAAAGAGATAAATTGGCTAAAATGATTGTGAAGAACAGGGTTTGTCGCTGGCGCCTCAAAAGGCTTCTCCCTCGTGGTTCCTATATGTTCTATCCCGGATGAGAAATAGATCCTAGCCCAATTTGGTCCTGTATGGAATCCTTTTCGGGAGACCCTGCAAATACAGGGTTGAAGACCGAGTACTAACCTAAGCACACTAACAACTGCTCCTTGTTTCCACATTCCATGTTGGAATATTGTAAGGTTTCTGTCACGTTTCTCATTGTTTCTCATCCTTCAATCAGATGGCCAAAGCTGCGCTTACCCCTTGTGAGCTGACAGACCCCTGTCACCAGTTCCAGCCTAGGAGAGTGGTGCTGGATTCGGAGATACCAGGAAGACGTTACTGGAGAGACAAAACGGGGTGATAGATACCGTTTTTACAATCAATTCTGCTGAGTGAGCATGACAGTCGACACACTGGTCCATTTTACGCACATGCACGGGTGTTCACTGGGAACACCGCCTGAGCAGCATCCTGGTTTCTGTGAACCTCCTGCCTAGAGGAGCTTCCAACGACTGCCACCTTACTATATTGGTAACAGGGCAGCTTTTTGAAGCGCAAAGCCACTCTGGAGAGGTAGCAGGACTTTTTAAGTTCTTTGTTTTGATGATTTGTTTTCTTTGAAGAACTGTTGTTTGTTTTTTGTACCGAGAATGAAAGACATTTCCTTCAAGGTCACGTGCAGCTATATGGAAGATAGTCTGGTCCTGATGCTGATGATTGGTTTTGCGAGTATTTTTATTACTCCTGTGTTCAATGTTGGGAAAAGATACCAGCAAAGACAATTGGTGAGCTAATCTGAGTAATTCATGCTAATTATACTCATCAGCTGATTACGAAGACAGATTCATCACTTCTCTGACTACCATGATCCTGCTGATAAATGTCTGGTGTCAACTGCTGTCATCAAACTGGAATGATAGAATAATAAATGACACGTTGCTAGGTTTGTTGTTTTATTCCACCTGCTATTCAATAGGATCACCATTTTTGAGTACCTGTTCCTATTGATATTTCTTATACTTTAGCTACTTTCTTGTCCAGAATAACCGATTGTGGAGATTCATTTTTCCGTTGGGTGAGGAATTATACTGTAATGTGAATGTAGAAATGTTAGTCAGATTTTCTAGTGGACTAAATTTAACATATGCTAATACAGGAACTCTTTATAGATTTCGGGGGTAAATATGAATCGTGATTAAAGATCCATATATTTGTATTGCACAGGAGGAAAACACACCTTCTTTCCGTTGAAAAGAAACGAGGTGTTTGTAACAAGACCTATTATAAACCAGTTTTCATGTGCTTAAAACCAACCACAGAGATACACCTTGACCCTTCCTCACTAGAACTGATCTGTATACATTTCAGAATCTTTGGCTCCAGAGCCTTTTGTGTAACTCTTAATCTTGACAAGCCTTACCGAATGCTGAAAGACTAGTCCATGGCATTTGTTACTTCAAGGCTGGACTATGTGTCAATTCTTTACTATCAGGATGTCCAACAAAATGCAGTTAAAAGCCTTCAGCGGATTTCAAAATGCGCAGCAGAGTTCTGATGAAAAAATTAAGAAAGAGAGATCATATTTCCCCTACTTTAGCTTCCCTTCATTGGCTCCCTTTTAAAATCCGAATAAATTTTAAAAATTCCCCCCCTCCATATAAAGCCCTTAATATTTAGCTCCTCATACAAAGGCTGATTTTCCTTGTTCCCTAAAAGACTTCGTTCTCAGACTGCGGGTTTACGGGTGGTTCCAAGTCTCTAAAGAAATGGGGGGCAGTCCTTTATTATCAGGCTCCTCTCCTGGGGGAAACCACTCCCATTTTAACCCGTGAGGGGGACACCCTGCCCTTTTTTAAAGGCTGGGCTTAAAACTTTCCTTTTTGTAAAGCTTATTTTTTGAGGGCTTAGGTTTCCTGACTATCTCTGTAGTTAGCTGCTATAGGTTGGGCTGCGGAGGACAAATGACCCTTTCACCCTTTTCGCTACTTTCTCACACTACTTTTTAATTTTGTTTATTTTTGCTTTATTTCACTTTTAACTTTTTTTCTCTCTCTTTTTCTTTTCCTAAACCACCGGGCCTGCCTTGGGGTCTACCGTGAAAACTGCGGAGAGGGGCATCGTCCGAGCTTCTGCGGGCAAAAACTTTGCTCACCCTCTCCGATGATCCCATGGCCCTGTCTTTCAGTGTTTAACCCTTTTTCTCTCTCCTAAAAAAGCTATAAGGGAGTTTTTTACTGTAACTAACTCTATGTCTCTCTTCAACAAAACCCTTGAAAACGGGTTTCAGAGTTTTCTGTTTCTTTCTTTCTAGTGAAACGCAAAAGGGCTACATCCTTAACATTTACCTTTTCCTTTCCCCCAAATAGAAAGTACTCCTGGATCAGGCTTTTTTGTTCCTTTGTGCCCTCTGCTCTCTTCTCTTACCCCCCCCCAGTGGGTCGTGGCGGATGGCCGCTCACACTCCTGGTTCTGCGGAGGTTTTTCCTGTTAAAGGGTTTTTTCCTCTCCACTGTCGTACATCATGCTCAGTATGAGGATTGCTGCAAAGTCAACCCATGACGTCCACTTCTCACAGCTCTCCAGGAGGAGAAAATCTGCAAGTCACTGACGGGATGCATCTCCCTGGGTTTCCTTGATAGACAAACTTTTTTATCCAATTTGAATAAAAAAACAAATCTGACTGCACTTTTCAATTTTTGGATTAATTGAAATGCATTACCTGATTTTTTGTGAAGTGCCTTGGACACTGTTTGAATTGGCGCTATATAAATAACTGAAAATAAACTAAATTGAATTAATGGAAGAAAATTGTATGGCGGCGGGAAAAATTTAAACCGGGTTCTTGTTTTTTTCCCCTAGTGGGGAATGGGTATCGTTCAAAGACAGGGTTTTGGATGTTTGGATAGATCTTATCTGTATCTCCTCTAATTTTGGTCGGGAGTAATGTTATTTAAAATCAAAATCAGTCAGAATCCTTTATTCCCAAATTTGTCATAAAAACAAGAATTTGACTCCGGTCCCTTTGCTCTTTGGTTTTTGTTTTTGCACTACAAATCTAAAAATTTTTTAAATTAAATATACCTATATAAAAAAAAAGGTGTTTTGCAAATCTGTATGCTGTTGTTTTGTATTTTTTTGAAGTTAAACAGAGAACAGCCTGGGGGAAAAAAACTGCTCTGTGGCGGCGGGTTTTTTTGTGACATGCTCTGTAGCGTCGGCCTGAAAGGGAAACTCTGAACAGTTTTTGCGGTGTGTGGGGTCTCAGAGGTTTTAGCAAAATCTTTTCCTGACCCAGACCTGTATAAAATCTTGGTGAAGGGAAAGGGAGCCCTGTGATTCTCCTGCAGTCCGATTATTCGTTGCAGTCTGGCCGTCCCCGTTTTTTTGGGTACCAAACCACACAGATGGATGAAAGCAGGGGCAACTGAAAGAGGCGTGTAGAAGATACCACCTCCTGTGGGGTTGTCTTTCTTGGTTTCCTCGGAAGTACAGTCTCTGCTGGGCCTTCTTCCGAAAAAGTGGGCCATGTGTGAAGACCATCTCAGGTCCTCAAGATGGGGTTTCCAAGACCTGAAATGGTCCACAGCCGACAGGGTGTTGTTGAGGATAGTGAGGGGGGGGTAGGAGGTGGTGTTTTCCGAAAACCACTACCCCTCCACGTCTTGATGGGTTTTTTCCAGGTAGTTCTGACTACCCAGTGTACCGCCGATCACCTCCTGTCTGTAGCAGACTCATCACCGTCCCGGATAGTCCAAATTACAGTGGGGTCATCTGCAAACTTCGGGGTTTCACGGGCAGTCCGCTGAGGTCATCATTTGGTAGAGGAGAAAAGGGGTGGGATAGAAAAACCCCTGGGGGGCACCAACTTAAATTTTCTGGTTCGGGGGAAGATGCTCCGCAGTCTCACCTGCTCTGTCGGGCCTCAGGAAACTGTTGATTTCCCTGACAGGTGGGCTGGGACGTTGACTGGGTGAGCTTCTGGGGGGGATTCTGGTATGATGGTGTTGAAGGGGGCTGAAGTCTACAAACAGGGCCTGGGAGGCCCTGGGGTCGGGTGTTGCGGATGAAGTGTAGACCCAGTTAAAAAGCATCATCTGCCGACCTGTTTCTTGGTAAACAAAAGCAGGCGTCCATAGGGGCCCCGTTGTCTTTCGGGTTGCTTCAAACCCCAGCCGCTAAAGGGGAATTTTCATGCCCACAACGCCCAGGGCAAACGGGCCTGTAGTCATTTAACCCCCTAGGATGGGGGGTTTTTCTTGGGCCCCGGGGATGGGTGGGAAATCTTTTGAACCCGGGGGGAAAACCTCACACTTCCCCCTAAATTGGTTAAAGATCCGGGTGGAGATCGGAGCGAGTTGATTTGCACGGGCCTTTCGGGAAATGGGGGAGAGGGTTTTCAGGTCCTCCAGCTTTCTTTTTTTTAAATGCACTAAAGAACCTGTTGACTTTCACCCCAAAGGGATGTTTATGAAAAAGGGCGAGGATAAAAAGGTGGGGGGGTTTTGGGTTACTTTTGAGAAAATTTTTTTCCGGGAATTTGGGATGGGGAGGGTTGGTTTTGGGGGTTGTGAATGGGGGGCTTCTTTTGCATGTCTGCATTTGGAAGCCTTTCCGGGAGGGTTGGGGCCATCCGGGGGGACTTTGTTCAGGAAGGGTGGGGGGGGGCCCTTTCTGAAACCCGTTCGGGTTTTTTCTCAGACCGCCCTACACCCCGGGGAAACCAGTAAAAAGGCTGTTTTTCGTTTCTCATTTTAGTTTCCTTTTGGGCCGCTTTACTCCTTTGTTAGTCTTTTTCCTGGTCTGCCTGTAGGGGCCCCAATCCCACTGCTGGGGGAAGCTTCTTCCTTTTTCCCTGCGCTTATTCCGGGGTTTTGGGGAGTGGAACCTGGCTTTTTTTTTCCCCCAAAGGTCAGAAGGTCTTGGTTTTGCACACAAATGTTTTTCACAAAAAACTGATGTATGTGCCCCCCAACATCATTTTGGGGTTCTTTTAAAAACCTGGGGGAGGATTAAAAAACGCCCAGTCTGTGCATTCAAAGCGGCCTGTAGCATCTCCCTTCGTTTCCTCAGTCCCCTTTTTAACAGTGTGAACCAGGGGTTTTGGGGAAGTTTCTTATTTTCTGTCTGAAAGGGGGGGTTGGGGGTTTGGAAAAGGGAAAATTGATACCGAAGTCCCCAAGCCCCCCGAAAACAGCTTTGGTTTTGATCCTTTAAAAAGTGGGGTTAACAGGGGGGGTCCAGGGGGTTTTTTTGTCTCTGGGGGAAACCTTAAATATGTTTTTCTGTTTTTTGGGGACTCATTAAGAGAATCGTGTTTGTTAAAATCTCCCAGTATTATGTTTAAAAAAGGGGAGTCGGGGTTTTTTTTTCTCCCACGTCTGTATCAGCTCACGAGAGGGTTTTTTCCGGGGCAGAATTTCACCATGCAGGGGGAAAAATATGAGCCGATTATTATGAACGAGGAAAAAACTCTCCTGGGTTGGGGGTAAAACGTTTTTACAGATTATAGAAAATGACTCCAGATCCCAGACTACATTTTTTCCCCAGCACTTTTATGTCTCTGCCCCAAGCTTTAAATTTTATAAAAAGCAGATTCCCCCTCCCCCCGTTTTCCCCTGATAGCTCCGTGCTGCGATCCGCTCTGAACAGCTGGAAGTCCGGCAACAGCAGTGCGGGCCCCGGGGATGTTGTCACTCACCCATGTCTTGGTGAAGCAGAAAACCGGGCTGATCTGCCGAGGTCCGGGGTTTTCCCCGGTGAGAAAAAGTAGCTCCGCCATCTTGTCGCTTAGAGGGGCGGACATTTGCCAGATGTAATTGAAGGCAGTGGGGTGCGAAGTCCTCTTTTGCGGAGCTTTACCGGGCGCCAGCTCGCTTTTTCCCCTCCGACGCCCCCCGGGCCAGTATCCCGTATAGTGCCGCCCCCTCCGCTTGCCAGAAGCTCAGTGAACCTGGGATGGAAAAAGGATGGTGAAAAAATCCCAAGAGAGGACTCTCTGATTTTTGAGAATTCCTCTCTACTGAATGAGACCACCGAATTGTGGCCCGAGACCACAGTACTGTGGCTAAAAAAACTATAACCCCAAACAAAAAACAAGAGAAGGGGCGAAGCTCCGGGGGCTGCCATCGTCGGCGCCATCTTGATGAAGAAGCTCATTTACTACCTACAGTCACTACTTATGATTCAATCAGCCCCCTTTTTAGAAAGGGAAGGGCAGTGTTTAAAACGGCAAAAAAGAGCTAGGATTTCATATTGGAAAGGGGTTTTTTGGGTACACTTTTCCTAGTTATGGGGCTTCTAATGCAGCCCATAGGATTAATGAGTTGTGCCAGTTGAGTTTTTTAAAATCTTTTCTGCTTTGACTGAAGAAGGTTTCACTGTTCTGACCCAAGGAGCAAAAAGGCTCTTTGAACATTGATTTTTCAAAATTTGGATGGCTTTTGGATTACCCGTTTTGCTGAGAAGGGGGGGTGTTTTTTCATTTAATTGGGGGGAACAATGCTGCAACTTTTATTCCTGATTTTGGTTTTAACCATGACAAGTATCCATGATAAAATTTTAAAAATTGCTGACGGGCCCCCAAAAGAAAGAAAATTGGGGTTTTTCTTGGGATCCTTGGTCCTCGGGTTATTACTGGTGGTTGGACATCCTGCTTAATAAAGATTGGAGTAAATTACTTTTTTTTTTCTTTTTGATTTTTGGTTTTTTCTTCATGGGTTTTCATTTTTCCCATGGTTTAAAAAGGAAAAGGTAATGAGACTGATTAATGTTTCCATGCTAAAAGATTGATAAGGATGTAGACTTAATTTCTGTTTTTTAATGACTCTGGTAATTCTGCATTTGAGATAACATTTATGGGGTAACGATGGATTTTTATATTGCTTGAGATGCTATAATGATGTAATACCCTTAAACTGTCAGTCCCTTTTTTTTTTCTATCGCTTATTCCGTATGGGGTCGCGGGGGACTGCTGCCTATCTCCCCCAGTCTATCGGCGGAGGGGGAGTACAACCCTGGACAAGGTCGGGGAGTCCCTCCAGGACAACACACAAACAACCTGGCACACACTCATTCATACACCTAAGGGCCAATTTAGAGTGACCAATTAAAAAAACGGCCTTTTCTTTGGCTCTTTTCGTAGCTTTTTTAACCCCTTAACGAAAAAATGCCTGAAAACCCCCCAAGTCTGCCCCCAAAAGGGCTCCAAAAAGGCTGTGACCAAGATCGCCGGCAAAGGGGGAAGAAGAAGAGAAGGACCAGGAAGGAGAGCTACGCCATCTACGTGTACAAGGTGCTGAAGCAGGTCCACCCTGACACCGGCATCTCCTCCAAGGCAATGAGCATCATGAACTCGTTCGTCAACGACATCTTTGAGGGCATTGCCCCCGAGGCCCCCCTTTTGGGCTCACTACAACCCCCTAAAATGTTTGGGGGGTTTTAATACTGATGTTCGCCATTCTAGTGGTATAAATAGAGATTTGGAGATTTATTCTTTTAATGTGTAGTTATCCTTATTATTTCGGGTTTGTTTTGTTAGTAATTTGAGAAACTTAGATTTTAGAGAAAGACTATGAAAATAACGTGTGTTTGTTATATATTCTTTTCTTTTTTAGTTTTATTTTGCTTATTATCCTGGGTGATATTTTTGTAGAATTTTCTTTTAGTGTATGATTATCTTGTAATCACAAGGGGGGAAGTGTAATGGAAATTTTTCTAAAGTGCTATGAACTTCATTTACCTTTCTCCTCTGACCTCTGTGTTTTTATTAGTGTTCTGTTATTTAGAGCAGATGGACTCTAAATCCATTACCAGAAGGTTTATGGTTAACACTCCCGAAAGGGTTGTGTTTTGAGGGAGAACAGATGGGTGCCCTCATGAATAACTTTGTTACCTCTGACCTGGGAAGGGTTTCGGGGCCATAAAACTAAACTCTTTGAAGTTGAGAGGACACTTTGCTTTTTGGTATAAATACATGTGTGTGACTTGTGTTCGTTGCTCTGCTTCACTGACTTGCTTAGTGACAGAGTCTTCAAATGCTGTATGCCTTTGAATAAACCTTTTAAAGAAGTCCAGCCTTGGTCTATTAATGAGCTGACTTCTCTCTCACTTTGATAAGAAAATTCCACCACACAGACCGGGCACCCTGCCAACTCCACACCCAAACCCCGCCGCAGCAAGCAGGCTTGCCAGCACCTCCACCAAATCGAAGCCACATCTCAATCAACACTGCACACCGCCCGGCCAAGACCCCCTCGTCGGAGTCTGATGCCCCCCCAACAGACGGACCGGGCACCGTAGCCAGGGACCAAGATCCAAGGCAATCCAAACGATCCCTAGAGGGCCGAAAAGCCAGCCTCAACAACAGACAACCGCCAAGACTCGAACCCCAACCCCAGTCCAGATCCCAACCAGAATGCCCGCTCCCTCTCCCGGCCTCTGACCCCAGAAGGCAAACAGCAAACAGGGGTGTGAAAAGACCCCAAGCCTACCTCCGCCCGCTCAAATGTGGTGTTGATGCGTGTTGTTGTAGTGTTCATTTAAAAAGAAAAACGGGTGGGGAAGAGGGTCTGCCACGTCCCTCCCCCAACCCACCCAGAACCCTCAATGTCTACATGCAACTTAAGCCTTAGAGGTGAGCATAGGCACCAGAGGTTAGGGTAATAAAATACCCTCCCTCTTAGTGCCATTACACCCAAGGCCCTACATACAAATGCCATGAAAATTTTATAAATTAGTGTCTAAGTTGTACAACACAATTGGGGCACAGGCTGCCATGGGACCGCACAGATGGAAAACCCTTGTGGCACTCCAATGACGCACCTGCATCCCAAGGCTCACATGAGTGGCAGTGCGATGGAGTGGGCGGAGGGAGGTGTCCGGGGATGGGGAGGGAAGGACTGGGGGGCAAAATGCTCTCCCAGGGAGCCAGCTCCCCAGCTGACCCCGATACCCACCCCTGTTCGCCAAGTTCCAACAAAGGATGGAGGCATAGGCACATCCATCGGGCGAAAGGCTAGGGACAGGGACCAGGCCAAGAGAACCGACCGAAAACCAAGACCAACACCCCCAGAACCATCCAAACCCTCAAACCCCGATCCCCAGCCCCGACACCCAGTCCCCCGCCCGAAGGAGCCACTGACCCCGAACAAAAACGAGCCAGCCGGAAGCATGCACAGCATCAATCAAGAGTGCGGCCCCACTACAGAAAAAAGGCCAGACCAGCCGGTCCAGTGCAACCAGAATACACCACACAAAGGAGGGCATATGACCAACAAGCCCAACCACCCCTGAACCATGGGGAAGAGCCAACAGAGCGCCCAGTTCCCGATGCCTGGCACCGGACCGCAGCCACAACCAGGCAAGCAGGGCAACAAAACACGTAACACACCACCACTGAGGCCGCCAACATGAAACACCCAATCCGCTGCATACACTTTTAAAGAGGAGATACAGAGAAAGCCACGTTTGTACATATTGCACACACTCTACTTACAGCGCACACTGTATGTACAGTAAGTACACCAGTAACAAGCTCTCAGTATCCATGTGTTTTCCCATTGGTAATGCATAGTTATTAATGGGAAAACATTGATAACTACTGTTAACAAAAGTTATCATTGTTTTTGGTTTGTTTTTTTAAAGATGTAACAACATACTGTAAAAAATGTTCTGCATGTGGAACATTTTACCATTGCCAGGAGTGGTCAGAGGGGCTCCATAATTTCAGTGATCATGTCATTTTGACACACCATGTCTGTCTCTTTCTCAGAAACTCCATACAGGTAATATAACTGTTTTTTTTCTGTTAACCTTTGTTCCTTACCAGTAGATATATATCTGAAAACTTTCTATCTACATGCACTTGTAGAACCATACAGCTGTGGCAAGAGTGGTTGAGGCTTTGCAGGCTACAAACATATGCAAGTATTTAGAGATCCTGATTTGATTCTACATGGACACCTTCATTTTGAATCCCTGTCATCCCACATATATGAATTCCCTTGTGTAAACTGTGGAGATAACCCCCCAGTTGTAATAATGAATCTGCATATGATAGGAGTATTCAGTATGCCAAGTGTGTGCTTATTTCTTTACATGTTTTTTTTCCAGATATTTTAGAGCCAATTACAACAACGGCTGATTTTTTACTTTGTTTTTCAGTGTGCGACCTCCGGGAACCACCACTTGAATTTGATGGCCAGGTTGACCTTTGGCATTCTGTTAGCCAAGAACTTCTTTGTCGAGGCTTTAAATCAAAAAGAACAGTCGCAGTTGTGACATCTTTTTGGCAAGAGGGAAAACATTTAGAGCGTAAGTTCCTTATAGGTTTGGCAATTTTGCAAAGTGTTTGACTCACTGGAAATAAAAAAAAGCTAATGATTCCACAAGACATACATTTGATTCTTTTATGATCTATAGGTCTAATGGAAATCAGTTTTCATTTAGGGGTTTCAATAAAATACTTATGGATTCCCATACCTTTCTTCACTCCTGTAGCAATTGACTGAGGTTCTTTCAGGATTCTGTCGAGGTAGGAAAACTTTACTGGCCCTCCATTAACTCCTACATTACGCCTCACCTCGCATCGACTTGTTTTATTTGGCACCCCAAAAGACAATCCTCAGTCAGAGATCAGTTGTGGTTTCCACAAGTTTATTAAAACCAATCTGAATTCAGAGAGGGAGACGTCACACTTACACTGCTATACCTTGGAAACCCATGTGTGTTGTCTGACTGGGGCTGTGTGACTTCAGGAAGTTTCAGGGAGAGTTATCAGAGTTTCGGTTAGCCCTAAGAGGAGTACCATGCCTCCTCAACACTACCAGCTTCTCATGATACAGACAGGAGACACCTGCAAGCTTTAACCTTGAATAATAAACTATGTGATCACACTAGAAGCTACTGTTAAGGATTTTTCTAACTCTCAAAAGCATAACTAAAAACTCTTAATAATAATCAATCTATAAGCAGCAAAGTCCCAAATATATCTTAGTTTTAACTACTAATAAATAATAAGGCAGTTATATTTCCACACTACTAATAATAAGGCCTTTATATTTCCAAAATTCCCCCTTTTGATCTCCACCAGGAGATCACTCCACATAGGGTGCAGCCAACTCCAGCCCCTGAAGTTCGTCCGTCAAAGCACACATCTGATAAAAACATAAAAAAAATTTAAAAAAGCACACATCTGATAAGTAGGAGGTTTAGATTCAGCACTCCCCTTCTCAATTGTGGCAGTGATGAAGCGAGCCATCAGAGCCCTGATACATGGTACACAGCAACAACCACAGGTAACCATTATGGCAACAAAAATAGCAATTGAAATCATTAATGACATGACTAAACCTTTCCATTTGCCAAACATATCAGTGAACCATTGCTCCAATGCATTGTCAATCCCTGAATGCTCGTGCATAGTTTTACTCAGAGTTCTCAATCCTTCTAAGGCTCAGGTTACAGATCCGTCAGGAGCGGTGTTATTGGGGATAAAAGTACAACACATATCTCCAAACATGGCACAGACACCCCCTTTTTCAGCTAGCAACATATCCAACGCCATTCTGTTTTGTATGGCCATGAGAGAGGAGGGTGCTAGTTGTTCCGAGCGACCTTCAACAGCATCCCGGGTTAAGTTGGCCAGTCGTAGTACATTGTAATGAATATAATTAATGCGGTCTACATTCTTGTTAGGAGTTATTCGAATAAATGCTGCCGTGATTCCTTTAGTATTAGCATGAATGTTCAATTTGGCGCCATAAGGGTCAGACGGGCTGCGCATAACTATAGAAGGGGGCTGTTTAGTTTCGGTGCTCCCACCGGTGCCCTCTATTTTGATTATTAGTGCGGCCGCTAGTACTGTAATTAAGCATGCCAGGAACCGACAATGCAGTGGAACTTGCTGAAATTTAATCATCCTGTGAACTTTAATTAATCCTTTCAGAGAGAAGATAAAAATGAATCAAAGCAATATCAATATACACCTCTTACTCCAGAGGGGACAGGATTCTTTTACATTAACTATGCTTTAGGCCCTGCTGCCTCTGCCTCCTGCTTCTGTAGTCTCAGGGTGCTTAAAACCTTCTGATCCTCAACAGGGATGTCTTCTCAGTCCTATTAATTAACTGCGTTTCTTAATTAAAAACAAACGCCTGGGTTCAATCACTACAATCCTTGTGGCCCCTGAACAGTAAGCACAACAATAGATGAATATAAGAAAATACTAAAAATGCAAAAACATATAAAATATAACTTTTGTTAAGTAAAAACCATAAATTTTATTTTATTTTCTTGTCTTCTCTCGTCCTTTCAATCTCTGGGTGGTGCAGTCTCGCTGTTCGTTGGTCCCTTATACAGGTGACATCTTGTGCGCCGGTGTCTGTTGGTCTTCTTTCTTCAACAACTAAGGTAGACTGCCTAGTTGTCTGACACAGCTGAGGGGATTATTCTGCCCCTTGTGATGAAGCTGTGTTTCCTCCAATCTCCTCCAGGGGTCTCCCTGGTTCTGGTGCCTCGGCGCACTGGCTCCAATGAAACCACGTGTCTCCTTTGCCCTTCAGCCTCACTGCTTGGGATGTCCTCTCGGTCACCTGGTATGGTCCTGTCAACCTAGGCTCCACCCACTTCCGCTTGATGACTCTCAACCACACCCACTCGACCTGGGGTGTTGTTGGTTCTCCTGTAGATCTCTCAGATCCCCGAACCTTGTTGTAGGTTTCCACCACCATCTGTAGCTGAGAAAAATAGTCTTTGTGTGACAGATTCTGTATATCACCTGTAGATGTCAGAACTGGTCCTCGTGGTCCCTTAAAACTCCTTCCGGTTTCCAGCTCGTATGGAGTGTATCCTGTGGTTGAGTTCACTGAACACCTGACTGACATCAAAGCAAGACCCATGATAATTTGGTCTGTGCACAGATTTTAGCCAATTTGTTTTTCAGGTTTTGATTCTTTCTTTTAACTTTTCCTTGGGACTGAGGGTGATACACCGTGCCAAACCTGTGTTTCAGCCCCAAACTGGACTCCACCTGTTGCAGCTCCTGGTTCTTAAAATGTGTTCCATTGTCAGTCCTTAACTTTTCAGGAAACCCGTGTCTGGGAATGTAATGGTTAATGAGACATTTAATCACAGTTTTACTATCTTCTTTTTTCACTGGCCATGCTTCTGGCCATCCTGTGAAAGCATCCACACACACAAGCAGATATCTGAAACCTCTTACTGACTGCACCATGTCTGTGTAGTCAATAATTATTTCCTTTACTGGCTTTGTGATTAAAGGAAATTTTCCCTGGAACGGTGTCAAAGTTTTCTTTGGGTTAAATTGCCCACACACTGTACAGTGTTTAACAAAGTGTTTCTCCATGTCAGTCATAAAAGGATGCCACCACTCCTTCAGATTCTCCAGCATCTGTTTAATTCCAACGTGTCTTACTCCATGTGCCTCAGAAAAAAACTTCCTGTTTAAATCCAGGAGGGAACACCATTCTACCATCTGGTCCTCTCCAACATCCTGACTGCTCTGTAGCTCCTCTTATCCTCCACATGTTCTTCTTCTCAGGGGCTGCTCTGCTTTGCAGCTCCACTACTCTCTCTAAGGTCAACTGTTCTATCACTTCCTCCTTTTCAGCCGCCATCATCATCTGAGCAATATAACCTGCAATTTTGCTAGTAACAACAAGGCTTCTGCTAGCTCTTTCATTTCTGCTTCATGTTTTATAGGTTTTCCTCCAGCTGTCAGAAATCCTGCTCTCAACCACTGACAGAGTTCCACATGAATGGCTCCTGCTGAGTAAGCTGAGTCTGTGTACACATTCATTTCCTGCCCCTCTGTCAGTCTAAGTGCAGCTATTACTGCCATAACTTCTGCTCTCTGCGCTGATTGTGGTCCTTCCAACCTTCTTGCTTCCACTGATTCTGTCTGTCTGCTCCACTACAGCATAAGCAGCCTTAAGTCCTTCTGTGTCATGCCTGAAACGACAACCATCTGTGAACAGCTGTCTCACCTGTGGTCCCTCAAGGGGGCTGGCTTCTAAATCTGGTCTTACCTTTTCTATCCTGCTAACCAGCTAACCAACATTGATGTGGTTGCCCCTGTGTTATTCCATCCGCCATGTTGATTCCCTCGTGAGTGTAGGTTATATTGGGTGCCTCCAAGATTTTGCTGAGCCTGTGTTGTCTCAGAGCTGTCATGGTAAAACTTTGAGAGTTCACATATGCCACCACACTGTGAGTTGTTAAAACATTCAGAGGGTGTCCCATCACTAAGTGAGCTGTTTTTTGATTTAATTTTGCCAACCCTGCTGCATGTTGTGTGCATTGTGGGTGGCGTTTTTCCATGTTATCCATCATTACTGAAATGTACATCAGCACTCTCTCCCCCTTTTTTCTGAAACAAAACTCCATTAACTGCCAGTTTTGTTACAGAAACATCCAAATGAAATGGTGTGGTGTAGTCTGGGAGAGTAAGCTCTGCCGCGTTGGAGAGAAGCTGCTTTAACGCAATAAAGGCTTCCTCTGGTTCCTGAGTCCAATTAAGGACATTGTTGAGATTGCACATGCCCTGTTCTCTGATTAGGTCTCTGAGGGGCTGTGTGAGATTGGTGTAACCTGGGATGTAGTTCCTGCTGTAGCCTGTAAGGCCCAAAAATGACAGCATGTCTTTCACCCTAAGAGGTTTAGGGTGTGCTAAAATACTTTGCTTATGTGACCCTGACATGCTCGTGTTTCCTGCGGTAATAACACTGCCCAGGAAGGAAACTTGCTTCCTTGCTATTTGTAGTTAATTTTTACTGACCTTGAATCCATGTTTATGCAGATGTCTCAGCACGAGTTCTGTAGATTGCAAACAGAGCTCTGCTGTAGATGCTCCCAGTAGTACGTCATCCACGTACTGAATGAGTAACGTTCCTAGGGAGGGGGCTAGTCTGTAATCCATCTTTCAAAACCTGGTTAAATATAACAGGTGAAAGGGCGAACCCTTGTGGCAGATGGGTGTAGCGCAGCTGCTCCCCACAATAGGTGAAAGAAAAAATGTCTCTGCACTCTTCTGCTAATGGCAAACAGAAAGAGGCGTTAGCTACATCAATGTATGTGTACCACTGCTGTGAAGGTTCAAGGTTGGAGAGAGCAACATAGGGATTTGGGACAGGAACAGTAGGAGTCACCAGAACTGAATTTATTGCTCTTAAATCATGTGCCATGTGGTATTTTCCAGTACCTTTTTTCTCTACAGGAAGTTAGGGTGTGTTCCATGATGAGGCTGAGGGTTCTAACACACCTGCTGCCTTCAGGCCTTCAGTGGTGTCTTTGATGCCTTCCTGAGCTTGTTTTTTGTGTGAATACTGTGGAACCCAAATAGGCAAAGGAGATGCAACCTGAAAAGAGACTGGGGTGCAGGGGGTTAATCCTACATCTGTGGGGCTCTGCAGAGCCTACCTTATCAGTTATGGGCTGAAGGGCCCACAGATGTAGGATTAACCCTTTGGGATGATCTGTTTTTCTCTTCCATGATGACGTGTGAGCATCTCATGCTGCAACAGGACTTCATCAGTAGCTGTACATTTTATACAGTATGTGTCTGTGCTGTTAGAATACCTTAGGTTGGTGACTGAGGTGTCCTGCCAGTCCCCAGCTGCCAGAGAGCGCTTTACCACTCCGCCCAATTCCTTAGCTTGATGCTCAGGATGCAAAGAAAGAGAAACATGAGGAACAGCTTCATCTGACATTAAATACCATTCTGCTTGGTCAGGTGTTAAATCAACTGTTGCAGCCACACCCTCAGGAGCCACATAAATATTTTTGGATGAAATAAACCATGTCCTACCTTCTACTGTTTCATTAAACAAATCTTGGTACCATTCAGTGTGACAACGGTCGTAGAACAGAGTGACATGGGGCGGGTCAGGCGGAGAGGTGTAGGGGCAGAGACTTTGAATCCAGGGTTTCCACAGCTGATACACAGAGAAGATGCTGTTTGGAGAAGAAGGTGCAGTCAGCAGTACCCAGTAGATGTCAGCATATTCCTCTGCAACTGGCTGTAAAAGATATTGTCCATGCTGAAGCATTTGTCCACATGCCAAAGAGGAACCATCTGGAAAAGTTACTGTTAACCCATCAGGACCACATAGCACTGATGCTCCCAGCTTCACTAATAAGTCTCTGCCCAGCAAATTAACACACAAAAGGGTGAGTTACTCTCTGAGTCCCAATCTGAACAGGAAGTGGTAAAGTCACAGGCAGAATTTGTGCAGCCCCTGAAAAGCCCATCACAGAAACAGTATTGGTAGAGAGCAGTGGTTTAGGAGGTTGCTGTGTTATGGTGGAATAAGTTGCTCCAGTGTCCACAAAAAAATTCAGACAGTTATCTCCCACCTGTGCAGGCAACATGGGGTCTGCTCGGCCCACGCTGCCTTGGTTCTCCTCAGGGGTGTGTCAGTATGGACTGTAAGACGGGTGTCCACCCATCTGTGGATACTGGCCCTGCTGGGGTGGAGGAGGTGCCATACCTGCATTAGGAGGTACCGTTACTCCCTGCTGTGACCCCCAGGTGGGGCAGGTGCGTGCCCAATGTCCAGACTGACCGCAGTTGTAGCACACATCTCCCAGTGCTCTGCTGGCTCCACCCCTTCCTCTGGGTGCTCCACGCCATCCACCACGACCACGCTGGCCACCAACATGCCATCCGCCTCCACGTGCGGGGCCACTGTACCTGTAATTATAAAATGGATGGGGTGGAGGGGGGGAAATCCCCCTCCTGGCCACTGATCAGTCACAGACATATTGGTGTGTGCAGCAGGAGGTGCTCCTCTTTTTTATTTTTCTCTGCCTCCTGAGCTGTATGTAAATGGTGAATTAAATGTTTAGAGGCGTCCTCAGTCCCTCGGGGAGGCTCTTACTAACCCCAGCCTAAATACCCCAGTCCTCGTCAGGACTGAGTTTGGTTTGCCGAATCCGGAACTTATTTACTTTTCATAGTCTCACCATTCAAGTATCTCGACCGAAAAGTATGTTAAAGCCTCACCATTCAAGTATCTTGGCTAAAATTTATCTTGTGTTAATCAACAAATATTTTTACTCAATAGATTATTTCTTTACCGTAATACACTATTTCAACAAACAAATATTTTACCCAAAACTGATCAAGACTGTAAATTTAAGAGAAAACAGATATCTATTCCACAGCATCACCTACACTATTAGCAGGCAAAAGGAGAATAAATATAGATCTCCTTACCTTTTGTTATGGGTCGACCCTGTGGTGTTGTAGAACGATGTCCGCCTCGTAGTCAATTAATTATCCTTTAGTTAATGCCAAATCCGGGTCACGGCACCAAACGGTCGAGGTAGGAAAACTTTACTGGCCGTCCGTTAACTCCTACATTACTCCTCACCTCTCATCGACTCGTTTTATTTGGCACCCCAAAGGACAATCCTCAGTCAGAGATCAGTTGTAGTTTCCACAAGTTTATTAAAACCAATCTGAATCAGAGAGGGAGAAGTCACATTTACACTGCTATACCTTGGAAACCCGTGTGTGCAGTCTGACTGGGCTGTGTTTCATTACATTTTATACCCACGCTGCCATGCAGTACACATACACAATCATTCTGTCTGTGGATGTCTCCCCAGCAACAGCGTCAAAGGAACAGAGATACATTTCATCATTTAATTAAGAATTTATTTCCCAATGACTTCAGGAAGTTTCAGGGAGAGTTATCAGAGTTTCGGTTAGCCCTAAGAGGAGTACCATGGCCCCCCCAACACTACCAGCTTCTCATGATACAGACAGGAGACACCTGCGAGCTTTAACCTTGAATAATAAACTATGTGATCACACTAGAAGCTACTGACAAGGATTTTTCTAACTCTCAAAAGCATAACTAAAAACTCTTAATAATAATCAATCTATAAGCAGCAAAGTCCCAAATATATCTTAGTTTTTACTACTAATAATAAGGCAGTTATATTTCCACACTACTAATAATAAAGCCTTTATATTTCCACAATTCACACTGTACCATTGGGAACTTTATTTTATTCATTTAACTTGTCATCTGCAATTAAAACCGTTTGGATTCCTATGAATTATAAAATCTAAAACATGACATTGTGTGTTAAATGTGCCAGTGTGGCTCTTACCTGGTCTGGACAGTTACTGTAAAAAATTACTAATACGAGTTCTTTCTAATATATACTCTAAATTACCTTACAACTGTAGATCTGCCCAAAGTATTTTTGAATCAACACTAAAGAACTTTTCGTTTGCATTGTGATTGATAAGTGTATTTATAAGTCTATTATTCTATTTTTGGTGGTTTTATCCATTTTTCTGGATCTTAATTTGTTTATTAGCCATTTTTATCTATTTTATGTTATCTTATTTCTATCTCTAAACCTAACCGCCGTACACATTGTTTGCATTGAAACATTGCTTCCTCGGCCACCGTAGCACAAGGAGACGTGTTTTGTAGGGGACGTTTTTTAAGGTGTCCGCGGCTGCACCTGGATATCCCTCCCCCCTTGCCCTCTTCCCCATTTACTGTTCCACATTCCAGTCCAGTAGATGGTGCAAGTGCACGTATACGTTGGTTGGTAACAACCAATAAATGCAGAAGGAGACGAAGCGATCCACACTGTGGACTCCAAGGAAACGCTGTGGTAATTAAAAGCACAAGTGATATGAACAGGGTCATATCCTTTAGTGTTTAGCATTATGGATCCCAAAGCAGCTGTCTTAGTAAATGCTGTTCCTCCGTACGGACACATTCTTTGCAGCGAAAAATGGAGGACTTCTTCTCTTCTCCTGCGCTTAAGATGTGAGTGTCTTCTGACATATGGCATTGAGTGTAAAGACATAACAATGTTTTCTCATAACCCTGTCCTGTCTGACCATTGCTTAATAACCTTTGAATTTAATTTAACCGAGTACTCCACACCTGAAAGAAAATTTCATTATAGTAGATCATTATCAGACGATGCTGTAACAACCTTTAAAGAATCGGTTCCACTTTTAATTTCCTCATTATCACAGAAAAACACAGTGGAGGGCAATAATTTTGTTTCTTCCCCTTCACAAATTGATTCTCTTGTTCATAGTGTTACTTCATCATTGCGTGGTGCATTAGACAATGCAGCCCCCTTGAAAAAGAAGGAAATTATTCATAGGAGGCTGGTTCCCTGGTTTAATTCAGAGCTGCGTACTTTAAAGCACAATGTTAGAAAATTGGAGCGAAAATGGCGCTCTACACACCTAGAGGATTCCTACTTAATCTGGAAAAATAGCCTATTGTTGTACAAAAAGACACTTCACCAAGCTAGAACAGCTTATTTCTCATCCTTAATAGAAGAGAACAAGAATAATCCTAGGTTTCTCTTTAATACAGTTGCTAAACTTACACAGAGTCATAGCTCTGTTGAGCCATCCATTCCCTTAGCTATCAGCAGTCATGACTTTATGGGATTCTTCCAAAATAAAATTGATTCTATTAAGAAGAAAATCTTTGACATACTCCAGAAGATGATTACTTCATCCTCAACAAGTGAGACAACATTGGAAGTAACTGTAGAACCTGATCGGTGTTTGGACTGTTTTGATACTGTGGAGCTTCCTGAGTTATTATGGAGGTAAACTTGTCTCACTATTATTCAATCAAACAAAAAACTAATCTCAATCAAAAAAACTAATCTCAATCAAAAAATTAAATTGTGGTCAAAACTTTTGTAATATTCAATCAAAAAAAACTAATCTCAGTCAAAAAATATTAAGTTGTGATCAAAAAAATTGTTTGAAAAAACTTTTTTGATTAAAACTTTTATTTGCGCATGTCAAAAATCTTTGGTTACGACTCTCGCTCTTTTGGTTTTGACGCTCTCTGTTTTTGGTTGAACTCAAAGAATTTTGAGTACTGGAAACATGAACATCCTGGGCGGGGCCTAAAGACGAACGATGTAAAACGTTTCCCTATTGGTTAGCGCTGACTAAAGCGGCCGCTCGAACTGCAGGGCTTGTACAGAAGAAAACTGCGGTTAAGTGAGCCGACAGTCAGAAATACGCGGTCACGCCAGCCGACACCAGCTCTCTCTTAAAGATTAGTGTAGCGCATACTAGGTGCAATACGGTAATGGAGCAGAAAGGACCCGATCCTGGCTACGGTTGACAAAATAAGAGAAAAACAGAGTCCATGTCGGGCAGACGGCATACCATAATCCTGTGTGCTGTCCTCACCACCCGTGATACTTCTTTCCTCTCCTGTGCAGTTCCCACACCACAGAGTGCTTTCCACCGTGGCCCTGTAGACATTTGTAAGCAGCTGAGGAGAGAGAACAGTCTGTTGTCATGTCCTGATGAAGAACTGTTGTACCTTCTTCAACAGGCGAGGGGCGTTTCCAGTCCAGGAGAGGTCAGAGGAGATCTGGATGCTCTTGAACTTTAAGCTATCCAGACCACTTCCCACAGGACCTCATCGACCTCACCAAAAAGAAGCGGTTGTGGTACGTTGTTGGGGTAGTTGTGTATTTCTCCAGAAATCTAAAGGGAAATTATGAAATACTAATTCTGGTTATAATACAGATGACCCTCTACTATAATCTGAAGAGATTGTGTTGTCGCCTCTCATGGTTTTGGAGGAATAAATTCCTGAAAGTAGGACAGATGCATATAATGGTTGAGCATTTTGAGGTACTTTGACAAGATATTTCTCCAAAACTGTACAGTAAAATATTAAAAATTAATTCTTTTACATAAAACATGAATGTGAAAGTTGTAAAAATGTAATTAATATAAATGTTCTGTAGGTTACTTTTCTGTTTTCCTCTTATTTTCTCAACTGTTGCCAGGATCGGGTCCTTTCTGCTCCAGTACCGTAATGCATCTTGTATGCGCTACGCTAATCTTTAAGAGAGATCTAGTGTCGGCTGGCGTGACCGCGTATTTCTGACCGTCGGCTCACTTGACCGCAGTTTTCTTCTATACAGTTGATGTCTCCTCACTGAAGCGACGCTGCAAGCCCTGCAGTTCGAGCGGAAGTTCAGAGGTGGGGATCAGAGTCTGCCGCTTTAGTCAGCGCTAACCAATAGGGAAACGTTTTACATCGTTCGTCTTTAGGCCCCGCCCAGGATGTTCATGTTTCCAGCACTCAAATTCTTTGAGTTCAACCAAAAACAGAGAGCGTCAAAACCAAAAGAGCGAGAGTCGTAACCAAAGATTTTTGACATGCGCAAATAAAAGTTTTAATCAAAAAAGTTTTTTCAAACAATTTTTTTGATCACAACTTAATATTTTTTGACTGAGATTAGTTTTTTGTTTGATTGAATAATAGTGAGACAAATTTACCTCCATAAGTTATCAGAAATATTAGCTTCATCTAAACCTTCAACTTGTATGTTAGACCCAATCCCAACCAAATTATTTAAGGAAGTGTTACCTCTGATTACCAGCCCCATTTTAGATATGATTAATTTATCTTTAGTAAATGGGTATGTACCACAAGCTTTTAAGGTAGCTGTAATTAAACCTTTGCTTAAGAAACCTTCACTTGATCGAGATGACTTAATAAATTACAGACCTATATTCAATCTTCCATTCTTATCTAAAATTCTTGAGAAAATAGTTGCTAATCAAATGTGTGAGCATTTACACAGCAATGACCTGTTTGAAGAGTTTCAGTCAGGTTTCAGAGCTCATCATAGCACTGAAACAGCTCTGCTGAAAGTCACTAATGATATTCTTATGGCCTCAGATAATGGATTTGTGTCTGTACTGGTCCTGTTAGATCTCAGTGCTGCATTTGATGCAGTCGACCATAATATTCTCTTAGAAAGGCTGGAATATGCTGTAGGGATCAGGGGAACAGCGCTAGGCTGGTTTAAATCTTATTTGTCTGACAGATTCCAGTTTGTTCATGTCAATGATAAATCATCTTTAAACTCCAGGGTTAATTGTGGAGTACCACAGGGTTCAGTACTTGGGCCAATTCTCTTTACTATATAAAAGCTAAAGCTGAGTATCATCAGCGTAACAGTGAAAATTGATCCTATGCAGCCTGAAAATTTGACCTATTGGAAGCATATACAGGGGTTGGACAATGAAACTGAAACACCTGTCATTTTAGTGTGGGAGGTTTCATGGCTAAATTAGACCAGCCTGGTAGCTAGTCTTCATTGATTGGACATCGCACCAGTAAGAGCAGAGTGTGAAGGTTCAATTAACAGGGTAAGAGCACAGTTTTGCATAAAAATATTGAAATGCACACAACATTATGGGTGCCATGCCAGAGTTCAAAAGAGGACAAATTGTTGGTGCATGTCTTGCTGGCGCATCTGTGACCAAGACAGCAAGTCTTTGTGATGTATCAAGAGCCACGGTATCCAGGGTAATGTCAGCATACACCAAGAAGGACGAACCACATCCAATAGGATTAACTGTGGACGCAAGAGGAAGCTGTCTGAAAAGGGATGTTCAGGTGCTAACCCGGATTGTATCCAAAAAACATAAAACCACGGCTGCCCAAATCACGGTAGAATTAAATGTGCACCTCAACTCTCCTGTTTCCAGCAGAACTGTCCATCGGGAAGCTCCACAGGGTCAATATACACGGCCGGGCTGCTATAGCCAAACCTTTGGTCACTCATGCCAAAATGCCAAACGTCGGTTTCAATGGTGCGAGGAGCGCAAATCTTGGGCTGTGGACAATGTGAAACATGTATTGTTCTCTGATGAGTCCACCTTTACTGTTTTCCCACATCCGGGAGAGTTACGGTGTGGAGTAGCCCCCAAAGAAGCGTACCACCCAGACTGTTGCATGCCCAGAGTGAAGCATGGGGGTGGATCAGTGATGGTTTGGGCTGCCATATCATGGCATTCCCTTGGCCCAATACTTGTGCTAGATGGGGCGCGGTCAATGCCAAGGACTACCGAACCATTCTTGAGGACCATGTGCATCCAATGGTTCAAAACATTGTATCCTGAAGGCGGTGCCGTGTATCAGGATGACAATGCACCAATACACACAGCAAGACTGGTGAAAGATTGGTTTGATGAACATGAAAGTTGAAGTTGAACATCTCCCATGGCCTGCACAGTCACCAGATCTAAATATTATTGAGCCACTTTGGGGTGTTTTGGAGGAGCGAGTCAGGAAACGTTTTCCTCCACCAGTATCACGTAGTGACCTGGCCACTATCCTGCAAGAAGAATGGCTCAAAATCCCTCTGACCACTGTGCAGGACTTGTATATGTCATTCCCAAGACGAATTGACGCTGTATTGGCCGCAAAAGGAGGCCCTACACCATACTAATAAATTATTGTGGTCTAAAACCAGGTGTTTCAGTTTCATTGTCCAACCCCTGTATATGCTTCCAATAGGTCAAATTTTCAGGCTGCATAGGATCAATTTTCACTGTTACGCTGATGATACTCAGCTTTACTTATCCATAAATCCTGATGAGCCCAACCAGTTAGATAGACTACAAGCATGTCTTGAAGACATAAAAACTTGGATGACTTTAAATTTTTTGCTTCTAAATTCAGACAAGACAGAAGTTGTCGTCTTTGGACCGGAGTCTTTAAAAAAGAAACTGCTTAGTCAATCACTTAACCTGGATGGCATTAAATTGACCTCAGATAATAAAGTAAAAAACCTTGGTGTTATTTTTGACCAGGACATGTTATTTAAATCCCATATTAAACAGATTTCTAGGATTTCCTTCTTTCACCTCCGGAACATAGCCAAAATTAGAAATCTCCTGTCTAGGAGTGACGCTGAAAAACTAGTCCATGCATTTGTTACTTCAAGATGGACTATTGTATTTCTTTACTATCAGGATGTCCACAAAATGCAGTTAAAAGCCTTCAGCTAATTCAAAAAGAGAAATCATATTTCCCCTACTTTAGCTTCCCTTCATTGGCTCCCTCTTAAATCCAGAATAGAATTTAAAATTCTCCTCCTCACATAAAAAGCCCTTAATGATTTAGCTCCATCATACATCAGAGATCTGATTGTTCCATACGTTCCTAACAGAGCACTTCGTTCTCAGACTGCAGGTTTACTGGTGGTTCCTAGAGTCTCTAGAAGTAGAATGGGAGGCAGATCCTTTAGTTATCAAGCTCCTCTCCTGTGGAACCAGCTCCCAGTTTTAGTCCGTGAGGCGGACACCCTGTCTACTTTTAAGGCTAGGCTTAAAACTTTCCTTTTGATAAAGCTTATAGTTAGAGTGGCTTAGTTTATCAGGGAGGGAGTCTTCCTCCCTCCCTTTGTTGGATGGAGTAAGGGGGAGTCAGGTTTAGCCTAAACCAGCTCAGTTATGGTTGAGGTGCAAACACACCCTCCATTTCTGCTACCTGTATGACCCCCTCTCTTTTCCAATTGTTATAATCAGTCTGACAGAGAGAGGTATCCCAATCCTTGTGGTTTTTAGTATAACAATGGGCTCTAGATGGATAAACTTTATCAGTTTATTATTTTACTTGGTTCCCCTACACGTGGCACGTTCTGGGGTGGCCGGGCTCTGTCACTCGGTGGTTTGGTCTGGCCTCCCCGGTGGCCCTGCGCCGTTCCGGACCCTTTATGGGGTGCCTTGAAACGACATTGTTGTAAATAAGCGCCGTTTAACTATATAATCAGAATTGAAACTATCTGTGTAGTTATGCTGCTATAGGCTTAGGCTGCTGGAGGACATAATGACCACTTTCACCCTCTTCGCTACATTCTCACACTACTCTCCAACTTTGCATTATTTGCTGTTATTTTAGTTTTTAACTTCTTGTTCTCTCTCTTTTCTCTTCCTAGAAACTACACCTGGCCTGACTCTGTGTCTACCTGTGACACCTTTCTGGAGGGGGCATCGTCCAAGCTTCTGCTGGCAGCAACTTAATGGTCACCCTCTACTGATAATCCACATGGCCCTGTCTTTCAGTGTTTAACCCTTTCTCTCTCCTAGACATAGCTACTGACTGAGCTTTTACTGTGACTAACTCTCTGTGCTCTCTTCAGACTCTAAACTTGAAAACTGGCTCAGAGTTTATCTGTTCCTTCTTTCTAGGTGAAACGACTAAAGGAGCTACATCCATTAACATTTACTTTTCCTTCCCATAGAAAGTACTCCTGGATCAGTGCTTCTTTGTTCTCTTTGTGTCTCTGCTCTGTTCTCTCTAACCCCCAGTCGGTCGTAGCAGATGGCCGCTCACACTGAGCCTGGTTCTGCTGGAGGTTTCTTCCTGTTAAAAGGGAGTTTTTCCTCTCCACTGTCGCTACATGCATGCTCAGTATGAGGGATTGCTGCAAAGTCAACGCCAGTGACTGTCCACTGTCTCTACATGCTCATCCAGGAGGAGTGAATGCTGCAAGTCACTGACTCGATGCAATCTGCTGGGTTTCCTTTCCTTAGACAGAAAAACTTTTTATCCAATTTGAATAAATAACAGAATCTGACTGCACTGTTCAATGATTAGGATTAATTGGAATGTATGTACCTGACTTTTGTGAAGTGCCTTGAGACGACGTGTTGTGAATTGGCGGTATATAAATAATTGAATTAAAGCTGAAAGCTAGCGGCTCAGAACTGACTGAGAGCCAGTGTAGTGTTTCAGAACACAGCATATTAGAGTGAAAATCTGTGTTTTATTCGTGATGTTCATGGACAAAACAGTGAGAAATGTGCAGGGTTGAAGAGGCTTCTCTCTCAAACAAGCATTACTTAAGTCAGTAAAGTTGCATTGGGCCGAGCCGCCAGACTTCTAGAACAACGTTCTTTTGATGAGACAAAAGTAATTGTCATTATGCACTGGGCGCCATGTTTGGAGAAAGTTAAAAATGAACTGACTGCAGTTCTATTTTCTGCTCTGACCTGCTGACCAATTCCGCTTAAGTTGAGAATCAGAATGTTTATAAAAATTTACTTTGTGTTTTTGTGTGTGTGTGCGCAGCTTTTGTTTGCTCAAACATTTGAAATTTTCAAATTCCTTTCTTGTATACTTGCATCTTTATCAATTAGAATATTATTGAAAAGTTACTTAATTTGAGAAAATCATTCAAGCTTGTATTGGCACCTTTGGCATTGTGGGCATGTGCAGAGTTGTTGTGGAAAATTAAATCAGGATCTCCATAAAGCTCATCATTCAAAGGAAGAACTGTGGTGCTCCAAGATTTCCTGCTAAACAACTGTGAACGAGTGAACAGTGGGCCAACATCAGCAGATCTAATGGCTCCCCCCTGACTGCAAAATTAACACTGGAACTCGAGCAACTTGAATTCTCTCTCTCAAATGTTCAACCAGACTCTTGGACTTTCTTTTACAAATTAGATACTAAATTGACTTTTATCTGAAAAAAGGAAGTTCGCTCACCGAGCAGCAGTCCTGTCCTTTTTCTCCCTAGCTCAACGAAGTTACATTGTCTAAGGAGTGACCTAACACAATGAATGCTATAGTTATACTCTATGTCCTGGATACGGCTTTTGTGTTTCCAAGACATGGATATACACATGTCCAGGAAGCTCTGACTTTAGCTGCAGTCCACACCTAAAACTCCTCAACACTCTGAAGTGGGGTTTGCTTCCTATTCTTGTTTAACCTGCTGTTACCCCTGATTAATTGAAAGTACAGTTTAAACTGAATGTTAGAGTGCCCCAAAAAGTCCCCGAGCTAACTTCACTGAACTTTTTCTGCAGATGAAGGTGTGAAAATCTTCTTTGAAGAGGAGCTGGGTGTGGCAGATTTCCATCTTCCAAACAAAATGTGCCTCTTGTATGTGTCTGAATGTGACATAATAGCAGGGAATGGGTACAAAAGGAAGCTGGTTTGCTACCGAAATGTGAGTGAAGTCAGTGAGCTGCCTGACAGTATAGTTTTATGTAAACATTCTCTCTGGTCTGAACTGCGCCCCTTGTGTTTTTCAGGCCAGTACCAGTTTCCAGGAACTGGTTTTAGTGGAGAGGACAAGGCTCAGTGAGCAGTACTTCTCTGCTGTGCAGAAGTTTGTGGTCTTTGATTTGGGTCTATTTATGTTGCCCATCAGTGGTCAAACAGAAGCCTCACAGCTCATCACTGAAATTGTAAGTATCTTATAATGATCAGGCTAACAGACCTACACCAATGTTTCTTTCATCTTCTATAGCATGTTTTTATCTGTGTTGAGCAACAGTAGGTTTTGCTTAACTGTGAATAACTATTGAGTGCCAAAGGCAATTATTAACAAAGTTAGTAATTTTGATAAAAATTACTTTCAGTCTCTGTCTGTTATTGTTTTATGAATACCTGCTTGGTGAGGCATAGTGTTATAGAACAATAGATGAAGTGAATTTGTGCTCTGGCGTTCTCAAACAGTAAGCCTTACACATATATGCAGAATAAACAAATTCCAAAATGTAAGAACTCCTTAACTAGGCTAGTGTTGTGAAATAACATTTGTTTGTTTGGCCATTGGAAACTAATAATAATGAAAAATTATTAAAAAAATACAATATAATTTTTTTCAGTCAGACTAACAAATCAGAGCCCAACTATTGGGCAACAGTGACTGGTTTAATTATTACCAACTATTAGTAATTACTCAGGGTTCTCGCCAGCTCACTTTTTATGAGCTTTTGTTGTCTGATGAGCTAACCCCTCCCTCCTACTTCCCTATTTCTAAGGGGATTGCTCAATCCAGCTCTCCACCCAACGGGTCCGGACTTCCCTAAACCTAAAAAATCTTACTAAGCAGGTTTATTGAAAGTTCTGTTTAAGCTGGTGTCGGGAAATGACTCGCCTAGCCTCTGACAGCCTTCATACAAAAGTCTGGCCCTTCTTCAACTGGAGGTCTGAACAACTGAGTAGCCAACGCAGTCTTTCACAGTCCAACAGTCACTTCTGTTAACGGCTGCTCATTCCTTAATATTACAACTGGCTCTTGTTATATGGGCTAGGCTAATTTTAGTGACTCGACACGAGCCCAAAGGGCGCTGTTTTAACAAACTTGGCTAAGGCAACCTATAAAAATCTCCCAAAATATCTTAGAACCAGGCAACAAGACTTTTTACCACCAATGAAAAACCAAAAATTAGGGTGACTCAAATAATTGAATGTCCACGATTTAACTAGAATTTTATATGCTTTCTTTAATTAGTAACGCTTTTGCAGGGGTCAGTAACAGCTTAAATTCGGCAACATATGATAATTTCAATAATAGAAATGCATCAATCAACTCAACCTGTCTTTCCCTGATGCTGAAACTAGTGAGTTTGAAGACGGAGGCTCATCCATGCACCTGATGGAGATGTTTCTTCTGGTAACGAGGGGTTTCTTGAAGGGAATACGACTTAATCTTCAGTTTTCTTCCTTTAGGTGGCAGGCACTGATGCTCCAGGTTTCGATGGTTAAACTGAAACTTTGTTGTCATATGTCTCCGAAGACAGTCGCTTCCAGAGGCTGAGGTGTTGAAGGAAACCTGGAGACATAATGAGGTTGATTCAGGACTTCCAGAAGCCTGAAACTTAGAGCAATCAGTTGTTCACCGATCAAGTTCACTTCTGTTGTCTGGATAAAAAGGCTTTAGATGAAATCAGATTCTTAATCTTGAGGCACAGTCGTAGTGCACACGGGTTGATCCTCTTTTTAATGCAGTCGATCAGCTGGGCTGTCTCTGTTCTTTCTCCATCTGAGCTTCTTTTCTCCGTCCGATCTTGTTTGCTGGTCTTCTGCGAGGAAACGACCAACTAGTTCCTCTAATCTTGCCCATTTTATAGAGCATTTCCACCAAACTCTTTGTGCTCATTGGCCAGTGGTTGTTGCCATGGCTGTCTCATTGGTCACCTGTGACATAAGGTCATCTTTTTTCTGCAATTTCCTGAGTCGTGTCCATATCAGACATGCCATCATCACCTCAGTCCTGAGCTGTCTGCTGGCCTCTTCTTTGACCTGCGCCCCCGCCTCAGTCATCAGCCTTGTGCTGTAAGCTACAGCTCTCACTTCCCCAATTCCTAAACATCTGCTCTATTCCTGTCTCACTCAACATTACACTTCCTCTCAAACAAAGGCTTTAATTCTTACATCGGTGCTGCTCAAACTTTTAGTTACAGCGTTTACTTCATTTACAGTTTAAAACCATTACTTAAACTTCAGTATTTTTATTCATACACCATACAACATTATCTCTTTCATATATAGCTGATTGAGAATTTCTAAACCTTAATGTTTTTTATTTTAATTATCAGTTCTCAATCATATTTCAATCATATGTGTTTTAACTTGAAAAACTAAGATTACTTGTTTCATGTAATACTTGTTTAATTTGATAATCAAGGATTACTAATTTCATTTAATACTTGTAGAAAATGGAAAATCATCATACATTATTCCTTTGGTTACACTTCTTGGTTATACTTCTGCAAAAGATAAAGACAGTTAATATGTGACAACACACAGGCCTCTCCAGTCTCTCAGTTTTAGAATATGAGAATATGCTTGTTTCACTCTATACTGCTTCAACTGTGTATTTTAATAATTATTGCATGGATTACACAAAAGGATATTTATTGTAATTTTTATGGATTTAACTGTGAGCAGTTGATGAATGTTGCGTGGATTACATGGAAAGATCTCACCTTATTTTGACAGAGCGTAGCGGCCCTTTGACTGACATCTGGCCTCCCTCTCCGTGTGGTTTTTATTTTGGCTGTATCACATGTGCTGAGTCTGAATTTCTATTCTTCCTTTAACCCTATGCGATCACTAGCGGTAAAGCTTTCTAAAATCATGTCTGCTTCAAAGGGTGGGTACAAATGGCATCATGGTCAGCAATGTGCAATGTGCCAGGCAGAGCTGGGATTTCGCCACAATTTTGCCAAATTTGCCAAAACTGCTGTTTTGGTAAATGTGTTTTTCATCTCATAAATTGGGAATTAGTTAAATAAAAATGCCAATTTCCGTTGTGGGAGTCCTTCTGCAAATGATTTTGCCTTTGGTGATGACATTTACCCTGTATATCATGAAAATGTACAATTGTGCACAGCATACAATCAATATAATGGAAAGAAATTGAACTAAATTATGTTCATTTATCTCCAACTGGAGGAAATTTATTGAAACCAAAAAAAAAAAGAATTGGTTCTGAAAAACACCGTGCAGCCCGCCACCGGGTGGGCTGCACGGTGGCGCAGTTGGTAGCACTGTTGCCTTGCAGCCTCTCATCTCATCGACTCGTTTTATTTGGCACCCAAAAGGACAATCCTCAGTCAGAGATCAGTTGTAGTTTCCACAAGTTTATTAAAACCAATCTGAATTCAGAGAGGGAGACGTCACATTTACACTGCTATACCTTGGAAACCCGTGTGTGCAGTCTGACTGGGGCTGTGTTTCATTACATTTTATACCCCACGCTGCCATGCAGTACACATACACAATCATTCTGTCTGTGGATGTCTCCCCAGCAACAGCGTCAAAGGAACAGAGAAACATTTCATCATTTAATTAAGAATTATTTCCCACACGACTTCAGGAAGTTTCAGGGAGAGTTATCAGAGTTTCGGTTAGCCCTAAGAGGAGTACCATGCCTCCCCAACACTACCAGCTTCTCATGATACAGACAGGAGACACCTGCGAGCTTTAACCTTGAATAATAAACTATGTGATCACACTAGAAGCTACTGACAAGGATTTTTCTAACTCTCAAAAGCATAACTAAAAACTCTTAATAATAATCAATCTATAAGCAGCAAAGTCCCAAATATATCTTAGTTTTAGCTACTAATAATAAGGCAGTTATATTTCCACACTACTAATAATAAAGCCTTTATATTTCCACAACAGATTGAACCTCACTCACGCTCAAGTGTGCAGTGCACATTTTGTGACAGGCAAATAAATAATGTTCGTCTGCATTTATTGATACTACTATTCTGGAAAGTAGTCTGCCGAACCGTGACCTGATCAGTTGATTCTGAGCTGGGTGGCAGCACTCAGCAGTGCAACCCAGGACTCAGTGCTGTTTCCTAGTTCAGTACGCTGCACTCTCACGCGTTGACCAGCTAGATGTAGGCTGCAATTTACCTTTTAATGTTATACTGTAAATGTATTATCTAGTGATACAACTATTATGTAAATATCCTATAAAAGGCCATATTATTCTTACCATGGATTTTTGCCTGTGTGATGGTTTGTTTAGTGCAAATCTGGACAATTGGCCGCACATAATATTTCGACAACTGGAAGACGTGCCTGCCAAAAACGTAGCTGCAAAAGAATAATTAAATTCAAACAACTCCACGGAAAAGTTAAAATAGTTAAATTGATCAATTGGCCCATAGGCAATAGACTTTTTTTATCCCATTGGAAATCATCATCAGAAGACGGTTTTCCAGCATCATAGGACGAGTGGTTCCTCGTTCCCCAGTAGCAGTATCACCAATTTGTCAATGACTAAAGGGCAGGTAGAGTAAAAACTTTGCAACAGTCCTTTACTCTGGAATATGGATTATGGCCAAAAAAACATTACCATATCTTGACCTCAGCTTGTACTGCTTTCAGTACAGACAATTTTTAGGAAGTATATTGTATACAATATATTCCCAAAAGTATTTGCAGGCCAGTCGAGCTCATCTGTCTTTATGGACCTTGCTTTGTGCACTGGTGCACAGTCATGTTGGAAGAGGAAGGGGCCATCTCCAAACTGTTCTCATAAAGTTGGGAGCCTGGAATTGTCCACAATCTCTTGCTATGCTGAAGCTTTCAGTTCCTTTCACTGGAACTAAGGGGCCAAGTCCAGCTCTTTTTTTTTTTTTTTTTTAAACAAACAAACACAGCATAATCCCTCTACCACTAAACTTTACTCTTGGCACAATACAGTCAGACAAGTATTGTTCTCCTGGTCACTGCCATACCAAGACTTATCAAATTCCCAGGTAGATGAGCAAGATTTGTCATTCCAAAGAATGCGTCTCCACTGCTCTAGAATCCAGTGGTGGCGTGCTTTGCACTTGATAATGTATGACTCCCCCCCCCCCCCCCCCCCCCCCCCCCCCCCTCCCCCGTCAATTTAAATGGCCATACCATATGGGAAGAAACTTGTGCCATCAGAAACTGAATTTGAATTGCTCAGAAAGAATCTGTATTTGTGTAATTTCAAATTAAATGCATTGGTTTGAAAATGAATTTCACTAAACTGAAACTGAATATATTAGTTTAAAACTGAATTTGTTTGCTTTGAAAATTGATTTGCTTTGCATTGAAAATTCAGTTTGATTACATTTACTTTCAGATCTGAAATTCAATTTCAGTTCCAAAATTCAGTTTTTTGAGTCACACATCCGGGTCCTGGAAGCCACAGATTAATCAAACACAGATTTGGGCGACTGTGGCTCAGTAGGAAGAGTAGTCGTCTTGCAATCAGAAGGTTGTGGGTTCGATTCCAGCTCCCTCCTGCCATATGTCAATGTGCCCCTGGGCAAGGCACTTCAAGCTCAACCTCAAGTTGCCTAAGGATCTACGTATCGGTGTATGAATGTGTGAGCGTTAGTGAGTGCGTTTGGGTGAATGTGGCTCTAGTGTAAAGCACTTTGAGCGGTCTGTATGACTGGAAAAGCGCTATATAAGTTCAGTCCATTTACTGATTCACGGATGTCATTCACTATTGCTGTGTCCAAACTCAGGACTGCATCCTTTGAAAGACACATTTCTAGGCCGATAACATCCTGGATGAGGCGACGAATGCTGACCAATCTCTAAGGTTCCAACAAATGCGTCCTTATTCTCAGATTTGAAGGATGGGTCCGGTGTATCTTCCGTGGCCCACCCTATCCCATGATTCATTGCGGGTCGAAGTAGATTGTTCAAATGGAAGTAGCAAAGGCCGGAGGAGAGAGAAAATTTATGAATAAAATTGGATATATTGCGCATTCTGTGAAACAAACCGAACTTTTACTGTTTTTAGAGGGAAATGTAGTTTGAAAACCCTAAAATTCTGATCAGTTTATAAAAGATTCGTTTAAATTACACAAAGCGCCGATGTGTTCGTCCGCGCCTCACCGCTGTCAGCTGCCCGGGTGGTTGAGGGGGAAACTAAACCCCGGCTATTTTTTTAAAAACCCCCCGGGGGGTTTCCCAATGGATGGAAGTTAGAATATAAAATTCAGTCAGAGGAAATCTAATTTAATTTTTTTTTTAGTATATAATAAATTATTATTTTTATATTATTGTCTGCAAATAAATGTTTTTAAACTTTTTTTCCAAAAGTTAATTTTTTAGTGTTTAAGTTGTTAAAAAGCTTTACAAAAAAAATAAAAAATGGTATTTGTCAAAATGTTTTTTATTAGTGTTAGCTTTTTATTCTATGAACAAAAAAATGTTTCAACATTTTAAAGGGCTGAAAATAAAAAATTTCATAAAAAAATAACATTTTTAAACAAAACGCATTATTAACCCCATCAAAAAAAAATATGTAAAAGGGTAAATAAAAACGTGTAGTATTTACAGTAGAGACAGCATTTTTTAAACCCTTCAGGCCCTACTTTTGTTCGCTTCACAGCTCTGCGGTTCAGGCTAACAGGTTGCTAGGCAACAAAAGTTATGCTAGTGTGGGGGAAAAGAAAACCAGACCCCCGTAACACTGGCGGCACACTATGCTAATCTAGCATTTTTGCTAATAGCAAAAGGGTAGCATAAGTGTTACTTTTTGACCCAACATTTTTTGGGGTTTTTACAGCGTTTTTATAGTGTTCATTTGTTTTGGTGATACCCCCGCCAAGTTATGATGCTCACTGCTCCAGCTAAAAATCCCCGTAAAGGAAGTTTAACCCTGATGTGAAACTTAAATCGATGAATTGTGGGTTTGATTAATCGGGCTATCCTCAAACCCGGATGTGTGACACAAAAAACTAAATTTTTGGAACTGAAATTGAATTACGGGCCCTGAAAGCAAAAGTAGTCAACCTGAATTTTTTAAATAAAAAACAAAATACTTTTAAAAGCAAATAAATTCATTTTCAAACCATAAATTCAGTTTCAGTTTAGTAAATTCTTTTCAAACCAATGATTTTTTTTCAAATTACACAAATACAAATTGTCAAGCAATTAAATTCTTTTCTGATGGCACAAGTTTCCTTTCCCATATCCACTTTGTGGCGGTTGCTGTTGTTCCCAACACTTCCCCATAATACCAAATGATATTTAGGAATGTGGAAATTTAGCAAAACTTGTTCACCTGTGGCCCCTACACGTACCATGGGGAAATTTCACTGAGCCCCCTGAAAATGACCCATTCTTTCACGAATGTTTGTAGAAACAGTCTGCATTTTAGGTGGCTTGCCTTTTATCCCTGGGGAAAGGATGGGGGAGGGAAATTTTCTTTCCCAAAAAAACCGGAGGTTCCAGCTTCCTCATGAAAAAACCCTCCTTGCCACAGAAAAACCACTGGCAAATGGCTTCAAACTGGGCTTGGGGCTTGCTTATATAATATCTCTGACGTAAGCTGAATCCCGTAACTACAATGAATAAAGATGTAGTTTCTTTCCCAGTAAATGGCCCAAAACTAGTAAAATTCAACTCAAAAAACCCGATAGACTTGCAATGTGGCTGACGGATGGCGGCGTAGGAAGTCACCCCCGGGGGTTACTTTTAGTTCCCAAACAAAAAATAGAAGTGGGGGCCCTTTTAAAACACTTCCACCATTTTTTCGAATATTTTTGGGTTGCATAAGGGGCCCCGGGAGGCTTTTGGCCGATCGTAGCTCGTACAGGGCTTGCTGTTTAGTAAACACAGAACTAATGGTGGCTACTGTCTTAGCATTAGCAGAGCTTTAGCATTAGCAGCTAAAAAAAACATAGCTACAATTTAGCATGTTTAGAAGGACCAGTGGATCTCCTCTCTCCTTTTGCTAATGACGTGGTCTGCCTGGCCCCCTTTAGTCAAAACCCACAGCACGCACAGGGGTTGTTTGCAGCTGAGCGGTAAGCAGCTGGAATGAGGATCATCTCCTCTGAGACCAAGGCCATGGTTCTCGGCCGGAAAACGGTGGCTTGCCCTCTTCAGGTTGGAGGGGAGCTCCTGCCTCAAGTGGAGGAGTTCAAGTATCTCAGGGTTCATGAGATGGAGGAGAATGTCGCAGGAGATCGACAGACGGATCTGTTTCGGATGCCTACTGTGCGTGAGGGTGTAAAATTCGCAGGCCAGTAAGTCTGTGCTTTGAAGAATCCTTAGATCAAACCCAAAATACGGTTAGCTGTCTGTGTATCCTACAACTGTGTAACAGCTGAAAATAAGACAAACTGTCTGAATTTGTTTTCCTTAACTTCTGTAGGAAATAATTTGAAGGCATTATCAAAAAAGATGGTGCTGGGACTGCAGCAAAATTATATAATATAATAATTATAAATATTCTGTATTTACATGCAGTAACCTGAGCTCTCTTTTGCTGTGTTTTTGTGGTGATTTGTTGCTATATTTGTCTTTAGGTTCAAGGGGAGGGCAGAGAGAACCCTTTCAGGTTGAAGACTTCATGGCTGTTGTTAAAATGCCCCTGGCTTGATCCTGCGACCCCGGGGGGATTGGCAGGTTAAGGGTTTTTGGGCTTGTACAAATTTTTTCCGCATCCAGGAGGTCTCCAATGCATCTTCTGCTGAGCTAGAGCCCATCGTAGGCCAGGCCAGTGCCCAGCAGATCCACAGCTTCTTCCACGTACACCTTACTGCTGGAACATAAAGACCAACGTGTAATTTTTTGTGTTTATTGGGCCAGGACCAAAACTATTTGTAAATACAGTGCATTTCAATGTCTAGAAATCTTTTTGTTACAAATTCAGTTTTTTTTTGGGAGCACTAGTGGCCTTTATTTTTTATTTTTATTTTTTTCAAAGTAGGCAGACAGGAAATGGGATGGAGAGAAGGTGGGACAGGGCAAGATCCCCGGGTTTCAGGTTTAAATCGGAAGGGACTGGCTAAAGGGCTGCCCTGTTTTTCTATCGCTAAGCCGTGCGCAGCATCCCACAAATTCGTTTTTTTAACCACAACCATGATAAAAATGTGTAAAATGGCTTTTAAATATTTTGAAGTGATGTGCATATTTAACATATTCTACAACAAAAAATGAAAATTATTGTTGCAATGTTTTAAAGAACGTTTTCTCTATCTGATGAAAATGCTGGGTAAAAAAAATAAATCTGTAAGCAATCTCTGATTTGGTAATACTGATGGTTGTGACGTATAGCTAATGTGAGTTTCAAACGGAATAAAGAAAGGTTTTAACTTAACGTAACTTAACATAACTTAAGGTTACCTTTTGGTTTACACCAGAGATCTTAAAACAATGGGGTCACAACCCCTAGTGGGACTGTGGAGATGCTGCGGGAGGGGTTGTGAGATTTTTTTTTAATTGACTTTTTTTTCTTTTCTCAAAGTAATGTCTGTACACACACTAACATTTTTTCTTTTTTTTCTTTTTATGTATGAATCTTGGCAATTTCGGGACATTAATATGAAATTGTAAAACAGTGTATTGTAAACAAAACTTAAGTGTTTTTTATTACTGTAGTCTGGACACACCCATTTCTTTTTTTTTTTTTAAATTTTTTTAATTTGGGCTGTCAAAAGAAAAAGAAAAAAAAGGAAAAAAGGTCCGATACCCACCCACAAACACAAAAAAATTTTAAAAAAAAAAGGGACAAAAGTTTTCCGAAAATTAAAAATTATGCCATAAAAAAGGGCCCACATTATAGGTGGATAAAAGGGTAAAATTTTTTGGCCTTGGGGTTTTAGATGGGGTTGGGGAATTTGGGGCAACTATATAAATAAAAAAAATTTTGGAATTGAAATTGAATTAAACTTGGTTTTTGGAGATGAAACGGTTGTATTTTTGCTTTCTTTAATTTCGAAATTTTTAATTTTAAAAGTATTTACATATAAGGGAAAGCCCCATCAAAAAAAACATAAATTTTTGGGGAAAGGGAAACCCGGGAAAACTTGTTTTGGTGTATTAAAATTTTCCCTATAATTGGGTTTAAATTATAAAGCACAAAGTCTATCCCTGGGGCCCAAAAACTTTCATCCCATTTTTAGATCTAATTTTAACAATCTTTTTTAGTTTTTTATTGGGGAAAATTTTCTCCATGTTCCATCAAAATCTAGAAGAGAGCGGGCAACTGAAAAATAGATCTAAAACAGTCTCTGATTCAACTTGACAAAAAGTACAGTTTTCATCCAATTCTTTAAACATTGAAAGTTTTTGTTACAAGGAAAAATATTGTGCAAAATTTTAAAATTGAGCTCTCTTATTTTATTTCAAATACAATACCGAAAGTGAATCATGCCTTCTTCCAATTTATATCGATAAATTGAGCATTCCAAGAACTTTTTCCTTTGGGTGATACAATATTTGACTGTACAGCGCTTTTCTTATGAGCTGATTTAAAGATTTATTGTCCAATATGTCAATTCCCCCAATCCTCAAAGATGGCATCTGCAAACTAACTTTTTGATAATTAAAATGTGCTTTCATTAACTCCATAATGCCGAGCTGAATAGCTTTCACAATAGAGGGAAACTCTTTATATTTAATTGGAAAGCATTTTGATTTCAGAAAGTTCTCGTAGTTATAAATGTTTCCTTCATCATCAAATAGCTCTACAACAAAGATTATACCTCTATCAAACCAAATCTTTTTATATAGGCTTTTGTTGTTAATAGTGATTTCAATCTGAAAAGACTCACAAAGAGAGGGTTGGCAATTAGAAAAGTTTTAATGATGTAAATTAAAAATAAAAAATTATATCTTTGGCAAACGTAAATGGGGAAAGGGCGTAATGCTGAAATGACATGGGTAGATGATCTTTTTAAGGCTTAGATTTTGAGATGTTTTCCCCCGATCCCACACTGGTGGGGGATTGGCGGCCAGGGAGCGAAGAAGCAGGAGTAGATGGGGAAAGGGAAAATGTGGAGGTGGGGTGAGGAGGGGTAGCTCAGTGACAAGCGAGGAGGAACCAGCCCAGGGTCCTTTAAAAAAAGGGTCGGAAGGCGATGGATGATGAATCAGCAACAGGATGCTGTTGGAAGGGCCGGGGGACGCACGGGAAGTCATTTGGGCGGTGGGAAAGGCGAGGGGGGAATCTTTCATTCTGAATTTTTTTGTTAAAAACCCATTTTACCACGGGTTTCTGCGGGGGAGTAAAAGGTAGTAAAAAAAATGAGCTCAAATTAAGGCTATTAAAAGGGAGTAAAAGGTAACAAACAGAATTTACAGGGTTTAAAGAAATTTTTTATCCCCTTCAATTATTTTGGGACTTTTCCTTTGATTCTGACTTTTTTTTTTAAGTTCTTTTAACTATAAATCGTATTAAAAACATAACTACTAAAGCAGGCCCTGAGCTGACGTTGATAGACTCTTTTGGTTTCCCGTGCCCCGATCTGCTGTGCGGCATGCGCTGTTTTGCAAACCCCCCTAATAACTAAAAGGGCAAAGAAAGGGTGTTTTGCACTTTTTCATGGGAAAAGTAAGTTTTAAAAACCCTTTGGCTCGATGACCGGGTCTTTTAAAGCCCGGCTTAAGCTGGTCGGGGGGAATGAGGAGGGGGTTTTTTGGTAAAGGTGCAGAAAAAAATATAAATTTTCCCGGGTGTGACCCCAACAAATCACTTTCGAGCTCCACCATACACCGGGCAGGGGGATTAGCGCGCAGGGGGACCCAGACCCCTATTTTGTTTTTTCTGTTTTTTTTTTTTACCAAAGCACGGGAACCCTAAAGGGTCAGCTGGGGCACAAGTTTGGTCACACCTCAGCAGCGAACTAGTAATCCCAGCAACGTACGCTGCCGCAGAAAGGCAGCAGACCCTCCTGACCCAACCGCCCGCGATCAGAGCCGGGGTTCTCGGGTTTCCCCTGAACACCGCGGGCCAAAAGCTCACTCCTACTAATCAAATAAAGGGCATCGGGGACTTTTTCCCAAAACATGTTCCAGACTCCCGACATAGCCGGGGGGTTTCGCATGGGGAAAGGGGGACAAGACTGTTACATGATAAGTTCGGTGTTGCCCCTCTTTTTAAAAGAATTTGTTTTGTGAAGCATTAACGATGCGGGAAACCGGGTTTTACACATGTTCTTGAGTCTCTGAAAAAGTCCCTCAAAAAAAAGCAGCGGGATGTTCACTTTTCGGGGTGGAAAAAATGACCTTTGTGACGTCCGTACTTCGGACCAAATTTTTCCTTGGACAGAAAAAGGCTGAAGACTTGCTACAACATTTTAAAATAAGTTGATCTCCTGTGGTTTTTCTATCTTAGCCTATTTGAACATTTTTTTTGAAATGTCATGGGTAAAAGGGAAAAGGCCCGGTTTTTTAACATAAAATGGGTTTCACCCAAGGGTGTAGGAACGGGTAAACATTGGGGGGGCACATTTGGAAACCTTACATTTCCATAAATGGTTTAACATGTTTTATTGGTCAAAAAATGCCTCAAACCCCTTTTAATTGTCCCTGCATGGCATTATGACAAGCATCTGTTGAGGCTTTTTCTTAAAACATAAAGATTTTTTAACAACTGATTTGCAGATGTTTTTAGGCTCATACAGTCAAACCCTGTCTTTTTTAACTTCTACAGATGAAATATTTAATTTTTTTTGAAAGATGAATACCACAGAATAGGGACCCAATTGATTGACGGTTATTTACTTGGGGCCGGGCCCCCTTTCCCAAGCAAAGTTCTTTTGAAAAACCTAAAAACTCAGGTCAAAATCTATTTTTAATAAAATTTTATTCTTTGTGATAATTCACAGGAAGGTGTTGCACAACTCAATATGAGACACTTGCAGTATGAAGGGCCCCCAAACGTCCAACCTGAAGATGCCTCGAGCTCCTTCAGAAGTGAAACATTCAAAGCTCATCCTTTGTTGGCAGCTGTGGCCCTGCAATTTCCCTCCACAATTGCAAAAAAGGGCCCAGGTTTCACAATATGGCAGATAAAACAAGCTCTTGCGGGCCATGGCTTTTATTTTTTCCCGACAATGTTCCAGCACGTAGAGAAGATTACACCAGCACCACAGGAAATCCTTTTGTCTTTCCCCCAAATCTTTCTGGGGCCCAAACCGGTGGGTTGAAAATGTTCCCTGTGGCGAGAGAGCTGTCGACATTTGGCCCGTGCTCTTAACATACATTGATTTTTGGGGAAAAAAAAAGGTGCCAAGCCCAAACACTTCCTCATATGACTTTCCCCCATGTGCAGCACGTGACGATTAACCTTTATGGTCCCAAAACTCCAGTTCTTCTTGTCAGTGGCAAAAACCCTTTCAGGCCATTCCCTGACTAAATATCAGACAGACGAGCCTGTGCTACCTTTTTTGGCTAAAGAATCTGACAGAGCTTCCTGATGGTAATAATTGTAATTACTGGGGAGAGTTTTTTAAATTTAAATGGAAAAAATTCTTTCAGTTGACAGTTGTAGTTTGATTACATCTTCTCTTGTCACTTTAAAGGGGTTTTACTCGGGCGATTTTTTAAAAAGGGGAACTTTTCGAAGACATAGGTTCCAACCCAAAATCAATGGCCTTTGTTGCCTACCGGGCAGCTTTTGAGTACAGAGAATGGGCTCCTCATTCACTTTTGCTTCATTGCTTCATTTTTTTTAAATTTATAGCATTTTCAGTGAATGATATTTAATGGGCCCTATTTGTTAGGCCCTACAGAGAAGCCCAAAGGATGCAAGTTAGGGGGTTTCGGTGCTCAACTTCGGCGAGTGTTTGCAGTGCCTTTGTCAAGTTGGTGGGAAAACGCAAAAAAAAATGCCCCTTTAAAGTTCCCTATGGTTTTAGGACATTGCTTGCCTTGATCCCAAAAAAGAATCCACCAAGAACCAGAGAGGTTTCATCAAGCAGATGAAAAAATATAGTGGTAAAATGTTCCTGCAGAGCAAGCAATTGACTGGTGCATACCCCGCTGGTTTTAAAAACATTTATATGTGTAGGGAAAAGCAGAAGTGGGGAGGTTAACGGAGGTCCTTTTTTTGGGTGTCATTAATGGTAGTCTGCATAGGCCTGTTGCGATAAAACAATAAATTTTTTGCATGATTAATAAAATGTGCACGATAACTAAAATGAGGTCAAAAATTTCCAAATTGCAAAGTTTTTTTGTTTTTTGTCGTGTTTGGAAACTCTTTCTACCAAAGAGGACTGGAAAGGAAAAAACTTTTACTACGGTGCATCAAATTACTCCCTCCCCTTCTCGCTTCCTTAGAATGGGGTCAATATATGGGGAGCGATAAACCACAGCGAAAAAGAGTTTTTTTTCTTCCACTCCCGGGGGGGTCTAAAAAAAACATTTTGAATTATTTACAATAATTCCGGGACAATTTAATCGTCCAGCAAAATTTGTTATCTTGACAGGCCTGAGTTTTGCAGTTTTAAACCCCCTTTCTGCAGGGTGTTAAAATGTTTTAGAGTTATTAGAAAATTTCTATATGCACTTTTTTACTCTCCATGAGAAGCTGTGCTATTATTTTTTGGACAATTTTTTGAGCTGTAAACCCAATGTACATAAAATTTATGGATGATTATATCTTTTCTTTCCTTATCAGTGTTGTAGGTGGGTGTCATCATTCAGCGTTTTTCCCAAACCTTTGGGCCCCAAAAGGAAAGGACGAATTTTAGTGTTTTTCCCGTCCTTTAAAACAAAAAGAAAGGGGAAAACTTGATGTGTTTCTTTTACACAATTCTCAGGCCCCGCCTTACCCTGACATACTACAGTTTTTCAAAAGTTCCTCCTTCTGTCCCATGGACAAGCCCCTGTTGAAAGAGGATTTTTTAATCAACAAAGAGTTGGGAAAAACCCGTAAAAACCCCCAGGGAAGAATCCCCGGAAAACACTTCGATTAGTCTGTGGGCTGGATCAGCAGTTTTGGGGGCTGTTTTTTAAAAGTGCCTCTGACAAGGGAGCTCCTTGCCTCTGCTGGAATCTGCAAGATCTCATTACCGACTGCACCTGGAGAATGAAGAAAAAAAAAAGGAAAGTGCAGCACATGCTCTGAAGAGGAAAGGGAGCAGAGGAAAAGGGGCTGTTAGACCTCAGAACCCAGCGTGGGTACTAAGCATTGGGCCCCGTGAGTCCTTTAAAAAAGATGCCGACAATTGGCTGAGCAGGCTGAGGGGAAAGGGTTTTGGGGCCAAAATGGCTGAACTTATCACAAAGTCCAACACACTTCGTAGAAGACTAAAAAAAAAAAGAAGAGCTCTGCCATTGGAGGAAAAGGTTGAAAGGGGAAGGCCTCACAACTGAGACGGGTTTGTAACTGCCTACATGGCTTGTTTTTTCTTTTTTACTCTTCCATCTTCTTTCCCCCAGAGCTCACTCTCTCAAACCCCCCCCTTTCCCCCTCCCCCCCCTTCCATTAGTCTCCTTGCCCTTGTCTCCTATTTCTGTCTGTGTAAAAACAAAGTTTTCTCTGGCCAAAATTTTTCTCTTCTACTTGCTCTCTAGCTGTCTCTTGCCCTTTTCTCTGCCCATCTCACTCTCCACAGCACGCTCTTTCCAAATCTGAGTTTTAATATTAAATGGTATCAGCTAATAAATGATGTACTTTTACAATTTTTTCCTAAAATTTTTTTTAAAAATTGCAATAAGGAATGTTTCCTTTTGGGGGATGTTCACATCGCCATCTGTTTGTGTTGCAGTTGGTGATGTTATTTAAATTACTTTAGTTTTCCCCCGATGTTATTCCTACTGATTATTTATTTTTGGAAATTTGCCACGTTATCAATATTCTATTGGAAAAAAATTATTGGGGTTGTGAAAAATTTTTAAAAAAAAAACACATTTTTTAAGTCTTCTTAAAACCTTTGGAATATTAATGTGTATGAGGTCGGGCAAGACAAAACCAGTTACACCTTCAAGTAAGGTTGGGATTAAGTTTCTGTCTTTTGGTTGAGAGATGGCTATCATCTTACGGCTAATTTTTCCCGGAATCCACCGCTACCCCAAAAAAGGCTGCTGTTTGATTTTGTGTTGGTAGTAAAAATATTATAGAGGTGGTAAAATAGGTAGTAAAGAGTAGTAAATTGAACTCTAGGATTCCTGTATTAACCCTGTACCATTGTTCCATAATATTTCTTTATGTGCAGAGAAATTGTGAGTATGACATTATTTCCATGAAAGCAAAGCCCGTTGATAAAATTTTGAGAGCTTTACTTGCAACCTGGAGACAATGAAGTTGCAACTTAGTAAAAACTTTACCCCCCGACCAACTTAAATATATTTTGTGGAATAAAATTCCATAGATTGTGGCAGCTCCAAACATTTTTTAATCCATTTGACTTTAAAGGTGTGATTTAAATGGAAAAAGTTTAAAAGTTCTATGCCCCCCTTTGCTTTTTGTAGGTGAAGTATTTCCTATTTTGAGTGGTGTTGTTTGTTCTTCCAAACAAAGTTAACAAATAAACTGTTCATTTCTTTATTAAGGGTATCATTAACACAAAGAGAAAGAGCTGATAAACAAACCTCGATACACCTTCAGCTTTTGACAACAACACCCTACCAAAAATAGAAAGATCCCTTGTTGTCACTTGTTCAAAATTAGTTGAGTTTTCCTAATCTTAGTTTGTAAATGTAATTGTTGTTTAAGAGTTATATCTTTTGCTATATGAATTCCTAAATATTTAACCCTTTTCTTAACCGGAATATTAAACATCTGGGGTTCATCAGTCTCATATAGACATAAAATTTCGCTTTTGTCAGCATTTCATTTAAGACCTGAGGCATCTGAAAATTTCTGAGTGGCTTCTAGCGTATCTGGTATTTGTGACTTATCTCTAAGAAACAAGGCAGTGTCATCTGCCAGTTGAGACATCTTAACTTCCTTATCAAAAATTGTTAAACCATGAATATTTGGGTTGTGAGAAATATTTAAAAATAAAAGTTCAGCAACAATCAAAAATAGAAAACAAGAAATAGGGCAGCCCTGTCGTACACCTCTTAATTTGGGAAACCTCACAGACATTCTGGGAAACAAAATAATTGAGCTATTTATATCAATGTAAAGCATTTTAATGGTCTTAATAAATAACTCTCCGAAACCAAAACTTTGTAGTGTTTTTATTATAAAAGACTGCTCAATTGAGTCAAAAGCCTTATAAATGTCTAATTAGCCTCTAATACTTGATTGTTCCTTAAGTCCTTTTAGTTTAAAACTTATTAATTTATGATCCATTAATGGAGCATGAGAATGAAAAATATCTGTGACATATTGTATTCCCTGTGTTGACATTATCCAAAGATCTATTCGTGACTGGGAGCTCCTGCTAGAATTTGTCCATGTATATTGAAAAACATCAGGATTCATATATCTCCACACATCTGTTGTGAATTGGCACTATATAAATAAAACTGAATTGAATTGAATTGAATTGAACATCTGTGAGGAGATATTTTGTACTCAAGAATACAGTACGTTTGAAAGTTGATGATGTTGATGAAAATCTTGGAGGGTGTCGGTCCACAATATCGTCTGAAACATCATCATCTTTGGACGAATGAGTCTCTTGCAGAAAAATGATAACTGTATTACAACTCCTGCAAAATAAAAATGCTGCTTTTCTTTTCGTGCTGTCTCGCAGACCTCTTACATTAAGGGAACATAAATTTAGTGCCTCAAAACTAAAACTTACCATAATTAACAATTTGCTAATGCCTAGAAAACATCCTCACAAATATTAAGAAAAACAAATAAAGTAGTACTTACAAATCTGTATCCTCAACTATAAGTACCATAACTTTAATTTGCCTTTTAAACCTTTACCATGTATTAACTTTAAACACAGTCCCTGTTATCCATCATTGCATGGATGGTACCCTACATCCTAATAAGTCACTTTTTTCCCTTCAATGTAGGTGTGAGGGCGCCTGAAGCCAGCTCGTTTTCCTTGTTTTCTGGCCGCCTCCACAAGTGGCCATAATCGACTCCTTTCCATCCGGTCAGCCTGTGTCAGATCTTTAAGTATTACATTGTCTTGAGAGATCTTCCAAATCTTGTTTCTGAAAGATCGCATGGTGAACTGAATGATTACAGGTCGGCTGGAGCTGTCTCTCGGTACCCCAACTCTGTGTACAGTGTCGATAAGGAAACCCATCTTTTCTTTCTCCTCAGGTGCAAGTGTAGTAAAGAGTTTCATTATCTCTGCTCTGATGTTCTCCTCTGGTGTTTCCTTCTTGTCATACAGTCGCAGGTTCCAGTGCCTGCTATAGTGCTCTATAGTGCAAAGCGACCAGATAACTCCAGTACAGCCTTCAGGATGTCACCATTTGAAGTGCCTTTGGATAAGTTATCTGTTGACCGCTGCTTTTTGGGCTCAGGACTCTTTGAGGGTGTAACAGGCAATGGTGTGAAGAGAGCCTCAAAGTCATGGGTACCTTGTTGCAACAAAGAAGCTCCTTCTTTAACATTTTTCATTCCTCTTTTCGCCATAGCTTACAGAGTTACATGAATAATAAGCTAACAAAGTTGGCTAGAAGCTAATGGCTACTAGGTTTTCCTCTGGGAGCGATTTCTTTTAACACCAACAGTTTTTTATTTAAACTTTCTCTTATCTTTCGTGTGTAAGGTGCCTTGACTAACTGTGACGATAATATTCGGTTTAGCCGCCTCTGATGTCGTGGTACAGCTTATAGTTTCTGAGCTCCTTAAATAACCTCCACTCTGGTTGCCATCTTGAAATTGACCCCCAACACACACTAACATGAATCGAACATGTAGTAGCAAATTTACATAAAAATAGGCATAAAAATATGTATTTCAGTCAGAAATGCACAAATTTAGTGAGCACACCGGCTGAACTCTGCTTCACTCACAGCCTGACCCTCCATGTGAAAACCCCTGGTTTACACAGTGATAGAGTAGACTGCTGACTTAAGTTGTCCAGCAGACCGCAACGTACGACCAACACATGCAGGTTAAGCAACAAAATGTAATTTCTAAAGAAGCTGTATCCAAGCATATTAATGGAAAGTTGATTAGAAGGAAAAGTTGTTAGAAAAAGGTTTAAAGCAACTGGCGATAACCCAGGCCTTGAGAGGATTGTGAACCAAAGCCCATTGAAGAGTTTGGAAAGTTCCATAAGTCACTGACTGCAGCTGGAGTTGGCGTTGGAGTCTGTGTATACTCCTGAGTTGGATTTAACATCTTTTGCCAGCATTAGCAAGCCCATTCTCTTTTGCTTTCTTTCTCAGGTTGGATGTCTACAGACATAGATGGGCATTTTCTACATAACATTTTAAAAAATTCTATATATTCATTGCTTTTTTCCTCAAGATGTTGAAAATAATAACATAATCTCATACTTAGATTTCCATACTACGTGTTGGTAATAACAGGTCAGGTTTATATTCTGGCAGACCAAATATCCATATTTCTTAGAATTTTAGTTTCCGTGCAATGTAGATCACAACTAGGTTCTTATGACTGTTCGAAATTTGAAAACTTCTTTCAAAAAAACCAGCTGCTTTTAAACCTCTCTTGCTTCCCTTTACTATGCAGGTTAACTTCCGTAAAATAAATGTTTCTACCATTTGCTTGATCCATTGGTCTTTCAGATCTTTTTTAGAACAGAGCTAGCTTGCAGAAGATAGCCTACATAAAATAGCAACTGTTAATTTTTTACGTAGTTGTGCCCTATGTGATAAAGCATTAAGATATAAAGCATGGGCTCTATTTCTTTAGCATCATCCTTTTCTTCACTCTTAACCTTCTCCCAATAATTCTTAAATTACTGCAGTGCCAAATGCAGTGATAAAACATCCCCTTCTACATACAACACTTTTCCAGATGTTTGTAAAAAGTGTGTATTATCATTAAAGGGGACATATGCTTTAAAATCCTTATCATTCAGTTTTGGTTTATATTGTTAGGAATAACCTTGTTTACTATTATAGATGAGCTTTCACACACAGACCAGAATGATAAAGTTTGAATGCTAATGTTTTCACTTTTGTTAGACTAGGATAATAATTCTCAGTGACCTACAATTTGACATGAAGATTAGTGCAGTGGGTTGATTGTGGTATATACAGTAATAGAAGCGATTAGATTGCAGCAGTCACACTTAGATTCAGGGTTCGACACCTGCTATTACACACGCTACCAGATAGACACCAGAATGGTGACATATAGTCTACTGATAAACACTGAGGGAGTGTACATCCCTTGCAGGGAGTACCAGGCATAAAAACCATGTGTGACCTTCTTTCGGGGCTGTTTTGTCACTTCGATCACTGAGTGGGTTAAGGATGGGAGCCATCAGCGCATTCATTGACGGTAAATAATAAGGCAAAAAGATTTAAAGCAGCATATTGTTAGAGTTACTGAAGGTATTTACGTTCTGTATATTTTTTAGCTATAATGATGTGTTCACATGCACGGCTCTGACAGAGCCAAAGGAATCAGAGGTGGCTTGCGTCATGACAAAATTTCAGTGGCGAGAATAAACCGGTCTAGGCAGACTGCTGATTGAGCAAGTGTGGATGCAGCTTTGGTGAAGGATTTGTGATATTGATAGAAAAATCTGGAAGCCATGTTTGAAATGTAGGCCGACGATGAGGGACGGATAGGTATCGGGCTTATTCTATGCTCAGATAAGAGAGCAGAAGACGTCTCTGAAATGCTTAAAGGCGGCCGGAAGCTCGCCAAAGGGATTATTAGAAAGTTGGGGAGTAGATAATTTAAATACAGCATTAAAAGCCAATCTGGGAAACCGATACAGTGGTCAACCTCGGGAGATGGTAAAATGAGAGAAACCAGATTAATGAGCTGCCCCTGCAGGATTTGGAGCGGAGTATATGATCTACCTGAATGTAAAAGAGGAGTGGGAAACACACCGTGCTGAAGGGCATATGAATGAGGAAACAGTTGAGAAAAGAGAATGAAATGATACATCTCAACCTTAGAGACGAGCCAGGACGAGCGTTGCGATGATGAATATCAGTGGGAGGTGCCAAGGAGTGGCTTGAACGTTGGCGGAGCGGAGAAGAGGAAGTGCTGATGTGGCAGAATTGGAGGCGAACGCCCGGAGAAGCTGAGTAAAGGAAGATATGAAGCTCTGGAGAGAATCCATGGACGAGATGAATGAAGTAGGGAAAATTGTGGGATGACCGGAGTAGAAGAAGACGTCGAAGCCTGGGGAGTGGGAAGATCAGTGTGAGAGACAAGATCGGAGGAGAACCACTGCAGAAGCCGGGCTGGGTGACACGGCGGCGGGAGCCGTGGTGAAGGCAGGGTAGGCATGGTAGGTAGGCATGTAGACATGGTCAAGACAATCTGATGCAGTTCAAACCGAGCATCAGAATGGGGAGGAAAGGTGATTTAGGTGACTTTGAAAGTGGCGTGGTTGTTGGTGCCAGAGGGGCTGGTCTGAGTATTTCAGAAACTGCTGATCTACTGGGATTTTCATGCACTAGGATCTCTAGGGCTTACAGAGAATGGTCCCAAAAAGAGAAAATATCCAGTGAGTGGCAGTTCTGTGGGCGCAAATGCCTTATTGATGCCAGAGGTCAAAGGAGAAAGGCCAGACTGATTCAAGCTGATAGAAAGGCAACAGTAACTCAAATAACCACTTGTTACAACCAGAAGAGCATCTCTGAATGCACAACACGTCGAACCTTGAGGTGGATGGGCTACAGCAGCAGAAGACCACACAGGGTTCCACTCCTGTCAGCAAAGAACAGGAAACTGAGGTTACAATTCGCACAGGCTCACCAATATTGGACAATGGAAAATTGAAAAAAACTTGCCTGGTCTAATGACTCACAATTTCTGCTCGAACATTCAGATGGTAGGGTCAGAATTTGGCGTCAACAACATGAAAGCATGGATCCATCCTGCCTTGTACAAACGGTTCAGGCTGGTGGTGGTGGGGTAATGGTGTGGGGATATTTTCCTGGCACACTTTGGGCCCCTTAGTACCAATTAAGCCTCATGTCAATGTCACAGCCTACATGAGTATTGTTGCTGACCATGTCCATCCCTTTATGACCACAGTGTACCCATCTTCTGATGGTTACTTCCAGCAGGATAACGCGCCCATGTCATAAAGCATGAATCATCTCAGACTGGTTTCTTGAACATGACAATGAGTTTACTGGACTCAAATGGCCTCCACAGTCACCAGATCTCAATCCAATAGAGCACCTTTGGGATGTGGTTGAACAGGAGATTCGCATCGTGGATGTGCAGCAGACAAATCAGCAGCATCTGTGTGATGCTATCATGTCAATATGGACCAAACTCTCTGAGGAATATTTCCAGTACCTTGTTGAATCTATGCCACAAAGGATTAAGGCAGTTCTGAAAGCAAAAAGGGGGTCCAACCCGGTACTAGCAAGGTGTACCTAATAAAGTGGCCAGTGAGTGTAAATAAAGGGTGTAACATAAACTGGCCAGTGTGAATGTGTGTGAGTTGATAACAGTGAGCTAGCAAGTAGCATGGGGGACACATTACACTGACGGACTTTGACTGATAGATGCTAGGCTAACTAACGCTGGCTCACTGAATAAACTCTACTGTGAATAAGCTTTGGTGTCTGAGAGTGTTGTATAATGGGTGTTTTGACCCTTTTCACCTAAGTGCACTACCAGGTCCGTTTCTCTCCAGTTCCAAGACCCAACCAGTAAAACCAGCAAAGTAATTACCTTGTGAAATAATGAGAAATGGTTAAGTATAAAATCAATATTTAATATAAAATTAATCAGTGTACAAAATATGCCAATGAAAAAACACAGAGGGACATTCATCTTCGGTACTGGGTTTCCCTCAGCCCATCTGTTATGATTTGGGGTTGTTTGGTTTTTGATTTCTGGTTTTTTCTTATATTTCTCACAGTTTTTGAATCATGTTTCTGTTTGTTTTTCTAGTCATGCTTTAGTTTTGTCAAGTTTGGTTTTAGGATCTGGTTATGTTTTTGTTTCATGTTTTTCTAGTTATAGTTCTCCACCTGGTTTTCACTCCATATATACACACCTGTTCAGTTAGTCATTGCGGAATCATTGTATCCCTACTCATGTCTTGTTTTGTGGACCATGCCATGCCTGTCAAGCCAGCCTGCTTCTGTTTTGTTCCTGCCTCTGCTAAGAGTGAGTTTTTGTTTAATTAAAGCCTTAAGTTGACTACCGTCATGCTGCCTGCTTGTCTGCGTTCTGGGTTCCTCCATAGCACAGACCGTAACACCATCTTAGGGATAAACCGAGAGGAGCAAAGAATGGAGCGTGATTCCTGCTTTTATCTATGCCTGTTCTTAGCTGTTAGCGTGCAGCAGTGGGTGGTGCAGCAGATAAGCAACAAGGGAAGAGATATTTAATTAAGGCAGCAATGAGATTAGAAAAAGCCACAGATTCATACATACAAAATCATACATCCATAACAAGAGTTAAAGAAGTAAGCTCTCATTTGGACCAGGAAACGGTGCTGTTGAGTCTGATTGGCCAGAGCGTATGAAAGTGTATGTGTGAAAGGGAACAATGACTGAGATATCACAAGAAAATAAGTTTCCTGCAGGCTCCTTAGGCTTGGAAACAAGGAGAAGAATATATATTAGCGAACTTCCCGAGCTGATGGAGAGGATCGGGCAGATGGAGAGGGACTATGAGACGGCAGTAAGGCAGGTTTACTGCCGCCCACCTCCTTCCACGCCAGGACTCCAGGGACCTGCTGCTGCTGCAGAGCAGTCCACGCCAGGTCTCCAGAGTGCTGTAGAGCTTTCGGAGGGCCCCGAGGGCGGGCTGCCTCCACTTCCAGGTCCTGAGCACCTTCTCAGTTTTCTCTGGGGGGTGCTCATGGAACTCAAGCCTGGCACACAGAATGATACACTAAATGACACTCCACAGCCTGACACACCACAGCCTGTCTCTTGCAGATCTGACACACCACAGCCTGTCTCTTCCAGGTCTGACACTCCACAGCCCGACACACCACAGCTTGTCTCTGCCAGGTCTGACACTCCACAGCCCGACACACCACAGCCTGTCTCTGCCAGGTCTGACACTCCACAGCCTGTCTCTGCCAGGTCTGACACAACACAGCCTGTCTTTGCCAGGTCTGACACTCCACAGTCTGTCTCTGGCAGGTCTGACACTCCACAGCCTGACACTCCACAGCCTGACACACCCCATCCTGTCTCTGCCAGGTCTGACACACCACAGTCTGTCTCTGGCAGGTCTGACACTCCACAGCCTGACACTCCACAGCCCGACACACCACAGCCTGTCTCTGCCAGGTCTGACACTCCACAGCCTGACACTCCACAGCCTGACACACCACAGCCTCTCTCTGGCAGGTCTGACACTCCACAGCCTGACACACCACAGCCTGTCTCTGCCAGGTCTGACACACCCCATCCTGTCTCTGCCAGGTCTGACACACCACAGCCTCTCTCTGGCAGGTCTGACACTCCACAGCCTGACACACCACAGTCTGTCTCTGGCAGGTCTGACACTCCACAGCCTGACACTCCACAGCCCGACACACCCCATCCTGTCTCTGCCAGGTCTGACACACCACAGTCTGTCTCTGGCAGGTCTGACACTCCACAGCCTGACACTCCACAGCCCGACACACCACATCCTGTCTTTGCCAGGTCTGACACTCCACAGCCTGACACACCACAGCCTGACACACCACAGCCTGTCTCTGCCAGGTCTGACACACCACAGCCTGTCTCTGCCAGGTCTGACACTCCACAGCCTGACTCAGGGCCTGACCCGAAGTCTCACACCTGTTCAGTTAGTCATTGCGGAATCATTGTATCCCTACTCATGTCTTGTTTTGTGGACCATGCCATGCCTGTCAAGCCAGCCTGCTTCTGTTTTGTTCCTGCCTCTGCTAAGAGTGAGTTTTTGTTTAATTAAAGCCTTAAGTTGACTACCGTCATGCTGCCTGCTTGTCTGCGTTCTGGGTTCCTCCGTAGCACAGACCTTAACACCATCTTAGGGATAAACCGAGAGGAGCAAAGAATGGAGCGTGATTCCTGCTTTTATCTATGCCTGTTCTTAGCTGTTAGCGTGCAGCAGTGGGTGGTGCAGCAGATAAGCAACAAGGGAAGAGATATTTAATTAAGGCAGCAATGAGATTAGAAAAAGCCACAGATTCATACATACAAAATCATACATCCATAACAAGAGTTAAAGAAGTAAGCTCTCATTTGGACCAGGAAACGGTGCTGTTGAGTCTGATTGGCCAGAGCGTATGAAAGTGTATGTGTGAAAGGGAACAATGACTGAGATATCACAAGAAAATAAGTTTCCTGCAGGCTCCTTAGGCTTGGAAACAAGGAGAAGAATATATATTAGCGAACTTCCCGAGCTGATGGAGAGGATCGGGCAGATGGAGAGGGACTATGAGACGGCAGTAAGGCAGGTTTACTGCCGCCCACCTCCTTCCACGCCAGGACTCCAGGGACCTGCTGCTGCTGCAGAGCAGTCCACGCCAGGTCTCCAGAGTGCTGTAGAGCTTTCGGAGGGCCCCGAGGGCGGGCTGCCTCCACTTCCAGGTCCTGAGCACCTTCTCAGTTTTCTCTGGGGGGTGCTCATGGAACTCAAGCCTGGCACACACCATGATACACTAAATGACACTCCACAGCCTGACACACCACAGCCTATCTCTGCCAGGTCTGACACTCCACAGCCTGACACTCCACAGCCTGACACACCACAGCCTGTCTCTGCCAGGTCTGACACTCCACAGCCTGACACTCCACAGCCCGACACACCACAGCCTGCCAGGTCTGACACACCACATCCTGTCTCTGCCAGGTCTGACACTCCACAGCCTGACACTCCACAGCCTGACACACCACAGCCTGTCTCTGCCAGGTCTGACACTCCACAGCCTGACACTCCACAGCCTGACACACCACAGCCTGCCAGGTCTGACACACCACATCCTGTCTCTGCCAGGTCTGACACTCCACAGCCTGACACACCACAGCCTGTCTCTGCCAGGTCTGACACTCCACAGCCTGACACTCCACAGCCCGACACACCACAGCCTGCCAGGTCTGACACACCACATCCTGTCTTTGCCAGGTCTGACACACCCCATCCTGTCTCTGCCAGGTCTGACACACCCCATCCTGTCTCTGCCAGGTCTGACACACCCCATCCTGTCTCTGCCAGGTCTGACACACCACAGTCTGTCTCTGGCAGGTCTGACACTCCACAGCCTGACACTCCACAGCCCGACACACCACAGCCTGTCTCTGCCAGGTCTGACACTCCACAGCCTGACACTCCACAGCCTGACACTCCACAGCCTGACACTCCACAGCCTGACACACCACAGCCTGATACACCACAGCCTGTCTCTGCCAGGTCTGACACTCCACAGCCTGACACTCCACAGCCTGACACACCACAGCCTCTCTCTGGCAGGTCTGACACACCCCATCCTGTCTCTGCCAGGTCTGACACACCCCATCCTGTCTCTGCCAGGTCTGACACACCCCATCCTGTCTCTGCCAGGTCTGACACACCCCATCCTGTCTCTGCCAGGTCTGACACACCACAGTCTGTCTCTGGCAGGTCTGACACTCCACAGCCTGACACTCCACAGCCCGACACACCACAGCCTGTCTCTGCCAGGTCTGACACTCCACAGCCCGACACACCACAGCCTGCCAGGTCTGACACTCCACAGCCTGACACTCCACAGCCTGACACTCCACAGCCTGACACACCACAGCCTGACACACCACAGCCTGTCTCTGCCAGGTCTGACACTCCACAGCCTGACACACCACAGCTTGTCTCTGCCAGGTCTGACACTCCACAGCCCGACACACCACAGCCTGTCTCTGCCAGGTCTGACACAACACAGCCTGTCTTTGCCAGGTCTGACACTCCACAGCCTGACACTCCACAGCCTGACACACCACAGCCTCTCTCTGGCAGGTCTGACACTCCACAGCCTGACACACCACAGCCTGTCTCTGCCAGGTCTGACACACCCCATCCTGTCTCTGCCAGGTCTGACACACCCCATCCTGTCTCTGCCAGGTCTGACACACCCCATCCTGTCTCTGCCAGGTCTGACACACCACAGTCTGTCTCTGGCAGGTCTGACACTCCACAGCCTGACACTCCACAGCCCGACACACCACAGCCTGTCTCTGCCAGGTCTGACACAACACAGCCTGTCTTTGCCAGGTCTGACACTCCACAGCCTGACACTCCACAGCCCGACACACCACAGCCCGTCTCTGCCAGGTCTGACACTCCACAGCCTGTCTCTGCCAGGTCTGACACTCCACAGCCTGACACACCACAGCCTGTCTCTGCCAGGTCTGACACTCCACAGCCTGACACACCACAGCCTGTCTCTGCCAGATCTGACACACCACAGCTTGTCTCTGCCAGGTCTGACACTCCACAGCCCGACACACCACAGCCTGTCTCTGCCAGGTCTGACACAACACAAGCCTGTCTTTGCCAGGTCGACACTCCACGCCTGACACACCACAGCCGTCTCTGGCAGGTCTGACACTCCACAGCCTGACACTCCACAGCCTGACCCCACCACAGCCTGACCACCACGCTGACACACCACAGCCTGTCTCTGCCAGGTCTGACACACCACAGCCTGTCTCTGCCAGGTCTGACACTCCACAGCCTGACACTCCACAGCCTGACACTCCACAGCCTGACACACCACAGCCTGACACACCACAGCCTGACACACCACAGCCTGACACACCACAGCCTGTCTCTGCCAGGTCTGACACACCACATCCTGTCTTTGCCAGGTCTGACACTCCACAGCCTGACACTCCACAGCCTGACACTCCACAGCCTGACACACCACAGCCTGACACACCACAGCCTGTCTCTGCCAGGTCTGACACTCCACAGCCTGACTCAGGGCCTGACCCGAAGTCTCACACCTGTTCAGTTAGTCATTGCGGAATCATTGTATCCCTACTCATGTCTTGTTTTGTGGACCATGCCATGCCTGTCAAGCCAGCCTGCTTCTGTTTTGTTCCTGCCTCTGCTAAGAGTGAGTTTTTGTTTAATTAAAGCCTTAAGTTGACTACCGTCATGCTGCCTGCTTGTCTGCGTTCTGGGTTCCTCCGTAGCACAGACCGTAACACCATCTTAGGGATAAACCGAGAGGAGCAAAGAATGGAGCGTGATTCCTGCTTTTATCTATGCCTGTTCTTAGCTGTTAGCGTGCAGCAGTGGGTGGTGCAGCAGATAAGCAACAAGGGAAGAGATATTTAATTAAGGCAGCAATGAGATTAGAAAAAGCCACAGATTCATACATACAAAATCATACATCCATAACAAGAGTTAAAGAAGTAAGCTGTCATTTGGACCAGGAAACGGTGCTGTTGAGTCTGATGGCCAGAGCGTATGAAAGTGTATGTGTGAAGGGAACAATGGCTGATATATCACAAGAAAATAAGTTTCCTGCAGGCTCCTTAGGCTTGGAAACAAGGAGAAGAATATATATTAGCGAACTTCCCGAGCTGATGGAGAGGATCCGGGCAGATGGAGAGGGACTATGAGACGGCAGTAAGGCAGGTTTACTGCCGCCCCACCTCCTTCCACGCCAGGACTCCAGGGACCTGCTGCTGCTGCAGAGCAGTCCACGCCAGGTCTCCAGAGTGCTGTAGAGCTTCGGAGGGCCCGAGGGCGGCTGCCTCCACTTCCAGGTCCTGAGCACCTTCTCAGTTTTCTCTGGGGGGTGCTCATGGAACTCAAGCCTGGCACACACCATGATACACTAAATGACACTCCACAGCCTGACACACCACAGCCTATCTCTGCCAGGTCTGACACTCCACAGCCTGACACACCACAGCCTGTCTCTGCCAGGTCTGACACTCCACAGCCTGACACACCACAGCCTGTCTCTGCCAGATCTGACACACCACAGCCTGTCTCTTGCCAGGTCTGACACTCCACAGCCTGACCTCCACAGCCTGACACACCACAGCCTGTCTCTGCCAGGTCTGACACTCCACAGCCTATCTCTGCCAGGTCTGACACTCCACAGCCTGACACACCACAGCCTGTCTCTGCCAGATCTGACACACCACAGCCTGTCTCTGCCAGGTCTGACACTCCACAGCCTGACACACCACAGCCTGTCTCTGCCAGGTCCGACACTCCACAGCCTGACACACCACAGCCTGTCTCTGCCAGGTCCGACACTCCACAGCCTGACACTCCACAGCCCGTCTCTGCCAGGTCTGACACTCCACAGCCTGACACACCACAGCCTGTCTCTGCCAGGTCTGACACTCCACAGCCTGACACACCACAGCCCGTCTCTGCCAGGTCTGACACTCCACAGCCTGACACACCACAGCCTGTCTCTGGCAGGTCTGACACTCCACAGCCTGACACTCCACAGCCTGACACTCCACAGCCCGTCTCTGCCAGGTCTGACACTCCACAGCCTGTCTCTGCCAGGCCTGACACTCCACAGCCTGACACACCACAGCCTGTCTTTGCCAGGTCTGACACTCCACAGCCTGACACTCCACAGCCTGACACACCACAGCCTGTCTCTGCCAGGTCTGACACTCCACAGCCTGTCTCTGCCAGGTCTGACACTCCACAGCCCGACACACCACAGCCTGTCTCTGCCAGATCTGACACACCACAGCCTGTCTCTTCCAGGTCTGACACTCCACAGCCTGACACTCCACAGCCCGTCTCTGCCAGGTCTGACACTCCACAGCCTGTCTCTGCCAGGCCTGACACTCCACAGCCTGACACACCACAGCCTGTCTTTGCCAGGTCTGACACTCCACAGCCTGACCCCACTCCACCAGCCTGACACACCCACAGCCTGTCTCTGCCAGGTCTGACACTCCACAGCCTGTCTCTGCCAGGTCTGACACTCCACAGCCTGACACTCCACAGCCCGACACACCACAGCCTGTCTCTGCCAGGTCTGACACTCCACAGCCTGTCTCTGCCAGGTCTGACACTCCACAGCCTGACACTCCACAGCCTGACACACCACAGCCTGTCTCTGCCAGGTCTGACACACCACAGCCTGTCTCTGCCAGGTCTGACACACCACAGTCTGTCTCTGCCAGGTCTGACACACCACAGCCTGTCTCTGCCAGGTCTGACACACCACAGCCTGTCTCTGCCAGGTCTGACACTCCACAGCCTGTCTCTGCCAGGTCTGACACTCCACAGCCTGACACTCCACAGCCCGACACACCACAGCCTGTCTCTGCCAGATCTGACAACCAACAGCCTGTCTCTTCCAGGTCTGACACTCCACAGCCTGACACTCCACAGCCTGTCCTCCAGGCCTGACCCTCCCCACCTGACACAACACAAACCTGTCTCTGCCAGGTCTGACACAAACCACAGCCTGTCTCTGCCAGGTCTGACACTCCACAGCCTGACATCCACAGCCTGTCTCTTGCCAGGTCTGACCTCCCCAGCCTGACACTCCACAGCCTGACCACACCACCAGCCTGTCTCTGCCAGGTCCGACACTCCACAGCCTGTCTTGCCAGGTCTGACACACCACCCGCTGACACTCCACGCCCGACACACCCCAAACCGTCTCTGCCAGGTCTGACACACCACAGCCTGTCCCCTGCAAAGGTCTGACACTCCACAGCCTGTCTCTGCCAGGTCTGACACTCCACAGCCTGACACTCCACACCAACACCCACCTGTCTCTGCCAGATCTGACACACCACACGCCTGTCTCTTTCCAGGTCTGACACTCCACAGCCCCGACAACTCACAGCCTGTTCTCCAGGCCTGACACTCCCCAGCCTGACACACCACAGCCTGTCTCTGCCAGGTCTGACAAAACCACAAACCCGACAAATCCACAGCCTGTCTGCCAGGCCTGACACTCCACACCTGACACACCACAGCCTGTCCTCTGCCAGGTCATGACACCCCACAGCCCTGTCTCTGCAGGTCTGACCCTCACAGCCGTCTCGCCAGGTCTGACACACCACAGCCTGTCTCGCCAGGTCTGACACTCCACAGCCTGACAACCACAGCCTGTCTCGCAGGTCTGACACACCACAGCCTGTCTCTGCCAGGTCTGACACACCACAAGCCTGTCTCTGCCAGGTCTGACACATCCACAGCCTGACACCCCACCTGAACACACAGTCTGTCTCTGGCAGGTCTGACACTCCACAGCCTGACACTCCACAGCCCGACACACCACAGCCTGTCTCTGCCAGGTCTGACACTCCACAGCCTACACTCCCAGCCTGACACACCACAGCCTGTCTCTGCCAGGTCCGACACTCCACAGCCTGAACACTCCACAGCCCTCCTGCCAGGTCTGACACCCACAGCCTGACAACCCCCAGCCTGTCTCTGCCAGGTCTGACACTCAAGCCTGACACTACACAGCCCTCTCTGCCAGGTCTGACATCCACAGCCTGACACTCACAGCCTGACACTCCACAGCCCGTCTCTGCAGGTCTGACACTCCACAGCCTGTCTCTGCCAGGCCTGACACTCCACAGCCTGACATCCACAGCTGACACTCCACAGCCTGACACACCACAAGCCTGACACACCACAGCCTGTCTTGCCAGGCCTGACACCCACAGCCTGTTTCCTCGCCAGGCCTGACAACTCCACAGCCTGACACACCACAGCCTGTCTTGCCAGGTCTGACACTCCACAGCCTGTCTTTCCCAGGTCTGACACTCCACAGCCTGACACCCACAGCCTGACACCACAAGCCGACACCACAACCTGACACACCACAGCCTGTCTCTGCCCAGCCTGACATCCCAGCTGTCTCTGCCAGCCTGACACTCCACAGCCTGACACCCACAGCCTCTTTGCAGGTCTGACCACCCAACAGCCTGTCCTCTGCCAGGTCTGACACTCCACAGCCTGACACTCCACAGCCCGACACACCACAAGCTGTCTCTTGCCAGATCTGACACACCACAGCCTGTCTCTTCCCAGGTCTGACACTCCACAGCCTGACACATCCACAGCCCGTCTCTGCCAGGTCTGACACTCCACAGCCTGACACACCACAGCCTGTCTCTTCCAGGTCTGACACTCCACAGCCTGACACACCACAGCCTTTCTTTGCCAGGTCTGACACTCCACAGCCTGACACACCACAGCCTGTCTCTGCCAGGTCTGACACTCCACAGCCTGTCTCTGCCAGGTCTGACACTCCACAGCCTGACACTCCACAGCCCGACACACCACAGCCTGTCTCTGCCAGATCTGACACACCACAGCCTGTCTCTTCCAGGTCTGACACTCCACAGCCTGACACTCCACAGCCTGTCTCTGCCAGGCCTGACACTCCACAGCCTGACACACCACAGCCTGTCTTCATTGCAAGGTCTGACACTCCACAGCCTGTCCTTTGCCAGGTCTGACACACCACAGCCTGTCCCCTCTTCACGGTCTGACACACCACAGCCTGTCTCTGCCAGGTCTGACACTCCACATGCCTGACACTCCACAGCCTGACAACACCACAGCCTGTCTCTGCCAGGTCTGACACTCACAGCCTGACATCAACCAACAGCCTGTCCTCCAGTCTGACACACCACAAGGCCTGTCTTTGCCAGGTCTGACACTCCACAGCCTGACACACCACAGCCTGTCCTTTGCCAGGTCTGACACACCACAGCCCTGGCTCTTCAGGTCTGACACACCACAGCCTGTCTCTGCCAGGTCTGACACTCCACAGCCTGACCCACACAGCCCTGTCTTGTCCCAGTCTGACACACCACAGCCTGTCTCTTTCGCAGGTCTGACACACCACAGCCTGTCTCTGCCAGGTCTGACACACCACAGCCTGTCTCTTCCAGGTCTGACACTCCACAGCCTGACACACCACAGCCTGTCTCTTGCCAGGTCTGACACACCACAGCCTGTCTCTTCCAGGTCTGACACACCACAGCCTGTCTTTGCCAGGTCTGACACTCCACAGCCTGACACTCCACAGCCTGACACTCCACAGCCTGACACACCACAGCCTGTCTCTGCCAGGTCTGACACACCACATCCTGTCTCTTCCAGGTCTGACACACCACAGCCTGTCTCTTCAGGTCTGACACACCACAGCCTGTCTCTTCCAGGTCTGACACACCACAGCCTGTCTCTGCCAGGTCTGACACTCCACATGCATACCATGACACTCCCGCAGCGCTGAGCACACCACAGCCTGTCTCTGCCAGGTCTGACACATCCACAGCCTGACACTCCACAGCCTGTCTCTGCCAGGTCTGACACTCCACAGCCTGACACACCACAGCCTTCTTGCAGGCGGACACTTCCACAGCCTGACACTCCACAGGCCTGACACACCACAGCCTGTCCTGCCAGGTCTGACACTCCGACAGCTGACACTCCACAGCCCGACACACCACAGCCTGCCAGGTCTGACACACCACATCCTGTCTTTGCCAGGTCTGACACTCCACAGCCTGACACTCCACAGCTGACACTCCACAGCCTGACACACCACAGCCTGTCTCTGCCAGGTCTGACACTCCACAAGCCTGACTCAGGGCCTGACCCAAAGTCCCTCCACCTGTTTTTCAGTTAGTCATTGCGGAATCATTGTATCCCTACTCATGTCTTGTTTTGTGGACCATGCCATGCCTGTCAAGCAGCCTGCTTCTGTTTTGTTCCTGCCTCTGCTAAGAGTGAGTTTTTGTTTAATTAAAGCCTTAAGTTGACTACCGTCATGCTGCCTGCTTGTCTGCGGTTCTGGGTTCCTCCGTAGCACAGACCGTAACACCATCTTAGGGATAAAAAACCGAGAGGAGCAAGAATGGAGCGTGATTCCTGCTTTTATCTATGCCTGTTCTTAGCTGTTAGCGTGCAGCAGTGGGTGGTGCAGCAGATAAGCAAAAAGGGGGAAAGAGATTTAATTAAGGCAGCAATGAGATTAGAAAAAGCCACAGATTCATACATACAAAATCATACATCCATAACAAGAGTTAAAGAAGTAAGCTCTCATTTGGACCAGGAAACGGTGCTGTTGAGTCTGATTGGCCAGAGCGTATGAAAGTGTATGTGTGAAAGGGAACAATGACTGAGATATCACAAGAAAATAAGTTTCCTGCAGGCTCCTTAGGCTTGGAAACAGGGAGAAGAATATATATTAGCGAACTTCCCTCAAAAAGAGGCCCACTATCTGGTTAAACAATTTGGCGAATGAGTTGAAAGGATGAAAAAGGAGGGGGTTTTTGGTGATGCAGAATGGCCCCCATCAGAACCCCCACAGCGTGGCTGCTACATAGATTTGTTGAAGAATAGACTAGCACAAGCTCAAGAAAAATCAAATAATGCTGGCATGTTTGCTTGAGACAAATGTCAAAAGGAGGAAATCAAAATTTCAGACCTAATTAAACTCACAAGATTTAATTTCACTAACTGCTTCCCTGGCATCGCGGCCAGACAGAAAAAAAAGAGGGGCTGGAGAAAAAGGATGAAGGTGAGCCAACATCCTACACTACAGAGGTGAGCACAGTACTGTTTCCTTACATTCCATCCCGGGTGCAGCTTCCACAAGGGAACCTGGTCTGTATCATGGTGTTAGTGAAATGTTACACAAGCCTCAAAGCTGTGTGAGGGAAAGATGAAATTTGAATTAAACTTACAGATGAGGAAAGGAGAGAGAGACGTAAACAGTCTCAGCTGCAAGATATGATTGAAGAAGCAGTAAGGAATGCCCTTATAAAAGCAGTCGATAGAGGGGATTTAGAGATTAGAAGAGAATGGTCATGTCAATATTGGGCTGAAGGGGAAGATGAAATGATGCATGCAACATGTAAAAAAACACAAGGAATTGATCCAGCTGTAGAGGAGAAACTTGGAGATGGAGGGAGATTAAAGAAACAGAAATACACATGGGGAGCAATAAGGAAGAGCTAAAAAGGAAGACCATGAAAATGAGAGACAGACAAGAGCGGCAAAAGGGCTGGATAACCCAGCAGCAGAAGAAGAGTGCATGTTTAGTATGTGTGATGAATAAACACTGCTTCCAACATGGGAAATAACCAGAATTGACCAGACCACTTAAACTACCAACCCTAATCCAATAAGAAGAGAATACAAAAGAGGGACCCGATATAACGTTTACCCACATACATTGCTAAGACAGAAGAAAAATGTCTACTCTCAGTCCCCAGATCCAGTAAGACCAAGGTATTATCTGGGCACTCACAATGTAGATATTCCCACTGATAGTCCTGCCAAACCTGTCACAAAACCACAAGCACAGATGTCATTAATTCAGATATGTAACACTGCAGGGTGAGTGCAGACAGTCACATACAACAATTTAACTAATGCTGACAGTGCTTTACGGAGATCCACACTTCCGGATCCAAGAAAAGGAGCACACATTTGGATCAGGGAATTTCTATCAGCGTTTAGTGGGCAGGAATTGGCAATGGACCCTTTTCACTGATGTCACTTAAGTCCTCGCATCACTTCCAGTCCGCCATCTTGGGTGGGTTCATGTCGCTTCGCAGCTCTTTACAACATTGCAACATTGCATACTTTTTCGCCCATGGATAAGTATCTAGAGTAGTTACAGCCTCCTGATAAGGCGATGTATCTAAAGAAAACTGCGGTCATCAACAAGGTGGATCCATTTGTACTGTCTCTTGATTTGTTTAGCATAAATCAATTGGCCAATTGACAATTGGCCGCACATATCACACAAAATGAAGGAAGGGCAAGCCTTAAAACACTTTAAAATATGTGACAGTCCTTTAGGGCTCGTTATATGTTTCTTTCTTTATAATTATTGTTGTTATGTTTGCATTTCATATATGTATTGTTCATTTAATCGTGTAAAACACATTTCAAATATTACTGGTCTTTGATCTACGGTGAACAAACGTCCCTAATGTCTGATTTCAGTCCCCGTTTTAGACCAGCTGTCCTCGGGTTATGCTGTCTCCCAAAATGTGTTATGATTTTAGACTGTTTGTCTGCTCCGTCTCTGTCTGCCTGCTGATCATCTCTGTGCTGCAGCTATTATTAGGATTGCTTTTACCTGCTTCTTCCCAGCCAGCTCCATAATCACGCCTCACCTGCTCCACCTGTGCACCTGGCTCTATAAGCAACATGCTGACAGACAAACAGCGCCAGATTATCGAAAGCCTTGTGTGAGTGAATGCCCAGCGGTCCTTCCTTGACTGCCTGATACGGTTGTTGTTTATGCCCCTGCAGATTTCTCTGCACTGCCTTGACCATGTTGGATATCTCCCTGGCTTCTGATTTCTGGACATCGACCTTGCTTCTGCCTACTTTCTACCGCTCTCTGCCTAACCGCTGGATCCATCTGCCTGAATCTGCTTTCCCGTTCATGACCTCGCTTCTGTGCCCTGACAAGCCTCTCCCTCGGATCCTGTCGCCTGATTCTGCTCTAACCCAGTTTCCGTCCCCTGACCACCACACTCTGCCTATTCACTGGGTTTGCAAACTTGAAAACCCTTGTGACGTTGTTCGGCTGTCACCAGACCATCACACTGAGGAGCCGTAATTCAGTTTCCTTAATCTTCCACGGATTCTGAGAAGGTTAGTGGCTTTATTTCTGAGTTTATCATTATTCCAAGTTCTCTGCTAAGCCACCAACCTGTCTGCCCTCAGAGATTCATGAGCCTGCCACTGGTGGTTCCCTGCCAGACATCCGCCAGAGCTCTCAATAAACATTTTTTATCTTATCTGTTTATAACTGTAGAACCTGATCTGTGTTGGGACTGTTTTGATCCTGTGGAGCTTCTTGAGTTATCAGAAATATTAGCTTTATCTAAACCTTCAACTTGTATGTTAGACCCAATCCCAACCAAATTATTTAAGGAAGTGTTCCCTCTGATTACCAGCCCCATTTTAGATATGATTAATTTATCCTTAGTAAATGGATATGTACCACAAGCTTTTAAGGTAGCTGTAATTAAACCTTTGCTTAAGAAACCTTCGCTTGATCGAGATGACTTAATAAATTACAGACCGATATCCAATCTTCCGTTCTTATCTAAAATTCTTGAGAAAATAGTTGCTAATCAAATGTGTGAGCATTTACACAGCAATGACCAGTTTGAAGAGTTTCAGTCAGGTTTCAGAGCTCATCATAGCACTGAAACAGCTCTGCTGAAAGTCACTAATTATATTCTTATTGCCTCAGATAATTGACTTGTGTCTGTACTGGTTCTGTTAGATCTCAGTGCTGCATTTGATACAGTCGATCATAATATTCTCTTAGAAAGGCTGGAATATGCTGTAGGGATCAGGGGAACAGGGCTAGGCTGGTTTAAATCTGATCTGTCTGACAGATTCCAGTTTGTTCATGTAAATGATAAATCATCTTTAAACTCCAGGGTTAATTGTGGAGTACCACAGGGTTCAGTACTTGGGCCAATTCTCTTTACTATATATATGCTTCCAATAGGTAAAATTATCAGGCAGCATAGAATAAATTTTCACTGTTACGCTGATGACACTCAGCTTTACTTATCCATAAATCCTGATGAGCCCAACCAGTTAGACTACAAGCATGTCTTGAAGACATAAAAACTTGGATGACTTTAAATTTTCTGCTTCTAAATTCAGACAAGACAGAAGTTGTCGTCTTTGGACCGGAGTCCTTTAAAAAAAACTGCTTAGTCAATCACTTAACCTGGATGGCATTAATTGACCTCCGATAATAAAAAAAAAACCCCCCTTGGTGTTATTTTTGACCGGGCATGTCATTTAAATCCATATTAAGCAGGTTTTCCAGGATTTCCTTCTTTCATCTGCGGAACATTGCCAAAATTAGAAATATCCTGTCCAGGTTTGATGCTGAAAAACTAGTCCATGCATTTTTACTTCAAGCTGGACTACTGTAATTCTTTTACTATCAGGATGTCCACAAAATGCAGTTAAAAGCCTTCAGCTGATTCAAATGCTGCAGCAAGAGTTCTGATGAAAATTAAAAAGGAGATCATATTTCCCCTACTTTAGCTTCCCTTCATTGGCTCCCTGTTAACCCAGAATAGAATGTAAAATTCTCCTCCTCACATAAAAAAACCCTTAATGATTAACTCCATCATACATCAGAGATCTGATTGTTTTCCTATGTTCCTAACAGAGCACTTCGTTCTCAGACTGCAGGTTTCTGGTGGTTTCCCAAGTCTCTAGAAGTAGAATGGGGGGGGTCCTTTAGTTATCAGGCTCCTCCCTGTGGAACCAGCTCCCAGTTTTAGTCCGTGAGGCGGACACCCCTTCTACTTTTAAGGCTAGGCTTAAAAAATTTCCTTTTTTTAAAGCTTATAGTTAGAGTGGCTTAGGTTATCCTGAGCTATCTCTGTAGTTATGCTGCTATAGGCTTAGGGTGCTGGAGGACATAATGACCACCCTCTTCGCTACTTTCTCACACTACTCTTCATTTTTTATTATTTGCTGTTATTTGCCCTTTTTAAATTTGTTTTCCTTTCTCTCTTCCTAGAACACACCTGGCCGACTTTGTGTCTACCTTGAAAAAGTTCCCGGGGGGGGGCATGTCCGAGCTTCTGCTGGCAACAAATTGGGGCTCCCCTCTACGATGATCCCTGGCCCTGTCTTTTCATTTTTTTAACCCCTTTTTCTCTCCTAGACTAGCTCCCGCGGCTTTTACTGTAAATACTTGTGCTCTCTTCAGACTCTAACTTGAAAAAATGGTCAGAGTTTATTTTTCTTTCTTTCAGGGGAAACCTAAAAAGCTCATCCATTTAAAATTTACCTTTTCCTTCCCTAGAAAAGGGCTCCTGGATCGTGCTTCTTTGTTCTATCGTGTCCTGCTCTGTTCTCTTAACCCCAGTCGGTCGTGCAGATGGCCGCTAAAACTGTCCTGGTTCTGCTGGAGGTTTCTTCCTGTTAAAAGGGATTTTTTCCTCTCCCTGTCGCTACATGCTGCTCAATGAGGGATTGCTGCAAAGTAACGCCAGTGACTGCCCCTGTCTCTACATCTCATCCGGGAGGAGTGATGCTGCAATCACTGACTGGATGCAATCTGCTGGGTTTCCTTTTAGATAAACTTTTTATCCAAATTTGAATAAATAAAAACTGACTCCCCAAGTTCAATGATTTGGATTAATTGCAATGCATGTACCTGACTTTTGTGAAGTGCCTTGAGACGACATGTGTTGTGAATTGGCGCTATATAAATAAACTGAATTGAATTGTCCCGCTGAAGTTTCTGGTCCTCTGTACTACCTGTTACAAAATATCCCAGATTTTATGCATGAGAAAAATGTTGCATGTGTGCACTGGTATTACTGTTGCTGGGGGTTATAGAGTATAGATCGAGCTCCTAAAATCCAGCCCGATCCTGACCAACACACCCAAATATAATCCGACAAGAATAAATATTTTATATGCGCTTTTCCTGCAAATATATAAACATTCTTGATTTTATATATAGTTTTAAAAATCGAGATGTGACAGTGCAGCTTACTGAAGTAGGTCACAGCAGTGAGTGCTGTCACCGAGCTCAGAATCAACTGATCAGCTCGCAGTCTTGGTAGACTACTTTCCGGAATATTATTACAATAAATGTAGGCGAGCATTATTTACCTGTCACAAAACGTGCACTGCACACTCGGGCGTGAGTGAGATTCAAGACGTCCAAATCAACCCTGGATATCCGATTCAGCCACAGTAGTTGATGTTGTGTCCTCCAGTGTTTTTGTTTTCTCACACTGATTTTCTATCACAGCTGTAGAATGAACGTTGGTCTTGACCACCACACGCAGCACAACCCACAATTAATCAAGTTTTCACCACAGTTATGGTAGACTGGTCTGGAATTTTGCTTTGCTGATCACGCTAAAACAAAGAAAACAGGCTACAGCTGCCACCCATGATGGCGATTCCTGAGGTCCGGTCACGTGACCGCGACGTCATGTGAAAACCCCCCATTGGTGATGTGAGAACCTGTTTAGCAGCTTGACTTAGAGGCACATGAGTTACATAAGATAGAGGTGACAGCAGAGACCAATGATTTGGCACAGTCTACCCTGTTAGCTCCCGTGTCACAACTTTGGTAGGCCCTTAGAATGGCTTTTCAATTTCAATGGCTTTTCCTGGATACACTGATACTGTAGAAGAGTGCGGCCTTACTACTGAGCTAAAGCAGCTAACACAAAACTCTCTCCTCCCAGCCTTCACGGGGGGAACCTATATTTCTCACAATGCACAAAACATCAATTCCAGAAGTTCCCTGCTTTTAGCTCTTTTGCAAAGCATTAGTGTATATTTGGTCCTCCTGACAATCAAATTTGCCATCTTCATTTATAAACAAATCCCGGCACCCACAACATTGATTCTCAAGCGCAGTTACAGGAATACAAGACTAGCATCACATCTGCAAGGACTCAAACTGGTCTACTTGACAGTTGTACCATAACAATTTTATTACTCTTATCAACTCCTCATTCCAGAGCTGAACTGGACCACTGTTTTTTTCCCTTTTATGGCCCTGCAAGACTCGACTTCCAGGAACATTTTGTCTCAGACACACACATTTTAACCACATAGATTGGTTCCACAGTACATCATTTAGAGAGAGCTGATAACGAAGAAAGTCAAAAAAGCTGTGATATGCAAAAGCTACAGAAGCAGGTCGTGACTGAACAGCTACAAGAGCTCAGGGACAAACAGAATGACAGAAAGGAAATTAAGCCTGCTAAAATCCAGATGCGATTCCCCAACAGAGGAAGAGCCCAATTCAGAGGTAATAGGGATAGAAACTTTAGAGGTAATGGAAACCGACAACATGACGACAAGCTCTATTGTAGGAGATGTGGTCAGCCACGGCATAAACAAAGGAACTGTTTCAAAGCTCCACAATACTCCAGACCACCGCTTGCCGCCTACCCCGCGCCACAGCAATCACAAATGGGAAACACAACCTTCCACCAGTTCAGCACCAGGATTACCAGCCCCCCAATCCCAACCAGATGCCACAACACCAGGGGTTCCGGGGTCCCGTTTTATAGGAATTCCCAGCTCCAGTTTTAGACATTTTCAATGAGGAAAAAAGCTGCTCATTTATGCTTGATACTGGTGAGAGGTACAGTACTCTGAACTTTGACCTCCCAACCTCTTACAAACATACAGAAGTAATGGGATTTTCTGGTAACAGACAGACATGCTATTTTTCCAGACCAGTTAAATTCAATTCAATTCAATTCAGTTTTATTTATATAGCGCCAATTCACAACACATGTTGTCTCAAGGCACTTCACAAAAGTCAGGTACATGCATTCCAATTAATCCTAACCATTGAACAGTGCAGTCAGAGTTAGTTATTTATTCAAATTGGATAAAAAGTTTTTCTGTCAAAGGAAACCTAGCAGATTGCATCCGGTCAGTGACTTGCAGCATTCACTCCTCCCGGATGAGCATGTAGAGAAAGTGGACAGTCACTGGCGTTGACTTTGCAGCAATCCCTCATACTGAGCATGCATGTAGCGACAGTGGAGAGGAAAAACTCCCTTTTAACAGGAAGAAACCTCCAGCAGAACCAGGCACAGTGTTAGCGGCCATCTGCCACGACCGACTGGGGGTTAGAGAGAACAGAGCAGAGACACAAAGAGAACAAAGAAGCACTGATCCAGGAGTACTTTCTATGGGAAGTAAAGTAAATGTTAATGGATGTAGGTCCTTTAGTCGTTTCACCTAGAAAGAAAGAACAGATAAACTCTGAGCCAGTTTTCAAGGTTAGAGTCTGAAAGAGAGCACATACAGTTAGTTACAGTAAAGCTCAGTCAATCGCCATGTCTAGGAGAGAGAAAGGGTTAAACACTGAAAGACAGGGCCAAGTGGATCATCGGTAGAGGGTGAGCATTAAGTTGTTGCCAGCAGAAGCTCGGACGATGCCCCTCTCCAGAAAGGTGTTACAGGTAGATACAGACCCAGGCCAGGTGTAGCTTCTAGGAAGAGAAAAGAGAGAGAACAAAGTTAAAAGCTGAAATAACAGCAAATAATGCAAAATTGGAGAGTAGTGTGATAATGTAGTGAAGAGGGTGAAAGTGGTCATTATGTCCTCCAGCAGCCTAAGCCTATAGCAGCATAACTACACAGATAGTTTCAGTTCAGATTATTTAGTTAAATGGCACTTATTTACAACAATGACGTCTCAAGGCACCCCACAAAGGGTCCCACTGATGGTCATTGTCATACAAAAACCACAAGGATTGGGATACCTCTCTGTCAGACTGATTATAACCATTGGGAAAGAGATGGGGTCATACAGGTAGCAGAAATGGATGGTGTGTTTGCACCTCAACCATAACTGAGCCGGTTTAGGCTAAACCTGACTCCCCCTTACTCCATCCATCAGGGAGGGAGGAAGGCTTTATCAAAAAGGAAAGTTTTAAGCCTAGCCTTAAAAGTAGACACGATGTCTGCCTCATGGACTAAAACTGGGAGCTGGTTTCACAGGAGAGGAGCCTCCCATTCTACTTCTAGAGACTCTAGGAACCACCAGTAAACCTGCAGTCTGAGAACGAAGTGCCCTGTTAGGAAAATATGGAACAATCAGATCTCTGATGTACGATGGAGCTAGATCATTAAGGGCTTTATATGTGAGGAGGATAATTTTAAATTCTATTCTGGATTTAACAGAGACCCAATGAAGGGAAGCTAAAATAGGAGAAATATGATCTTTCTTTTAAATTTTCAACAGAACTCTTGCTGCAGCATTTTGAATCAGCTGAAGGCTTTTAACTGCATTTTGTGGACAAATGCGTGCTTCCCTTTGAAAAATCCAGCTTGGTTTTTCTGCATTAATTTTTAATTCAGAAACTGTGTCCTCTTGTGGAAGCTTAAAGCTTTGTTTGTTAATTAAAAGTGTTATTATTGTTTTTACCATATGTAAAGATGAATTCTGTGAATTCTTTGTTCTGGGCATAAGGGAGAGGTCACTCTGAGCAGCATGCAAGGCCTGTCTGGGAACAAATTAGCTAAGGGAGAGTTCTTGGCGTGAGGAATGACTGATAGGCTTGTTATTGTAGAAGTGAACTCGCAGGCTGGATGGAAAACAGTTCCACTGGGAAATCTCATGATACCCTGAATCCTGCCAGGTCCCTTTGACATTAGTTCAGCAGTCCAGTTTAGCTCAGGAATGAGAAAGTTGACCAAAGTGATGAGATTGCTATTGTGTAACTGTCACGTAGACCAGTCTGATTTCCTGCAGATGTTTTGCTGGACTGGTATTCCTGGAACTGCGCTTGAGAATCAATGTTGTGAGTGCCAAAATGTGCGTAAGTGAAAGGGTACATCTGATTGGTCAAAAAGTCTCACATACACAACAATGATATGACTGTTGTGTATATATCTTGACTCATGAAAGGGATTTTGGGATTATTTGGGATTTTGTATGAAGATGTATTTAGAGATGTGTTCTGAATAAAAGGTCCCCCGTGTCGGCTTTGAGAGGAAACCAGTTGTCTCTTCATCATTTTTAAATTAGGAAACTTTCTTCACCCACACCCTGAACTTATTGGCATGTGATTTGATTGCTGTGTTGGGTGCCACAATTGTTTGCTCTTACTCCTACACTGACGTGATTTTCCCAAATGGCAAGACTGTCAGAACTCTGACCCAAACCAGTTGAATCAAACCCCAGTTTATGATAAAAACCCTGCATGTGTGTGGTGGGGAAGTGCTGTGCATCCTGAAGACAACTCTTTAATTGATGTTTTAAAACGTTGGGAAATGTGGATAACCATTCTCCGTTCTTATAATCCCCCAGCTTATCCACTACATATCACGCTGAACTACTTAAGAGCCCCAGAACAGGTATGTGACATTGACAGCTATTAAGACACATGGGACATGGTGGTTAAACTTTTGCAAGGCAGATGCCAGTCTGGGGATCCCCAGTTGTGGGTGGCTGCTTCAATATTTATATTGGGCCACAAGGGGTCTCTGCTGCTGATTTGCCTGATGAGCTACAGATTTTGTATCAACTAGATGCTGACATGCATCCTCATTTCACCTTAAAAATTGCAAATGGCGAGCAAGCAAAAAATTTGAGACCAATGATCAAAAAAGCTGTTGAAACCACTGATTGGCAGATTGTTCAGGGTACTCCTTTTATGGAGTACAGCCCAAAATGTGACACGTATTACTTATTTATAAGGGATCATAAAGCATCACTCTGGAAATGGTAAAAAAAAAGCAGAACACACGGCAGAGAAAACACAGATTCTGAGATCGCTTTGCAACTTCTGAAATCTGTTCCAGACACAGTGTAGTCCAAGGGACCCTTTGATGACCCCCCCATCCTTCTACAGATGAAAACCGCTGATGTGATGAATCAACCACAGTACACACTATGGACTGAAAAACCTGAGGGTATAAGAAGATATATTTTTGGCCTGTGCTGTCTGGAGTGTTGATTCCATGTGGTTCCCCATATAACACCCCCATCTCACCTGTTGCAAAATCCGGTAGGGAAAGTTATCACTTGGTGCATGACTTGAGGAAAATGCAGGGCTCAAATCCACCCATTATGACACACCCAATCCTTATACCATACTCTCAAATCTGGAACGTGAGTACAAATGGTTCGCAGTCATGGGCCTGACCAACGCATTTTTCTGTATATGTATACAGGAAAGCTGCCAGAAAGTTTGCTTTTACCTTCGAGGGTCAGCAATACACTTACACCAGGCTGCCACGGGGTTTGACAGTCCGTCACTTTTTAATCATGTTTTGCAAACATAGATGCTAAAATTTCATCATCCTCTTCTGGTGTTGTGTACTAAAGTACGACAATGTCATCTTCTAGCGGGCCCCACAGGATGTCAGTCAGTTAAGTGCAGATTTACTTAATTGACTAGATTCAAAGGGTTTCAGGGTCTCTAGGGAAGCTGCAATGTTGTTGCCCCAGAGTTGTTTTTCTCAGGAGGGTTGTAACATCTGCTGGCATTGGAATCACAGAATGTCATAAGTGGAGCATTCTCACGCATCCGAAACCACACACTGTTCCTGAGATGATGTCCTTTTTAAGCATGGCGAATTACAGCAAAAACTATGTATCTGAATAAACGGAAATTGCAGCCCCTTGGGTTCAGGGTAATGAAACACACTTCACTTCAGACTCCCTGAAAAAGGTGGAGGAGTACTTTGAGATCAAACACAGGTCTGGGACAGCCTACCAGCCAGCCTCCCAGGGGTTAGTTGAGAGGGCCAATCGCACACTCAAAGAGCAATTGGCTAAAGTTTGTGCTGATACCAATATGACATGACTGGATGCGCTGCACTTGGTGATGTTTTCGATGAGATCATCACCCACTGAGCCGTTGGGTTTAACACCCCATGAGCAGCTGACAGGAAAAGCCATGTCCTGTCTGTTCACCATGTTGTAATTATGATTATTAATTAATTACTTAATGTTTATCAATAATTATAGTTTAAAAATCATAATTTGACAAAATTAACTCCTTAACCAAATCCTCAGTTATGAAATGAAACCAGAGCTGTCCTCTGCTGTTGTAATTATGGCTCAAAGCCTCTGATAATTACAATTATTAAATGTCACTGTTTAATCAACCGTTTCTGCCGAAACGTGGGGAACTTTGCCTTATTTTGACTGACAAATCACTCTTGCACAAAATAAACACAAAACGCCTTCTCTTTATCTACGTGAAAATTTATTAAATCAAACAGCCTGATACAATCAACTCTCCGATTCAATAATCTTCACCTACTCAAACATGCAAAGTTCTACACAAAAGGGTAAAATATCTAACTAACAAATAAAGCAAAACAGCAGTGTGTGTGTATTGAATCAACCAGCAGTTATGACAAAAGTGGTAATATGACAAAGGAATGTGGTGTTTTGAACGGAGTTTGAGAGCAGCCTGCCAGAAAGCGTAGCCCAGCGGGACACGGGCTGTCATAAAACCCCCCAAGCTTAGACAAAGGATCATAAACCTTTTTGGCGGCAAAATAGCAAGCAGTAAAGTTGAGACAAAGAAAATGGTGAATTTCACCATGAGGTTATTATCGCATTCCAGTTACCGCGTAGCTGCGCTCAGGTTTTCACACGGTAAAGACACAAACTTGCGAGACTCGGCGGCCTCAGAAATCAACACAGCACATCAAAGTTTCCATACAATGTTGCATGCACATACAATTCAGAAAACATTAGACTATGAGTAGCAATCCTACTCTACCCTGCCCAGACTATTCCTAATAAAGAAATAAAAGAAAATAATAAAGGATGGTTTTACTTTGTGGAGCCTTCCTTCAGGGCTGCGAGTGTGAGGGGAAGAGGAGGAGGGGGAGAGTTGGAAGTTAACATGCGTCCACGGTTAACTTCGGGAAGAGAGGTCAATCTTCGTCCTTTGGCCTCCTTGGCGAAAGGGAAAAATATGATCTGACCGTCAGCAGTCGACTAGAACAAAAACAAGGTGGCGATCCGTCTCCTTGAAACTCCGTGGTTTTTTTGGTTACGTGTTAAACTCACGTCTTCGATCGGCAAAGTGAAATTTCTGGCCTTCTCATTCCAGAAGACCTCTTTCATGGCCAACGAAGGAGAATAAATGAGGACTCCACGTGGGACCTCTTCCTCTCCAGAGGATGCTTCAGTTGCGTGGTAACCGTGTCGAGGTCTCCAGCTGAAGGCGAGGTTTAAAGCGTCCGCCTTCCCATATAACCTTGTGTGACGTCAGACTTCTTGTGACGTCAGACTTGGGACGTCCCCGCCCTACCAGCCGCAGTGCCCACTGGGATTTGTAGTGGCGGACAATACTGGATACAATATTCAGCAAACAAGTGGTCCAACAACCACCTCACTTCAGACAGGGGATGCACCAAGTCTGGATTCAAAGCGGGAGGAATTAAAACAGTATGTTGAACAATTGCAATCTGATGTGATGTTTTTGTCTCATAACGCACAGGAGGCTCTGACCAGAGAACCAACAGGGGAGAATCCGGAGAAGATTGCACCTGAGGAGTGGATATACAGAAATGTACACGGCTTACACAGATCTTGGAAGGACCCCAGATGGACTGGACCTTTTAAAGTGGTAAGCTCCACCACATATAGTATGAAGGTTTGACTGGATGAGGCACAAACCAAGGTAAGCATATCCTGGCACAAGTCACGTTGCAGGAGAGCGGAGCTGTCCCCTTAAATAAACCTCAGAGAAATCAGAAAGCACCTGAGAAACAAAGATGTCGAGGTGTGGTAAGCGGTGGGTTGTAGAAGGATTAATAGGTGTGTTGTGATTATTAATCTGACAATATTATTTAATATTTGATATTAATATTTTAATATTTTATCAAATAATATTTCGGTCTGTTAAGGGTTGTCCTGTGAATACCAGCCCAGTAAGGCGATGGTATTAGGACGAAATAGAAAGGTGTGAGCCAAGCTCTGACATTATTGAACAGCATAAACTCTGTACACACATGGAATGAATTCACACAATTTCTTAAAATACAAGAGTTTATTAACAAAAATAAGTCAACACAAAGTCAAACATATGTCAATCAACAAAAGCTTTACCATGCTAAAACAATCCAACTAAACTACCAAGCAGAATTAAAGAATAACAAAGACTAATGGGCTATGTACAATATAAACAAGTTGATTAAAGATGGTTGAAACCATGACCAAAAGAGTGATGCAACATTACCATGCAATGTTTATCTTTGAGAACCAAGGATTATCTTGAAGAATCTGGAAATGAAGTTAAGTTAGTCTTGGAACCAACTTAGGCAGTAATCAGCATACCTTTAGACAACCATTCACAATGCAAGATCAGATAAAATATTATTTTATCAAAATAATGCTTTCAAGAATGATCTGCTGAATAAAACCAACCTTCTGGATGAATAATTTCTCAATGGTGTCTTATTAGTTGCCTTTATTTATAAAAATAATATTTGAAGAAATATTATTAAGGGAATATTTGGATAAGAGCCAAATCTATCTGGAGAAATGGGGCTTAATGGTGTTCACTTAGTTATCAGATTTAGTAGAATAATGTTTAGAGACTATTATTCACTAACTTGAAAATTAACAACTCGTACTCGTCGTCTTCCGCTTATCCGGAACCGGGTCGCGGGGGCAGCAGACTCAGCAGAGACACCCAGACGTCCCTCTCCCCAGACACCTCCTCCAGCTCCTCCGGGGGGAGCCCAAGGCGTTCCCAGGCCAGCCGAGAGACATAGTCCCTCCAGCGTGTCCTGGGCCGTCCCCTGGGCCTCCTCCCGGTGGGACGTGCCTGGAACACCTCCCGAGGAAGGTGTCCAGGAGGCATCTGGTATAGATGCCCGAGCCACCTCAACTGGCTCCTCTCGATGTGGAGGAGCAGCGGCTGTACTCCGAGCCCCTCCCGAATGGCCGAGCTCCTCACCCTATCTCTAAGGGAGTGCCCGGCCACCCTACGGAGGAAGCTCATCTCAGCTGCTTGTATGCGGGATCTCGTTCTTTCGGTCATGACCCAAAGTTCATGGCCATAGGTGAGGGTAGGAATGTAGACCGACCGGTAAATTTAGAGCTTCGCTTTTCGGCTCAGCTCTCTCTTCACCACAACGGACCGGCACAGCGCCCCCATTTCTGTGGCAGCCGCACCGATCCGTCTGTCGATTTCCCGCTCCATTCTTCCCTCACTCGTGAACAAGACCCCGAGATACTTGAACTCCTCCACTTGAGGCAGGAACTCCCCTCCAACCTGAAGAGGACAAGCCACCCTTTTCCGGTTGAGTACCATGGCCTCTGATTTGGAGGAGCTGATCTTCATCCCAGCCGCTTCACACTCGGCTGCACACCGCCCCAGCGCATGCTGTAGGTCTTGGCTAGAGGGGGCCAGCAGGACCACGTCATCTGCAAAAAGAAGAGACGAAATCCACTGGTCCCCAAACCTGACCCCCTCCGGCGGTTCAAGAATCCTTTATGAGGACAAATATATCGAGGCACGTGACGTCGCCCGGTACGGCGGAGCCGGGGTCCCACCCTGGAGCCAGGCCTGGGGTCGGGACTCGTCGGAGAGCGCCTGGTGGCTGGGTTGCTCCTCGCAGGACCCGGCCAGGCCAAGCCCGAATGAGAGACGCGAGGCCATCCCCCAGTGGGCCCACCACCTGCAGGGGGAACTGTGAGGTTCCGGTGCAAAGAGGATTGGGTAGCAGACGAAGGTGGAGACCTCAGCGGCCCGATCCCCGGATGCTTAGGCTGGCTCTAGGGACGTGGAATGTTACCTCGCTGGGGGGGAAGGAGCCTGAGCTTGTGCGGGAGGTCAAGAGATATCGACTAGAAATAGTCGGGCTCGCCTCCACGCACAGCGTGGGCTCTGGAACCCATCTCCTTGAGAGGGGCTGGACTCTCTTCTACTCTGGAGTGGGCCACGGGGAGAGGCGGCGGGCTGGGGTGGGTTTGCTTGTTGCCCCCCAGCTCAGCCGTCTCGTGTTGGGGTTTACCCCGGTGGATGAGAGGGTCGCATCCCTGCGCCTTCGGGTCGGGGATAGGTCTCTGACTGTCGTTTCGGCCTACGGGCCGAGCGGTAGTGCGGAGTACCCGGACTTCTTGGTGTCCCTGTCGGGGGTGCTGGATGGTGCCCTTCCCGGGGACTCCATTATTCTGCTGGGGGACTTCAACGCCCACGTGGGAAACGACAGTGACACCTGGAGAGGCGTGATCGGGAGGAATGGCCTCCCCGATCTGAATCCGAGTGGTGTTTTGTTATTGGACTTCTGTGCTAGTCACGGATTGTCCATAATGAACACCATGTTCAAGCATAAGGGTGTCCATCAGTGCACTTGGCACCAGGACACCCTAGGCAGGAGGTCAATGATCGACTTTGTTGTCGTACCATCAGACCTTCGGCCGCATGTTTTGGACACTCGGGTGAAGAGAGGGGCTGAGCTGTCCACTGATCACCACCTGGTGGTGAGTTGGATCCGCTGGAGGAGGAGAAAGCCGGACAGACTTGGCAGGCCCAAGCGCATAGTTAGGGTCTGCTGGGAACGCCTGGCGGAGCCCTCGGCCAGGGATGTATTCAACTCCCACCTCTGGGAGAGCTTTGACCAGATTCCGGGGGATGTTGGAGACATAGAGTCCGAGTAAGGCCATAAGGTCTGCGGTGCCTGTCGCGGCGGCAATCCCAGAACCCGGTGGTGGACACCGGCAGTAAGGGATGCTGTCAAGCTGAAGAAGGAGTCCTATCGGCTGTGGTTGGCTTGTGGGACTCCTGAGGCAGCTGACGGGTACCGTGAGCCCAAGCGTGCTGCGGCCCGGGCTGTGGCAGAGGCAAAAACCCGGGCCTGGGAGGAGTTCGGTGAGGCCATGGAGAAGGACTACCAGTCGGCCTCGAAGCGATTCTGGCAAACCGTCCGGCGCCTCAGGAGGGGGAAGCAGTGCTTCGCCAACAATGTTTATAGTGGGGGTGGGAGGCTGCTGACCTCGACTGGGGACATTATCGGGCGGTGGAAGGAGTACTTCGAGGATCTCCTCAATCCTGCCATCACGCATTCCCTGGTGGAAACAGAGACTGGGGACTCGGGGTTGGACTCTTTCATCACCCAGGCTGAAGTCACCGAGGTGGTTAAAAAGCTCCACGGTGGCAAGGCTTTGGGGGTGGATGAGATCTGCCCTGAGTACCTCAAATCTCTGGATGTTGTGGGGCTGTCATGGTTGACACGCCTCTTCAACATTGCATGGCGGTCAGGGACAGTGCCTCTGGACTGGCAGACCGGGGTAGTGGTCCCCCTTCATAAGAAGGGCGACCGGAGGGTGTGTTCCAACTACAGAAAACTAATGTGGAAGCATAAAGCTCTGCTTTGACTAGATCAAAAGTGTGACATTATTGTTTCTACCATTACAAAGATGAATTTTGTGAAGGATAAAAAACTCAGAAAAAACAGCACCGTTAAGAGAGCTTATGAAAGAATCAGGAAATCAGTCATTAAAAACCATGTTAAAATGGACGGCTGAGGCTAAAATAGCTTTTGATGCACTAAGACAGGAAATGCAAGTAGCACCCACTCTGGCGATGCCAGACTATGACAAACAATTCTACCTCTATGTGGCAAACAGGAAAGACATGTATGTCTCAGCAGTACTGATGCAAGAAACCTGTGCAGGTCGTCGGAAACAAGCTATTGCTCATTATAGCACAAAGCTTGACAATGTAGCACAGGGCTGGCCACCATGCTATCAAGGGCTAGCAGCAGTCTACTACGCATATGAGAAAGCATCGACCATAAAAAAGGGTTACCCAGTTACCATAAGGACTCATCACAAAATTGTAGAGTTAATCAATCAAGGGAAGTTTATTGTTACCCAAAAAAAAGTACAACTTCAAACCCAGCCTACATGATTCCCCTCGATGGCGAAGGAGAACCACATGAGTGTGTTGCTGTAACAATGAAATATACAAGGCTAAGACCTGACTTGGAATCAACTCCATTGACGAACGCGGAGGTCACTTACTTTGTTGACGGCTCATGTTTCAGAGATTATCTTGGGAACCATGCAGGATTTGCAATCGTTAAACAGAGAGGTGGTGACTTTGAGACCGTGAAAGCTGAAATGTGTGATCAACCATGCTCAGCACAGCTAGCAGAGTTGAAAGCATTAACTGAGGCATGTAAACTGGCAAAAGGAAAGGTGGCAAACATTTATACGGACTCGGCTTATGCCCATGGAGTTTGCTATTTGTTTGCTTCTCTTTGGAAGGAAAGAGGGTTTAAAAGAGCAGATGGAAGTCCAGTTCTACATAAAGACCAGCTTCAGCAGCTAATTGATGCAATGATGCTCCCCTCAAAACTGGCGGTGATAAAGTGTCAGGCACACCGAAAAAGGTAATGACTTGGTCATAAAAAAAAAAAAAAAGGTAATAACGCGGCTGACGAAGCAGCTAAAATGGCATTCTCGATGCCAGATGGCTATCTTGGCACCTGTAGTGTCATTGGAACCTTGGTTACGCCAGAAGACTTGATACTGATCCAACAAGAAGCAAACAGCAGTGAGCGTGACCTCTGGGCAAGGAGAGGTGCAACAATGAGTGAAAATGGCTTGTGGAGGTCCGCAGGAAGGGCTACTGGTGGCACCAGTAGCATTGTTAACAATGTTGATTTCAGAAGCCCATGGGGCAGATCATTGTGACAGAACTAAGGTGTTAGAGAAATTGAGAAATCAAGGTTTTTGGTCCCCACATTCGCGAGCCATGGTAGATGAAAATCTCATCAATGTGACATATGTGCTCAAAATAATGTTCGCAAAGGCATAAAATCACCCATTGGACACATTCCAGTCCCTGAGGGACCATTTAAACATCTTGTGATAGATTTTGTAGACATGATCAAACCAGTTCAGGGTAAAAAATACATGCTGGTAGTGATTGATCGTTTCAGCAGATGGGATGAAGCCGTCCCATCAAAAACACTGGGGGCAGACACCGTTATCAAATTGTTAACAAGAGAAGTGATTCCCAGATTTGGGAGAGCGTCCGAAATAAGTTCGGATAACGGTGCAGCATTTGTGCAGAGAATGGTCAGAGGTGTTTTGCAGCAGTTACGGATCAAACAAAGGTTTGGTGCAGTCTACCATCCCCAAAGCCAGGGAATGGTTGAGAGAATAAATGGAACCTTGAAAGCTAAACTGAACAAAATATGTGCTTCAACTAAGCTAAACTGGGTAGACGCTTTGCCGCTTGCACTAATGAGCTATCGCATGAAAATGCATAGGAGCACGCATCTAACACCGCATGAAATGCTGACTGGCAGACCGATGCCCGTGCCCAATGGAGGCTACCATTCAAGGGACCAGCCCTTGAGCAGTTGCAAACAGAGTTGAAAGCTTACATGGAACAACTAACTGCTATCCATAGAGCCATCTATTTGCAGGAAAAAGCTAAAAGTTCCGGTCCAGAGACGGTGGTGAACAAACCAGTGGAGCCTGGAGATTTGGTGTACGTGAAGGTGTACAGACGCAAGTGGCACGAACCAAGATGGGAAGGGCCGTGCAAGGCCAAAAGAACCACGTCAACGGCCGTTCAGTTAGAGGGAAGTGACACTTGGCATCATCTGACTTATTGCACCATGATTCATAAAAAAGAGAAAGCAGAACCCGTTCCTACGGTGGATGAACACAAGAGTTGCAATGCTGAAACTGATACAAATAAGCGTTCAACTATGGATGTTGACAGAGGTGGTGTACCACGCAGCAGCGAGAGCAGAAATGATCCCTCACAATCTGCAGCTGGCACTGAAAGACGCTTCATTGCAACAAGAAGCGCAGTCAAGCGCAGAGAGGAACAGCAGCGTGAACGAACGAGACCATCATCCCAAGGAGATGAACAGTGACTCAATGGCATCGGTTAAAGGCAGACGATCCATCTCATACAAAGATGAGTACAAATCAACTTATTATTACCCTGACCAGTACACACCAGTGTCCTTGCCAGCAGAAGTAGAATTAATAAGCTATGTGAATGCTAAAAATAAGTCAACATCAAAAACTAGGAAAATTCGTAAGGTTCGATACGTGCATGCAGAATGGAAATGGAGAGCTAGCATTACAGACACTAAATTCAAAACAGGGATAGCAACAGAATATGAAGTGAACGTAAGCTGGGATGGAAGAAGATTATGTGGCAGAAATGTCAAAGACAGGAATACAGAGTATGGTGCAGATCAATGTTCAATTACAATGAACATTAGGGATGACGGCTTTGACGTGGAAGTGAGATTAGAAACCCAATGGAGTGAAGATAGTAAATATGGATACAATATGGTCATTAAAAATCCAAACACAACCGCAGCAGTAAGAGGCAAAGGGGATTTGGAGCGTATAGAAGATACAGGTTTAAATGCTACAGTAGAAATGATAGGAGGAAGGATCAGGCTACACATCTCACCCCAAGAAACGAGAGATAACTTGTTGGGTAGAAGCATAATTATTTCTAGATTAGGACTCACAAATGACAAACGGCGAATGTGCAGTTGGTACATGGATTACAATTATCAGATTACAATAAAAAATCAGGAAAATGTAAGATGTGGTTTACAAGTTGGAAGAACATCTTGTGGATGGACTGTGGAAATGGAAGTGATAGCTTTCAGAATAGAGAAGACATATGAGTTGAGCTTGGAAGAAGCTACGAATGGTGGAATAGTAGAGTCAATTATGTTTCAACTTGACATAGGAGTCCACATCCAGATAAGTGATGAAATTGTTATTGCAAACTGTCACGTCCGCCCATTTAAAGGTTTGCAGATGTTGGCTGAATGTGGTTTCCCGGAAAAAGTGGACAAAACAAGGTGTGGGTGCCAAGATGTATTACGTAAATAATCCCAACACACACCAACGCTTTGTATCTCTATGAAGAACCCCGGTAAAGACTGAAGGGTTGGGGACTTCTTGAATTTTCTGATGAAGATAAACTTGTGCGCTTTTTGAAGAAATAAAGTCCCCTCCGTGGGAGCTTTTTGAGAGAGAATACTCTGAGTTCTGTGTTTTATTATCTTCGCTTAGTGATACGACCGCCTGCTCCTAAAATATAGGCTTAGGCTGCTGGAGGACATAATGACCACTTTCACCCTTTTCGCTACATTCTCACACTACTCTCCAATTTTGCATTATTTGCTGTTATTTCAGCTTTTAACTTTGTTCTCTCTCTTTTCTTTTCCTAGAAGCTACACCTGGCCTTCCCCAGGCCTCAAAAATAGCAATTAACAAACAACTGTAAAAAAAAGCATTATTTGGACAAGGTGTTACTGCAAAATTGCAGGCGCACCTCAAATCCCCCCTTCATCAGTTCAAGATTACTGAAAATGCTGTGTTTCAACAGTTAAATACCTTAAATGTCCAGCCACTTTGACATGTTCCAGTCAGGTGTCTGTGCTCACCACAGTACTGAGACTGCCTTTGTCAAAGTGTTTAATGACATCCATTTTTAATGCTGACTGTGGAAGATCAAAGTGCTGGTATAATTTGACTTCAATGTGATCACAGCTTACTGCTGGAGCACCTGTTAAACTGGGTCGGTCATTGTGGTGCAGCTCCTGACTGGTTTGATTCTTACTTGAAGGGCAGGGACTCTTTTGTGTCAATAGATAACATTACATGGAAGACCACAAAAATCACATGTGGGGTTCCCCAAGGTTCCAGCATGTAGATCTTCAATCTCCTATTGAAGATCTACCTGCTCCCTCTGGCTGAGATTATGACAAACAACAACATAAGTTACTATAACTACTGACTCAAGATTCAGCATACAGCTTCAGTTCCTAAAAACCACAGATCAGGCCAGGATTCTGGGTGTAGTGATGGAACCAGACCTGAACCGTCAGAGGCACATTAAGACAGTAACAAGGTCGACCTTCTATCACCTAAAGAACCTCTCCAGGATTAAAGGACTAATGTCTCAACAGGATCTTGAAAAACTGCAACAGTGTCTTCACAGGTCTGCCTAAAAAGTAAATCAGACAGCTGCAGCTGATCCAGACTGCTGCTGCCCCCGTCCTCACTAAAGCTAACAAATAGAGCACATCACCCCAGTTTTAAGGTTCTTGTATTTGCTCCCTGTATCTTAGAGAATATACTTTAAAATACTTCTCTTTATAAATAACTGAATTGTTTAGCACCAAAACACATTACCGACTTGTCATTATCTCAACCTTCCAGAACACCAGGTCTTGTGGCTTAAGTCTACTCCGCATCCCCAGATTTAGAACCAGACATGGAGAAGCAGCATTCAGTTCTTATGCTCCACTAATCTGGAACAAGCTCCCAGAAGATTGCAAAACTGCTGAGACCCTGAGTTCTTTTAAGTAGAAGTTAAAAACCCTTTTGTTTAGAGTTGCCTTTGATTGTTCTATTTAAACTGTTAACTTAAACATTATTAATTTTAATCTATAGCCCATTTTTAAATTACACAGCCAGCATGTTCAGATGGGCCCCATATGGGTTATGTGTGCCCATATGGGCCTAAAGTGGGGTCTACCTGGGCTTTACATGGGGCCTATCTGGGCAATTCATATGGGGCCCATATAGGCCCCATCTCTGTCTGAAGAAAATATTTCAATGGGCCTTGCGATGGGCCCATGTGGGCTGGAAAATGGGTTCCAAGTGGGATTATCCGTGGTTTTCATAGAGGCCCCACATGTATTGCCCATGTGTGCCTCATATGGGATCCACCTGGGCTTAACATGGCACCTTTCTGGGCAATTAATTTGGGACCCATGTTGGCCTCAGCTCTGCCTGAAGAAATGGACCCACTGGATCTTGTATGGGGCCCAAGTGGGATCTACCCAGGCTTTACATGGTGCCTATCTGGGCAATTTGTCTAAGACCCACATAGGCCCCATATTACTGCCTGGGAAAAATAAATCTCACTGAGCCTTAAGAGGGCGCCAAAAGGACCTTAAAACAGCTTCCAAGTTGATTTGACAACGATTTCCCATATAGCTTTACATGTGGGTCTCTATGAAAGTCAAGTCTTAAAATGAAACACTGGCAAAAATATAAAATACTGCATTTTAAAATGTTGCTTAATTTCCAACATAAAAAATACAATACACAGCTGTGAATGAGACAAACAAGTTTAATTTCCAATGTTTCCTCTTAAAAAACTAACCATACCATGTTTCTGTTTGAATATTGAACTGTGAACATGTTATGGGCTGAATCCTCTGAGTTATGAAACTTTTACTTGCAGAATCAGTATTCGATTTGTGTTTGATCTTGGGACTGAAGGGCCAGTGTTTCACCCCGTTTAGTGAGCTCCCTCTTTGTTCGCAACGCCCGTTACCCTCCTCTGTCACGAGCGCCAGTGAGCCATTTTGAAAGAGCCCTCTCTGCATCCTTCTTGTTGATGTTCTTTGTTAGGATGTTCCTCTTCAGTGCTCCTGGAAATAAATGGAAAAAACGGTTCACTTAGAATTTCTTTTGTTTTTCTTTTGTCTTTTGTTCTTTTGACTTTTATTTTGTGGAATACATTTCAAAACAAATGTTATGTTTTTTTCATCTACATGGTGCATTTTTTGACTGAAGCAATTTATACTCTGGAGTGACTTCATAGTCTGGAAAATATTGTACTTGACCAATAAATTATTTATTTTCATAAAGGTAGGTTTTAATGACAAAAGATGCTTTTCACATGCATCATACGATTGAATACCATAACTACCATTTGAAGTCACATTAACAATTTAAGGTACCCCATCCAACTATTTTTGAACTTTCTAGGTTTAAGTAATTCAATACAAGTCTTTTAATCCATGAAAAAAATACATTCAGATAAGAGATCAACAAAAAACTAATCTTTGGATAAAAAAAATATACCATCGCATTTAAAAGTAAAGATTTAAATTTAAGGAATTTTATTGGTAAAACTGGAGTAAAATATTTTTTTAGCTATACTGCAACGAGATAATGGTTAACAAGACTAGGATAAAACTTAGTGTATGGCTGACCCCATCTATCTGGGATTCCTATTGAAATGTCTGAATTGTGTGATCTGGCAGAGTGAGTTTTTGTTCGGTAGTGTAATTGTGCTGTCCCAATATCTGTAAAGTTACCATAAATGAGGTAAAAAAGTCAAAGCTCCCTGAAGGGCCTCTTCCTGTGACGTCCGCAGAGGTTGTATTCCAGTGCCAGGTCAGGTGACATCATATATGACATCATTCTTCGGGTGGCATCGTCTACCGAAGCACCTCCTATTTCTCCAACCATGATGACCTAAGAATACATGGTGAAAAAAAGAGAAGTCTATTGTCACTGAACACTTAGATGATTACTACTATTACCATTTTGTATTTTAGAATTCTTCATTATGAAATACTTTTTGCTATGATTTAATTCTAGGTTAAACTCTACTTTGGATGAAATTAAATGAGGCTATTTTAAACACTGAAAGATGTTTTTAATGTTTACTGGTAAACATGATCACTGGTATTGCTTGCAAAAATTTACCATCTCGAAATTTTAGAATGAGGACCATCAACACATTACAATTATAAATCCCAATTAGTCTCAAAACTTTCATAGATTACTTGTGAATCTTGTCAGCACAATGTAAGAAGTGTTTAACGCTTTTTGGATAATTTTTAATCAATCATATTGGGTCTTCATTCATTATTTTTCCATGTGAAAAAAATTCACAAATTCTAAATAAATTTTACCCATTGTAAAATTTATTTAGAATTTCTGCGTCGAACAACTTACTAAGGTTTTTCAAAGTAAATTCCAGTCATTTTGGTGGAAAGACAGCATAGTGGTCCTTCACAGCAACTTTTTCCCAATGAAATAAACCGTCGAGAACACGGGCATGCTATGCTTCATCAACAGTTGTGTTCACATCTTTCATCTGATCATGGTAACATGTTAATTTCCATGAACATAAAATGTATCTTCAGTTGAAGCACACTTAATTGCACACCACTGCTGTTTGTTACACTAGCAGTGAACTGATGACTGGTGTTTTGTACAATAATAAATATGTAATTGCTCTGCATTTCAGTGGCAAACTGGGAAAATTTCATTTTATTTGTTCACCAGTTTTGTACACTTGAGAGAAAAGATAAATTGATGAATTTTGACTTGTTTACCCTGAGTGTCTCTTCACCCCCAACCCTTTCAAGACTAGTTGACGAGTCTTAATTAAAAACTTGGTCTAGCTGGCATGGAAATTAGTTGCCAGGAACATCATTATCAATGGCAGCATTAAGCAATTTTTTTGGCAACGTTTACCGCTGCAATATATATGGGTCTGTTATGCTACATATGTGAAGCTTCTGACTGATGATCCATGCAGCCAGCAGCTGTTATATAAGTCACTGACACAAGCAAGTGCAAATACAGAAAAAAGCTAATGAGATTTAAACTTACAGCCCCTGACATGAACTCTGAGTCTGACAGCTTCTCATTCATGGCCTGGACATCATCAACTGTTGTTATTGGAAACACTGCTCCCTGAGGCGGTTCGATCAACGCTGAAGCTTCTCTTTGCTTAAGCAAAGTATTGAGCATTTTGCCATGTACTTTCTGTGTTTCCTTCACTTCCTCAATTAAAGTTATCAATTTAATAAACATGGCTTCTCCAACGCTCCTGGCAGTGTTTGAGCATGATGAGGCCTGATGAGGCGGGGTGGCACTCAGGTCAGTAGCTTTATTGGCTGATACCATACCTTAAGCCCAAGTAACAGGATCAGTCTTGAAACTGAAAAAGCTGGATCTTCCGACTCTCACAAATAAACAGGGCTACTGAACCTACAGTGGCTTGTAAAAAGTATTCATACCTGTTGAACTTTTCCACATATTGTCATATTAAAACCACAAACATCATCAATCATATTTCATTGGAATTTTATGTGACAGACCAACACAAAGTGGTATAGAGTTGAGAAGTGGAAAGAAAATAATACATGATTTCTTTTTTTTTTACAAATAAAAAACTGAAAAGTGCAAAAGTATTCAGCCCCCTTTACTCTGAGTGCAACCAGTTACTTCAGAAGTTGCCTAATGGTTGCTAATGACTAAATAGACTCCACCTGTGTGTAATCTAATCTCAGTACAAATACAGCTGCTCTGTGACGGCCTCAGAGGTTGGTTAAGAGAATATTGGGGAGCAAACAGCATCATGAAGTCCAAGGAACACACCAGACAGGTCAGGGATAAAGTTGTGGAGAAGTTTAAAGCTTGAACATCTCACAGAGCACTGTTCAATCCATCATCTGGAAATGGAAAGAGTACACACATCTGTAAACCTGCCAAGACAAGGCCGTCCACCTAAACTTACATGCCAAACAAGGAGAGCACTGATCAGAGATGCAGCCAAGAGGCCCATGGTGTCTTTGGATGAACTGCAGAGATCTACAGCTCAGGTGGGGGAATCTGTCCACAGTAAAACTCTGCACAAATGTGGTCTTTATGGAAGAGTGGCAAGAATAAAGTCATTGTTAAAAGAAAACCATAAGAAGTCCCGTTTGCAGTTTGCCCGAAGCCATGTTGGCAGACCTTGATCTAGACTCCCGTCCTCCTCCAGCAGCAGGTCAACCAGTAAATCTGCCCGCAAGTCAGCCAAGACAACTCGCCAGTCCACTTCAGCATTAGCCCGTGAGCGTACCCATACATCCACCTGCAGTGCAGGCTGACCTCACCGAGCACAGCGGCCCCAGCGGAGCGGAAGGTGGGATCATGCACCAGCCTACAGATGAGCAGCGACCGGGATCATCAAAGGACCAGAAAATACCTTTCCTCTCCTCTCCTGTTAGTTTTCATGAGTTTACATGGCTACGAAGTGGAAGACAACAAGGAGAAGATAAAAAAGAGGAAGAAGAGTATCAATGCCCAATGTTGGAAGTAGCCGGAACGAATGAGCCTCAGTTGGTGTTTCAACCGTGGACTTCAGCAGACATCCAAGTTAGCGCTGCGTTACTTCCAAATCCCGTAGGAGATGGAAGAAAGTTTGCCATGGAATTTAAAGTTTTATGCCATGAAATGAGACCTACTGGCACAGAAATTCGCCGGCTCCTTGCAGCAAAAATCAAACCTGGAGATTTAGTTGGTCTGAGATTGCCAGATTCCGCACTGCGCCTTGTCGTGACAAGTGGTGGTGAAAATGGTGATTTAAATCATCGTGATGGGCCATGGTATAATGCCGTGGAACATTTGTGCACTGACTTGATTACAAAATTTCCACACAGGAGTGATTGTGCCGTGCTACGACAAGTCAAACAACGTCCTGATGAGACTGTCGCTGATTTCCTCTACCGTATGGAAGAAGCGTTCAACAAACATTCAGGTATGGAACGCCCCGCTGACTTTACTGTTTTGGGCCCCTGGGAAAAGATGCTGTGTGGATATATTATGGAAGGACTTCTCCTTGAGATCGCAGCACAAAGTAAGACTCTTTATGTTGGTTGGAGACATGGGATGCGTTTTGAGGAGCTGAAAAGACATGCTTTACAAAGTGACGACGTTATCAACGAAAGGAAGAAGAAAAAAGTGGACAAAAGAGAGATTGATTTGCATAACGATGCCTTGACCCTGTACTAAAGTACAAATCAACGTGGTTCTTTTCCTCGAGGACGAGGCCGGGGACGCTGGGGCAGAGGTCGGGGAAGGGGACAATTGTCCCGCTCCAATGCTTACCATAACTGTGGTCAGATGGGTCACTGGAAGAATGAACGTCCAGAGAAACTGAAGCGGCCTGACGGGCGACAACTGACGGGGGGACGGGACCCTGGATCTGGCTGCCATTCGCCTTGAGGAGGGGACTCTTAAGGAGCGTGAGGTTTCACAAACACACACACAGTTGCATGAAAATACTGATTCACATAGGTTGCTTACAGAGGCCATAGTTTTACCAGGCACATATCTCCATACACAGAACCCTGCTTTTAAAAGAATACTTATGGTTTCTATGATGGTGATGGGTGAAGACATTTCATTTGTTGTAGATTCAGGAGCGACACACTCTGTTTTATCAGCTAAGTGTATCAAAGAGCAGCCAAAACTGAGTGGTCGTTATGTTCATTCTGTCTCTGCTTCGGGTGAAAAAATTTTGGGAAAGTTTTTCTGTTCCTCAATTTTCCCCACTCCGCAGGGAGTGCAGTTTTAAAAACCCTTTCTTTTTTGGTGTCTCCTTTGTGTCCTTTAAATTTGATGGGTAGAGATTTGTTTGGCAGATTAAATATTTGCTATTTTTTCAAACCCCCTGAGGGACTGACAGTTCACACCCAGAAAGACTTTTGACTATGACTACACTGCAGTACATTTGGGGGCCCCAAAATCAACCCTTTATGCAAAATCAGTGGAAAGCTTCCGGGTTGGTCCTGTACCTCAACATTTTGTCACATTGGCAGTAAAATGCTGTGACAACCTGACAGTGAGATAAAAATGCAGATGATCTGCATTGTACTTCAAAATGTATCTGAAGGACGTGATTTTGATTATGAGGACAGTTGGTATAAAAATTAAAAAGGAGAGAGGTGCGCCTCTCTGACATGTACTGGAATGATCACAACGAACCCTTTATCTGTGACTTTGACCTCTGAACAGCTGCATTTCTTTCAAGTTTCTGGTTCGGCGCCACATTTTAGTTGGCCAAGTCTGAAAATATGGAAGGGAAGGGGATGGGGGGTTTTTTTGTTGGGCATTGTTTCCTTGCCACAGATTAGAGGGAGACAGATGCCCCATATGTGTTTGGTGTCTCCTTCTCAAAATGCTTTCAAAAGACATTGTCCCACTGTTGTTGCCTGTAAAATCGTACAAGTGCAAACTGTTTTCACATTCACATCTGTTTTTTAGCTACTGCTTCTTCTGCGGATGCAGATCTTGCAAAGCTGCCTGATTCATTGTGGGCTGCTCACAAATATGATGTTGGGTCTTATTACAGATTGTTAGCCAGTTGTTTTTATTCCTAAATCAAAACTAAAGCCCATGTCAGAAACAATACTTATTAAAAAAGGAAAAGCTTTGGAGGGGTTTGTCGCCCTTTTTTTTGATTCCCTACTTAAAGCTGGGTTTTAATTTGTACCCTTTTCCAAAATTTTCCCTGTGAGAACACCGTTTTTCCCCTGTAAAAAAAATTAGGCCCCCGGAGTACCTGACGAATGGAGATTTTTCCCACGGATTCTTCAGGCTGTCAACCAGTCTGTTGGTTGCCCCGCAACCATCAATTTCCCAAATCCTTCTACGATTCTATCAACAAATTCCCCCAAGAAGCTAAATATTTTTCAGTGATTTAACAGGAAAATGCATTTTTTTCTGTCCCTGTACACAAGGACAGTCAGTTCATATTGTTTTACCCGTCTTTGCCAGGGTTTACACAAAAGAGTCCAAACTATTTTTAACCACAGCTCTGAAGGACTCTCTCGCTTGATCGACTATGTCTTTCGGAAAAACTATCCTTTTACACAGTATTTTTTATGATTTATTTTTATCAGCAGGATTAGCGGATCAGTGTTGGAAAATCCTTTAAAATTTGCTTTTATTATCTTTTATAAAAAGGGCCCAAAAATTTTTCCAAAACTAAAATGCAGTTTGGGGTGCAGGAAGAAGTTGACATTTCTTGGGTTCATGGTCTCTCAAAAAAAGCAAAAAACTGTCCCCTCGCTTTGAAGCAGTTCTGAAAAATCCAAAACCTGTCACAAAAAAACAAATTTGTCTTTTTTTTGGGTTTTAACAGGCTTTTTGCAGAGCTCACATTCTGAATTACTCTGAGCTGGAAAGCGCCTTTTGGCCAATTTAATATATGGCGGAGCTGGCAGCTGCAGACAAGATTAAAAATGGACAGAAAAAGGCAGAACTGGCTTTCATTGATTTAAAAAAAGCCCTGTTTTTTGCGCCTGCATTGGCTTTTAAACCGAACTCTGACAAGCCATTTATTCAAAGGTGGATGGAAAAATCTGGTTTCATGTCATCTGTCCTTTTTTGAATCCCATGGTTGAAAAATTACGACCTGTGGTTTATTTTTCCAGTAAGCGGGGTTTCCAGTTGCATCTGGGCTGCCTGGTTTTTGCGGAAAATTGCTGCAGCTGGGAAAGCATTTTTAAAAATGAAAAACCCAAAAAAAACGTCAATGGATTTATACCCAAACAATGTCACTTGATGCTTGTTTCCCTCATCCTCCTGGAAAAAAAAAAGACGGTCTCATCTCTCAGCAGCAAGTCTGCTTAGGTATTTTCCTCAATATTATTTGGACATGCCTAGCATTACAATTAAACCGTTGTGAACACTTTAAAACCCAGCCCAACTTCTGCCTACTGAGGAGGATGGTGACAGTCATGACTGCGCAGCGTTTTTAAAGTTGTTTGTACCCCTTTCATCCTGACTTGCAAGACCCCTTTGACTAACCCTGATCTTGTTTTTTTATGTAGATGGGTCTTCCTCCCTTTTGCAAAGGGGTTTTAAATCAAGTAGGGTTTTTTGCAGTGTGCTCTGACTCGGTTTGTTTTTCGCTCAGGTCATTTGCCAGCACACAAACTCTGCCCAAATTTGAAGCTTGCAAGTTGGGGGAAGGAAAGACTGTGACTATTTACACAGACTCAAGATATTTTTTTTGGAGTGGTTCATGTTTGGGGGGCCCTTTTGTGGGAACATCGCTCCTTTTTGAAATCAGATGGAAAACCTTTTTTGAATGCTAGACAATTTCTGATCTTTTTGGATGCTATTTTGTTACCCGCACGTTTGGCTGTTGGTTTAAGTGTGGCTGCGCACAACAGGAAAATTTTGTTCCTATTTTTGGGGGTAACGCATCAGCGGACCTCAGCAAAAAAACCGCAGCTTTTGAGGCCCTTTTCCACTCAGATGAAATTTTTTGTTCCCCCGACTGAAACAACAGTGCCCACTGTTCCTGAAATGAAATCTTTTGCTAACTCCACAGGAAAAAAGGAAAAAGGGGCAAAAAGTGGCTGTATCTTTAACAGCATTTCTGGCTGGAAATTTCTCTGATGGTAGACCATGCCTTGCCTAAAATTTTTTTCCCGGGTTTGGCTAAATGGACACACGGATTGGATCATGTGTCCCAAAGGGGGATGCTGGAAATGGTTAAAAAATTTTGGTATAACAAATGGGTTTTCGTGGTAGCTGAAAATTATTGTAAAAGATGTTTTGCCTGGGGCTTTTCATAACCCCCTCCAGGGTTCCTGCACCATTTCCCCAAAAAGCAAAAAACATCCCCCTTTGATGATGGATTTCATTGGTTGACACCCCGCTGAAGGGAAAGGAATATTGTTTTGGTGGTCGTGGACATGTTTTCTAAATATGTTGAAGCATTTCCAACAAAAACCACGCAGACGGAAGTGCTGTTACAAAGTCTTTTGTTGACAGAGATTCTTCCCCGTTGGGGGGCCCCAGAGGTTTTGATTTCCCCTTCTGATAACGGGAACATTTTTTAAAAAAGCTTTGCAGGAAATTAGTAAGCTTCTAGGTTTTTTCCAGTTGAAGACACACTTTTGTGCTTACCACCCACAATCAGGTGGAGCAGTAGAGTGAGAAAAAGGGGAACAATAAAGATAATTTTGGCTAAATGCTGTGAAAAAAAAGGGGTTTGTCCTGGCCAAAACTCTTCCCTCTGGTTTTTTGGGTATATGCGGATGAGAAATAGATTCAGAGCGAATTTTGAGTCCTTTTTGAAATCCTTTTTTGGGAAGACCTGCAAATTACAAGGGGGAAGACCGATTACTAACCTAAGCCCCACTAACAAGGCTCAATTTTGAACATTCCATGTTGCAATATTGTAAGGTTCTGGTCACGTTCTCTCTCTCTCTCCCACAGACGGTAAAAGCTGCCTTATCCCCAGTAGCTGACAGAACCCTGCACCATTTCCAGCCAGGACAGTGGGGTGCTGATTAGAGATACCAGGAGAACATCACTGGAGAAACAAACGGTGGAGAGGTCCTTTTTAAAATTTCTGCTGGTGGACTCACACTGCCGTGAAGGTCCGGGGAACGTGACACCTGGGTCCATTTTACGCACTCCAGGTGTTCACGAACCCCACCTGAGCAGCATCTTGGCTCTGAACCTCCTACCTAGAGGAGCTTCGGAAAAAAACGAACCCCCAAAACCCCCTCCCACCAGCATGGTAAAAGGAAAGCTTGAAGCGCAGAAGCCACTCAGGAGAGGCAGCAGGGTTTTTTAAGTTTTTTTTTTAGGTTTGGTTTTTTTTTCTTTCAATAATACCCATCAGCTGATTCGAAAAGGGGATTCATCACTTTTCTGACTACCATGATCATACTGATAAATTTTCTGGTCTCAACTGATGCATCAAAACTGTGAGGAAAATAAGGAATGATTTTGTTTATGTTTGTTTTTTTGATTTACTTTGCTATTTATGATCAACCATTTTACTCAGGAGAGGCAGCAGGATTTTAAAAGTTTTTTTTTGGGTTTTTTGTTTTCTTTAAAAAAATGTTTTTTTTCAGTACCAAAAGAAAGGACATTTCCCCTTCAAGGTCACGATGCAGCTATATGGAAAAATGGTCTGTTTTTGTGCTGATGATTGGTATTGCAAGTATTTTTATTTTCCTGTGTTTTTTTTGGGGAAAAAGGTACGGCAAAAGACAAAAGTGTGGACTAGTCTGAGTAATTATGTCAAAAAATACTCATCAGCTGATTCGAAGAGAGATTTATCCTTTTTCTGACTACCATGGGTAATTTCTGATAATGTCTGGTCTCAAATGATGCAAAAACTGTGAGGAAGATAAGAAATGATAGTTGCTATGTTTTTTTTGTTTGATTCCACAAAGCTATTTAATGATCAACCATTTTTTGGGAAACCGTTCCCATTTTTATACAAAATGCCTTTTTACTCTAGCTATTTTTTTCCCGATAACCGATTGGGGGCAGGTCAATTCAATTCAATTCAGTTTTATTTATATAGCGCCAATTCACAAAAAGGGTTTTCTCAAGGTACTTCACAAAAGTCAGGTATATAATTCCAATTAATCCTAAAACCCTGAACAGTGCAGTCAGATTCTGTTTTTATTCAAATTGGATAAAAAGTTTTTTTGAGCATGCATGTAGCGACAGGGGAGGAAAAACTCCCTTTTAACAGGAAAAAACCCTCTAGCGAAAACCGGCTCAGTGGGGAGCGGCCATCTGCCATGACCGACTGGGGGGTTAGAGAGAACAGAGCAGAGACACAAAGAGAACAAAGAAGTACTGGTCCAGGAGTCCTTTCTGTGGGAAGGAAAAGTAAATGTTAATTGATGTAGCTCCTTTTGTCGTTTCATCTAGAAAGAAAGAACAGATAAACTCTGAGCCAGTTTTCAAGGTGAGAGTCTGAAATAGAGGGTGACATGGGAGTGGATTTTCTCTCCTGTCCCATCCCGCTCCCACAGAAAAATGTCTTGTCCCATCCCAATCCCAGGCCAGCATAACAAAAAAAAATCCTGTCCTGTCCCACCCCTGGTAAAATTGACTCCCCCTCCCATCCTGCTCCCCATTTAGAACGACTCCCACTCCTGTGCCACTCCCATTTTTTTGTTTTTTTCATTTAGTCTTAGTCAATTTCTTTGTTTGAAGGGGCCAGTTTTGGTCCCGTTTTTTGCCTGTAGTAAAAGGGCCAGTTAAAGTAAAAAGAATAATAATGAAGAAATAATAAAAAAATAAAAAAAGGAAAAAAGACCATGCCTATCTTAGCTGAATAAAAAAAAATGTACATAGTTTGGATTTTACTCATTTATTAAGTGATTGTTTCCTTTTAAAAAATGACCCTTACTTTTATGTTTGAAGTTGCTGAAACGAAAAAAAAAAAAAAATGCACCTAGCAAGAGAACCCGTACTTGGGAACAAAAGGGGCAAAAAGGCATTACTTTTCACAATTTAGAAACTGTACCTCAATGGTTCACAGCCCTGGTCCTCAGGGACCCCTTCCCTGCAAGTTATAGATGTGTGTCTGCTCCAGCACACCTGACTCAAATTCTGACATGACCTCCTATACAGGCATCAAGAATGGAGGGTCAAACTGGACAAAATTAATACAATAAAGTCATCATTAAATAAATCAATGTTGAGAATGTCCCATGAGTGAAGTAAATGTAACATTAAATGTGCCATTAAATTAAAGGTACCATTTATTTATTTAATACATCATTAGAAACAATAAATGTACCATTATATCATGAAATGGACTATTATGCAATTAATAAGTATAATTTTAAAGACGACATGACATAATTAGTGGTACGCTTAATATTTAATGATGTATTAAAATAAATTGTACATTTAATGGTACATTTGATTTTTTTCTATTTCACAACGTATTTATTTAATATCTTCCCTTGATGAAGCCTTTCTACGGAGCCCGCGAGGGGACATGGGCGAATTTTCTTTTCTTTTGCGCAATACTTTTTGCGTTCTCATGCAACAGTCTTTGTGTTATCTCGCAGTACTTTGTGGGATAGTTTTCAAACCAGATAACTGCAAAAATGGAACAAACACTACACCCGTTTTTGAGATTTATTGAGTTTTATTTTGAAATCGGCCTTAAATAAAAGGATCTTCAATCAGACTTAAAGACAGTTATTATCCACAAGCTGTCAAACTACTGAACTCTGGACAATAATACTGCACGAAACCACATCTGTGACACTTTATTTGCTTATTGCTGCTGCATGATGTGTACTTTTTTTTGGACGCCATAAATGCTTTTGTTTTTATAGTGATTTGAACGGTTCCTCTGATCCTAAGCATTTAATCACATTGTTGACTGCATGTGAACCTGCATATGACAAATAAACCATATCAATGCCATATCAGTGTTGTTTGTTTTGTGAGCAGTTTGTCATCTGTGCTGCTGTTCCAAAATGCACAGCTTTCTCAAGGTGATTAACAACTTTTGCGAGCGAACGCAAAAGTGTTGCGTGGGGACGCAAAAAAAAAAAAGTCCCCCATGTCCCCTTGCTTGTTCCGTACCTTTCTCCTCTACTGTGGCAAAAGCTCTTAAATCTTTAGTGCAAATGCAGCAACTTTGTTGGTCAGATGAGACTTGACACGTGATGGTACTTTTCGTTTGACGAATGAAGAGATGCAGCTGATTCAATCCAGAATTTGCCTTACAAGTGTGCCTTAATCACTGCTGTACTTGATTAACGACTAAACACGTTTTACAAGCAGCATACTGTGTGTTAACAACGCTGCATTCACTCTCCTGAAGTTCGGTAATATTTGCGACTTTCCTATCAGCTCTATGAGTTTAATAGATAAGTCCTTACTTCTCACTTTACGTTGGAAATCCAATTTTACCACGTCCACATCTCCACCTGCGTTTGCTTCCTCCATTCTGAACGCATGTGGAAAACGTCGATCAGAAGCAGTGTTGGATTGTGGGTCATGTAGTTCGTTTGACTCGCATTATAGTATAGGCTTCTTGGAAAAAAACTACACAATGGCAGCGTCGATCCAAGTTTTTTTTTCTTAAAGTTTAGAACAAACTCTCAGTTTTACATTTCCAAAGACAATTGATCCTAGTTTATTTTCCCTCCTATTGGTTAGCTCCCGCTAACCAATAGGAGGTTAGCAAATAATGCAAAATTGGAGAGTAGTGTGAGAATGTAGCGAAGAGGGTGAAAGTGGTCATTATATCCTCCAGCAGCCTAAGCCTATAGCAGCATAACTACACAGATAGTTTCAGTTCAGATTATTTAGTTAGACGGCCCTTATTTACAACAATGTCGTCTCAAGGCACCCCACAAAGGGTCCCACTGATGGTCATTGTTATACTAAAAACCACAAGGATTGGGATACCTTTCTCTGTCAGACTGATTATAACCATTGGAAAAGAGAAGGGGTCATACAGGTAGCAGAAATGGAGGGTGTGTTTACACCTCAACCATAACTGAGCCGGTTTAGGCTAAACCTGACTCCCCCTTACTCCATCCAACAGGGAGGGAGCAAGGCTCCCTCCCTCATAAACTAAGCCACTCTAACTATAAGCTTTATCAAAAAGGAAAGTTTTAAGCCTAGCCTTAAAAGTAGACAGGGTGTCCGCCTCACGTACCAAAACCGGGAGCTGGTTCCACAGGAGAGGAGCCTCATAACTAAAGGATCTGCTTCCCATTCTACTTCTAGAGACTCTAGGAACCACCAGTAAACCGGCAGTCTGAGAACAAAGTGCCCTGTTAGGTACATATGGAACAATCAGATCTCTGATGTATGATGGAGCTAAATCATTAAGGGCTTTATATGTGAGGAGGAGAATTTTAAATTCTATTCTGGATTCAACAGGGAGCCAATGAAAGGAAGCTAAAATAGGAGAAATATGATCTCTTAGTCCAGCCTTGTAGTAACAAATGTATGGACTAGTTTTTCAGCGTCACTCCTGGATAGGATATTTCTAATTTTGGCAATGTTCCGGAGGTGAAAGAAGGAAATACTAGAAACCTGTTTAATATGGGATTCAAATGACATGTCCTGGTCAAAAGTAACACCCAGGTTTTTTACTTTATTACCGGAGGTCAATTTAATGCCATCCAGTTTAAGTGATTGACTAAGCAGTTTCTTTTTTAAAGACTCCGGTCCAAAGACGACAACTTCTGTCTTGTCTGAATTTAGAAGCAAAAAAATTTAAAGTCATCCAAGTTTTTATATCTTCAAGACATGCTTGTAGTCTATCTAACTGGTTGGGTTCATCAGGATTTATGGATAAGTATAGCTGAGTATCATTAGCGTAACAGTGAAAATTTATCCTATGCTTCCTGATAATTTGACCTATTGGAAGCATATATATAGTAAAGAGAACTGGCCCAAGTACTGAACCCTGTGGTACTCCACAATTAACCCTGGAGTTTAAAGATGATTTATCATTTACATGAACAAAGTGGAATGTGTCAGACAAATAAGATTTAAACCAGCCTAGCGCTTGTCCCCTGATCCCTACAGCATATTCCAGCCTTTCTAAGAGAATATTATGATCGACTGTATCAAATGCAGCACTGAGATCTAAGAGGACAAGTACAGACACAAGTCCATTATCTGAGGCAATAAGAATATCATTAGTGACTTTCAGCAGAGCTGTTGCAGTGCTATGATGAGCTCTGAAGCCTGACTGAAACTCTTCAAACAGGTCATTGCTGTGTAAATGCTCACACATTTGATTAGCAACTATTTTCTCAAGAATTTTAGATAAGAATGGAAGATTGTATATAGGTCTGTAATTTTTCAAGTCATCGCGATCAAGCAAAGGTTTCTTAAGTAAAGGTTTAATTACTTCTACCTTAAAAGCCTGTGGTACATATCCATTTACTAAAGATAGATTAATCATATCTAAAATGGGGCTGGTAATCAGAGGGAACAATTCCTTAAATAATTTGGTTGGGATTGGGTCTAACATACAGGTTGATGGTTTAGATGAAGCTAATATTTCTGGTAACTCAGGAAGCTCCACAGGATCAAAACAGTTCAAACACAAATCAGGTTCTACAGTTATTTCCAATGTTGTTTCACTTACTGAGGATGAAGTAATCATCTTCGGGAGTATGTCAAAGATTTTATTTTTAATGGAATCAATTTTATGTAAGAAGAATCCCATAAAGTCATGACTGCTAAGAGCTAAGGGAATGGATGGCTCAACAGAGCTGTTGTAAGTTTAGCAACTGTACTAAAGAGAAACCTAGGATTATTCTTGTTCTCTTCTATTAATGATGAGAAATTTGCTGTTCTGGCTTGGCGAAGTGTCTTTTTATACAACAGTAGGCTATTTTTCCAGATTAAGTAGGAATCCTCTAGGTGTGTAGAGCGCCATTTTCTCTCCAATTTTCTAACGTTGTGCTTTAAAGTACACAGCTCTGAATTAAACCAGGGAGTCAGCCTCCTATAAATGATTACCTTCTTTTTCAAGGGGGCTGCATTGTCTAATGCATCACGCAATGATGAAGAAACACTAGGAACAAAAGAATCAATTTGTGAAGGGGCAGAGACAGAATTTTTGCCCTCCACTGTGTTTTTCAGTAACCATTTCAGTCATTTTTCCTTGGGTTAGGAATTATACTGCAAGGGAAAGCAGAAATGTTAGTAGATTTTCTAGTGAGACTAATTTAACATGTGCTACTACAAGAACTCTTTATAGATTTAGGGGTAATAGGAATCCGATTAAAAATCCAGATATTTGTATTGCTCAGGAAGAAAACACACCTTATTTCCTTGAAAGGACAGAGGGTTGCAAAACTATTAAACCAGTTTCATGTGCCTTAACCCACAGAAATAAATCTGAGCCATGTCCTATCAGAACTGATCCTTATACCATTTCAGTATCTTTGGCTCCAGAGCCTTTTGTGTTTACTCTTAATCTTACACCCTTACCGAATGGAAGTAAATTTTATGGTCCTTGTTACTTTTCCTAGTAGAGATGGGTACTTGTGTCCTAAGAACATGGTTTGGATATATGGAAATAGATCATATCTGTATCTGCCTGCTAATTGGTCTGGAGTATGTTATTTAGCTCATCTACTACCTACAATCATTACTTATGATTCAATCAGCCCATTATTAGAGAGGAAGACAATGCTCAAACGGCAAAAGAGAGCTAGGATTCCATATTGGAAAGGGATTTTGGGTACACTTATTCCTAGTTATGGTGCTGCTAATGCAGCTGATAGGATTAATGAGTTGTCAGTTAAGTTAGAAAATCTTACTGCTTTAACAGAGGAAGGTTTCACTGTTCTGACCAAGGAGCAGCAAGCTCTTAGAACGATGAGTTTGAAAATAGGATGGCTTTGGATTATCTGTTAGCTCAGAGGGGTGGTGTTTGTTATTTAATTGGGGAACAGTGTTGCACTTTTATTCCTGATGTGTCTAATAACATGACAAGTATCCATGATAAATTAGGAGAATTGCTGATGGCCCAACAGAAAGAAAATATGAGCTCCTCTTGGAATCCTTGGTCCTGGTTTCTTATTGGGGGTTGGACATCCTGGTTAATAAAGATTGGAGTGATTCTTTTATTTTTATTTTTGATTTTGATGTTTCTTTCATGTTGCATTATTCCAATGGTTAAAGGGATGGTGATGAGACTGATAAATGTTTCCATGGTAAATGTTGATATGGATGTAGACTTAATTTCTGTTTGTAATGACTGTGATGATTCTGCATTTGAGATAACAGATGATATGGATAACGATGGATTTTATGTTGCTTAAGATGCTATAATGATGTAATAACTCTAAACTGTTTGGGGAGTTAATACTGATGTTCAGCATTCTAGTGTTATTCATATAGCTTTGGCGATTTATTCTTTTAAAGTGTTGTTATCCTTATTATTTCAGTTTTGTTTTACTAGTAATTTGAGAACCTTAGATCTTAGAGAAAGACCATGAAAATAACACATGTATTTGTTATATTTCATTTTCATTTTTTATTTTATTTTTTTATTTTGATTATTATTCTGGGTAATGGTTTTGTAGAATTTTCCTTTAGTTATATGATTATCTTGTAATCACAAGGGGGGAGTGTGATGGAAATTCTTTTATTAAGTGTTCTAAAGTGTTCCAAAGTGTATGACCTTTAGGTTACCTCTCACTTCAGAACATCTGTGTTTAGAGGAGGAAGCTGTAAAGCCATTATCAGAAGTTTAATGGTTAAAACTCATCCTTTAGGGTGATGTCTCAGGAAGAGCAGATGGTCCGCTCGTAAATAACTTTGTTACCTCTGACCCGAGGAGGGTCTAGGGCCATAAAACACAGACTCGTTGAAGTTGAGATAAGACTGTCATGTTTGGTATAAATACATGTGTGGGACTGGTGTTCATTGCTCTGCTTAACTGACTTGTTCAGACACAGAGTCTTCAAACGCTGATTGCCTTTGAATAAACCTTTTAAAGACAAAGTCCGGTCTTTCTCTACTAATAAGCTGACTTCTCTCTCACTTTGATAAGAAAATTCCACTACACTGTCAAGCAACAAAAACAAAACACTTGGTTCGAGATAAGTTGTTAAACTTACCCCCCCCCCAAACCAACATGATGGGATGATATCCACTAGCGCCCTTCCTTCATTTGTCACTTCCTCTCTGAACTCCACAATGTTGAAGAGAGGCATGCTGCAAAGTTCATATGAGGTAAATCAACAGCCATGTAACTGAGGAAAAGCCACATTTTTATCATGTCCAGGAAGCATTACAACTTTTTTTGTCAAGTCAGTCACAGGCACACTATGAAGTCTTTCAGATAGTTTTGTCACTTTTCTGACCCCCAGGCAAGACAAAATTTATAGGATAATTGTAAAAGCATCCTTGTCTCTCATAAAACTGGCATACCGCATACATTTCTCCTCATGCAAACTCCACAATGTTTCTCCCAACAGCAACTTTTCCCTCAACGAAAACAGTTGTCACATTGAGAGCAAGAAATTATGTTTCCCTCATATGGTGGCTGAGGCTTGTTTCGGATTTTCTTGATCTCAGGAGGACAGCTAGTTTTTTCACCTAAGCGCCGTACAACTTGTTGGACAGGGCACTGTGGTCTTCTCACCAGCTGCTTTAATGTGCCCAGATCATGTTCGAAAGGGAAACATGAAATATTGTCCAGGGGACCAAACTTCTTGCATCATCAGCCAGATGTATAAGACAGTGAGCGTTGTACACAAGATGCTCTGGCCCATAAATTTTTTCAAAGTTGGTCACATAACATTTCAACAGTTTGTCTGCATAATCGCAGTATTCTATGCACAAAGCTGGGCTAATTAGAATTCTTATTGCTACAGACAGCAACATGAAGTTCTTATACAGTCTTGTAGGTAAACGTCCTTTAAGAACCACGGGGCCAGTGTATAACAAAAATTGGCTGAATTCAGTGGCCTTCCACTGACTCTATTCCATAAGTGACCGTGGCTTTCGAGCAAAATTCCTTGGGAGATGTCCTCTAATTAGCCTCAAATGGCTGGAGATAACTGTGATGGTGGTTGCAGAAATCCGACATCATAAAGGTCCTTTGATCCACAGACTCACAAGTTTTTGAACTTTCCTAAGCAGACTAAATGCATGTAGTCAAGAACAAAGCTTGACACCATTCCTATGCGTAGCGCTTGTAGGGGGGAAACACCACAATGGTGCTCTTCATCTGCCATATTTTGAAACTCTAAATCTGTTCGAAGTGGTGCGGCCAGATAAGGAAATACAACCCTGTTGTCCATGTGAACCCCATGCTCTGTACAGCGTTCACAGGAGCTGTAACCCTAATGACCCTTGGTACATTTTAGGAAGGCACAGGCTGGGGCATCACATATGAAGGCATCTGGAAGTGCAATATTGTAATGCATTCCATTGTAATGTAAACCCTCCTGAGTTATATGCTTCAGATCCTGGATAAAGTCCTTAAGATATTTCTCTACCGAATTGGGCTTTGTAGGAACTGCATACAGACCAATAATAATAACATTACATCCGGGAATATCTTTGACTTTGGCCAAAATAGGCCATAACTGCATTTTAGAGCTTCTGAACAGGAGCAATCCATCAATATTAACACGAAGAGTCAGAGTCTTAGCTGAAGGTTGATGTTGTTGTGATACGAAACCAGAGCATTTGATACCCCAAAATGATGATAACACCCATCTCCAATGTCTTTGACTTCACATGTTTTTAAAGTTGACAATAGAGTCTTTGGATCTTTTGGTAAATCCAAGCCGCACTGCACCAAAATTTGTAATAGTTCTGACAGGGCACTGTGTGAAATGTTGCAACTTGCTGCCCAATCAGCCAACTACTTTTTTACATCAGTGAAAGGCACAGTCTCTTCACTGCAACTGTCAGAATGAATATCTTCATTGCTGTCACTTGAATGGATGTCACAATCAGATTCTTGTCACCTTCGTCTTGGGTAGCCTGCAAATTCAACTCTTCCACATGAACCTGGCTTTCGGTTTCAGGGACATGGCCTGGATTTGAAGTCACACTTTTTTTGAGACCATAATTTTCCAAAATGAGCAAGTGCTCTGCAACTCTTTCTTTAATTTGTCTCCGTTTGGTTCGCGGGCTACAACAGTAATCCATGTTTGGATCTGAAACAAAGATTTTAATAGTTAGACATTATTCATGATCCTAGTATACAAGTGCTGAACATTTTGGAGTAAGTCTGAGTCCTAACAGAATGGCACAAGCACAAAACATGCGCACCAAATCGAAGCCACGACTGCTCTATTCTCAAAGAATGAAAACGGCAAGGATTTGACCATCAAAAGCTTGGGTATACACCTAAAGATATTCTTAATCTTCAAGTAAAATCTTGCTCAAATGGCTTTAAATTAATCAAACCCATGACGTTTGCCACAAACCTTGTTTAGTTTTCTTTCAAAAAAAAAATGCCTCAACTTTTTAACCCTCTGAATCCCAAATCCCTACCCCAGGATCAAAATACCACTTTTTTCCCTTATGACTGGTATTAACAAACCATTTGTCCTATCTAAAAACTGGAAAAAAGAACAACCTTGCATAGTCGTTAGATTCTCAAGTGATGGAGGTCGTCAACATGTCTGAAAAACCCAGAGAAGACCGGGAAATTATTAGATTTCATCAACATCGCCTTGTCATGTCTTCTATGAAAATTTGCAAAATGTAAACAATTTCCTCTAGCTAAATATTGTAAAAATACAGCCTTTAGTCATGCTTTAAACATTTTATGAATTTTGCTTCTTATGGCATTGTCTCATACGCATATTTCTGCTCAGAGACACTCAGTACCAATAAGCATGCTCTACATGCCTCAGTGCCTTTGGAACTTTATAGGGCAAACAGCATTTTTGGATCACAACGTGCAGAGGCGATATGTGTTTTATTTTTCCTGTGAAAATGGCTCAGAAATGATAATCTATGGACTAATTAAGTTCTTGCTCAGCTGGTTGGAGTTGAATGTTTTTTTTTTTTGTATTCTCAGTATATTATACTGCACAGGAAACATTGTCGAGTTACATCTGGCTTTAGGCATGGTTGTCCTAAACTCATAGAGGTACAGGACTTCATATTACAGAAAAAAAAAGTTATCACAGTGAGTCAGAATGTGACAGAAGCGCAAACGGCCAGGAATTCCCAAAATAAAATAAGATCTCATAATTTCTAGAATCTTTGAACTATCAATTCTTGGAAAATTTTTCTATGTTCCTTAGGCTTGATGGTACCAGAGAATGTGTTCTATATACAACTTCTTTGATTTTTTAATTCTATAAAAAGATAAAAATCTGAAATAAATTTCCATTTTTCTTTTGTCAAAAAAAAATTATTTATAGCTTTTACATTTTGTTACACTGCAAGAAGACAATTGAGATGGTTGTCCTGATATCTGCAGGACTTCACCTTGCCATGAAAAATTAGACCACCACGGTGAGTGGTGTGACAAATGTGTGTACAAATGTGACTTAAAGATCCTATGTCATGCAAAATCAACTTTTTTGAGCTTTTAACTATGTTATAATGCTATTCCTTCATCGAAATCACTCAGACAGCCACTCCCTGTTCCGCAAGTGTTTTTAATCTTGCGGGGGTTTTAAATTCTGCAAGTGTTTTTAAATTCTGCAAGTGTTTTTAATTATGTCTGTGCAATACATGTGTATCTTTGGAGTCGGGTCTCAACACAATTTCATTATGGTGACATAATGACAATAAAGAATGGTAAATCTTTAGGCAAAAATCAACCAGAAACTCAGTGCGATACAGAGGGTTAATACTGACATTAAATAATAATTTTTTCAAGGAGCTCTGGAATCCTGCCATTTGTGTAAAATATTGGGATAGTTGCTAAAACTGGCTTGGGGGGCTCAGCCCCACCTTGAATATTTTTCACCAGGGAAGTCACTGTAGTGTGAGCCTGCAGATCAACTGGTGAGACCAGACCCGAAAGTACAGCCCAGAGGCGCTAAATGTGAAGCCTCTGGCTCTGCAGACGCTATTTACTGCCTGAAGGTACATGTCTACTGGACGCCTAATTTCCATATCCATAGAAGCGCCCTCTGAATTCCGCACGCTTGGTGAGCGAGCACTTGGAGTCTAGCAATCTATATAACAAGAGGCTGTCCTTTAATGGCAATTTAATACAGGACACCTATCCTCTCCCTGGACCTGATTTTACAAAAGCGTAGACGACATGGCGGGCTGCTTTGGCAGCGCAGTCAAACTTTCTTCTTCCTTACTAAAACATATCAGTTTTATTGCTACACAGTTCACACAGACAATGATAAGAAGCGGGCATTTCTCAGATTCTCTACGCTTCCGGTGGCCGCATACCTTCACTTGATTTTGCTTTGAACACCGGAGAGCAGCAAAAGCCTCAGAACTAAAAAAGGTCGGTACTGTTACTCTTTAGGAGGTGGATAACGCGACAGTGTTTAAACAACAAACCACGCAAATATTCTGAAGATTGGAGAGAAATTCACATATTTTAACACAAGAAGTTGAATATAACTTAGCCACAGTGTAGGAAGTAAAACAAAGTGGCAGTAGCCGCAGGCCAAGGGCTAATGTCAGGAAGAGTGCTGTTACAGAAGGCATTGGAAACAGCACAGAGCTAAAAGGCAAAGCTAAAAATCCAGCCTCACCTCGACTTTCATGGATGTATCTCCTGCCTGCTCTATTTTAGGTGGTTTCTGGCTAACTACCGCCAGCAAGGTCAAGTGTACTCAGTCAGCTAGCTAACTTTAAACCGCATAATCCTCCTAAACATTATAATTCAAATTTACACGTAAAATTAACGATATAATGGACTATAACAGGGGAAAGCTTCTGAACATAGTTTTAACAGTTAGTCTTACCTTAGCGAGGGAATCTCAGTTCACCGTGGAAGAGGGAAAGTGAAAAATTCGAGCTGAAGCTGCTTCTGTTAAAAATATCCATCCGCCAGGGTTGTCCGTGTGAGAATCCAGCACCATTTACCCAGGCACGTTAACCATTTTAAGCAGGTTTGATGAGCGAAATTTTCCCTCTTTTTCGCTTTCTCTCTCTACCTCTCTCTCATATCCTGAAGAGACAGAATTATGACGTTGTTTTTACCAAAAAAGATTTTGATCTGGAACTATTTTTTGAAGCAGATGAATACTTTATAGTGCTTTTGTACAATTTTGGATATGGGTTAGATACGCTAGTTTATCACCTGCGTTTGGCTAAATCAACCATTGTATTCTCAGCGATTGCTTTCATCATAGGTTTTAATGAGGTTATGGTAATCATTTCTATTTTTTTTACCTTCGCCTTTCCTATTGAAGTAGTGACTATACCCTGACTCTACTTTCTCAATCAGACTCTCAGACAGCACAAGATAGAACATCCAAAAAGCTGTGTCTAATGGTTAAAGTCAAAAGTGGGAGTTAAACAAATTCTTGAATCAACAAGTTCATTTAAGCCTGACTGGCTGTTGAGTGTGTTCTCACCAGGTACTCCGGCTTCCTCCCACAGTCCAAAGACATGCCTGTTAGGTTAATTTAAAGTATTTCTCCCAGGTTAGTGCAGGTACACATATTTTGATATAGATCTGTTTATTTCATTTGTGTGTATTGGGACAACACAAAAAGTAGAGAAAAAACAGGCAAATTTGACACTATTTCACACAAAACTAAAAAAAAAAGAGCCCGACAAAATTATTGGCACCCTCAACTTTTAATATTTGGTTGTTTTGGAAAGAACTGAAATCAGTTGCTTTCTATAACCATCAACGAGCTTCTTGCACCCCTCCTCTGGAATTTTGGACCACTCTTCAACTGCTCCAGCTCTTTCATATTTGAGGGTGCTTTCTCCCAGCAGCAATTGTAAGATCTCTCCACAGATGTTCAGTGGGATTTAGATCCAAAAAATACAGTTTTGGCAGTCTGTAGACTCCAAACATTTGCACCTGCTGTTAGTAGCCAGAACTCACAGGAGTGAGAGGTATGCAACTCATTAACGTGACTGATTTGTTTAGGAGTAACTTCAATTAACCGGTAACTCAACAAATTTATATTTTATACAAACAACATTACTGATAAAGGTGGTAATAAACAGGGCAGAAATGCAAGCTTGCTGCTTTATTTTTAAATAATTTATTACTATGGAGGACTTAGCTTAACATGACTTGTTTAAAAAACATACGGTCATTTTTCAAGTATTAATAAAAACTTCAGATTGATAAATTAGTTCACATTAATATATATACTTTCACTTTGTACATGTATTTGACCTCTAAATGAATTGATCAGCAGCTCCTTTTAAACACATTTGGATGTTTTGACTTTTATTATCATGTCAGACTCTGCAGTCTGATTAAAGTATTTAATGTTTAGAATGTTCCAGTTCTAAACAATTAGACAACTGATATTTTGTCACCAGCTGATCTATAGATTTTACAGTGTGGCTGGATGGAAAAATTCCACACTGTCTCAAGTGGGTTGCAAACACTATTTCCACATACCTTTAGAATATCTTTAGAATTTTGGATTACAGTATGTGCGAAAGGGAAAAATGGCTCACAATTCAGTTGCGCACACAAATATCTGTGTGTTTTAGTGAAATGGATTTTACCTGCTGTGCCAAATCACGGACGAGGAGAAGGAGAAATTAAAGTTAGAGATTCAACAGCATTTAAAGAGCTTGCTTTAGAGTCTGTGGAACTTGCAAAGAAGGCCTGTGGACCAGGCATTGCAATACACTGAAGATGTGGAGAACAAAATCAGGTTGGATATGAAGCAGTGGAAAATATTGAAGATATGGAGAATAAAGATGAGGCCATAAACAACGTAGAGGAAGATGTTGAGAAATATTCAAGTAACGGCTTGGATCAGGCTTTTAAATCTGGATTTTGATAGCGATGATTTTTAAATGGCTATTGAAGCTGATGAAGAAAACTAAACTGTGAGCTTTTGATGTGGAGCCCAAATTTAATGCTAAGAGGAAAACTGCCGGAGTGGGCAGTTAACCGAAATGTTGTCTCATTCTGTGTTGTCAGAGCTCTTAACTATTATGTTGGAGCTAGGTCTAAATTTGCCAAGTGTATCCCAGAACTCTGTTCAGTACATTAAAAGATTGTGAAGTGAAAACAGATGGGTAGGGGAAGTTACTACCATTTTGATGAAAACTGCAATATTGTCAGAACTGAAAAATGATAAAAGAACATGAACTAAAAACTGATACATTAACTATTCGTGTGAATGTTGATGGTTTGCCTCTTTTAAAAAGCTCTAATATGCAACTCTGGCCTATTTTAGGTAAGATAGTTGAACTACCACAAGCAAATGTTTTCATTATAGGTATATATGCAGGTCCCTGTAAACCTGAGTCGGTAAACGACTACATGCATGATTTTATAGAAGATGTAAAAAAGGTTACAAAAAGTGGTATTGCTTTTAGTGGAAAACACTACAATGTACCACTTCCAGACGCTTCTATCTGTGACACCCCAGCTAGAGCTTTTTTAAAATGCATCAAAGGTCATGGTGGCTACAGCTCTTGTGAGCGATGTACACAGTATGGTGTTTATGTTGATGGGAAAGTTGTTTTTCCAGAGATGGATTCAAGTCTGAGATCAGATACTCAGTTTAAAGAAATGTTAGATGAAGACCACCACAACTTAAAATCACCTCTTCAAGAACTAGGCATTGGAATGGTTTCAGCTTTCCCCTTAGACTATATGCATTTAATTTGTTTGGGTATTGTCTGTAAATTAATTGCCCTGTGGTTTAAGGGACCATTGCAGTGTCGGGTTCCTACTTCTACTCTGTCTGCCATTCCTTGATCATTTGAAACACATGTGAGGCAAGCCTACCCAGCACGTTTCCAGAAATAACCACGGTCCCTAATGGAGTACAGACAATGGAAAGCTACAGAATTAAGACAATTTTTATTATATACAGGACCGTCCCCCCTCGCCCCTGCTTTACAGAAATTATGCAAACCACAGTACACGAACCTCCTGGTTTTATCATCTGCCATGAGAATACTATTGACTCTTATGTGTAGAGAGTACGGATTATGCCAAAGATTTATTAAGATGCTTTGACAACTTTGCTAAAGATTTATGGAACTACATTCTTAGTTAAAACACCACACAGTCTTTCCACTTAGCAGATGATGCTTAAAAAAAGTATGGCCTCATTGGATTTGGTTCACTTTTTCCAATTGAGAATTATTTGGCGACCAGTTAAAAAAGATGGTGAGAAAGACCACAGGATCCTGTACAGCAAATGTCAGACGAGTTTGTGAAAAGAAAATTTGATCCTCACAGGTCTTACAAGATGCCAGAGGATGGACTCACACAGCCATTCCTCCCCCCATACATCTGGACCAATGATGACTGGTATTTATAATGCATAATTCTTCTCAGTACAAGATGTACAGACATGAGAATATAATAATCTCCACCTCCAGTGGAACAAATTGTTTTGATCTTGAAGGCAGGGTTGCAGTTGTGCGGAACATTGTGCTCTTTAGTGGAGAAATACATGTTTTTTTATGAACTTTTTGAGACCGAAACAGCCTTTTTTAACTACCCTATTGATTCAACATCTCTAGGTATACATTTGTTGTCAAAACTGTCAGGTCATCTTGCTAGCACTTCTGTGACAAAATTCACAAAACCAATTATTTTGTTACCTTTTCGTAATACATTTGTAGCTTTGCCTCAGCTACACAGAATGTAACATAATAGCGTTTACAGGATGTCTTCGTTCAGCGTGGTCGAGTTTGTGGATGAAATTGACTGTGATGGCTGCCAAGAAAGTTGACATCGTTCATCAGAGTGGTTCCATGATGCAGAGAGGAAAGTTATGCTGGTGGCTCCTGCCTCATTGGTGAATGTGACAAAGCTGTTAAAAGAAGGAACACCACCAACCAGCAGCTGGATACTCTGCAATGTCCGTTGTCATAGGAAATGCAAGGTAACTTTGAGTTTCCTTTTGTAGACTAATACTGTATTTTTTTGTAAGTGTCTGTGAGATATAAATTCCCCATTTCTTGTTAACACAAGGAAACTTTCTTTTATATGTATGACCCTGTATTGCTTAAAACCATTTTGTAATTGTCGTGGCTTATGCAGATTTATTTCTTCTTTACTATGTGTCTTTCATGTGGTATTCTGTACAATTTATCTTGTAGCCACTTATGCAAATGCCAAGGTAAAGTTGCATCAAGCAGAGTATTCTTCAGACTTGACTGACAATGAGAATGGCGTGAGAAAAAGAAAGTAAGTGGGTCTAGCATGAGAACAAGATAAAGTTCATTTCTTTGTGAAGCAACATTATAGGAAATGTTGTGTGCTTTAACCTCTCTAGGCCAAGTGTAAAACTCAATCAGACTCAACTGGGTAGCCACGCTGAATCAAGTGAACATTCTGACTCAGATGAAGAAGTTCCACCCACCCCTCCAGAACAAATCCTTAAGCGACCCTCTGGAGAAAATGTTAGTGTAGTTACCAGAAACCCTGCCGGGAGTGCCTCCAGCCCCACTGCCTGGAGAGCTGCCAGCCCCGCTGCCCAGAGTGTGTCCAGCCCCACTGCCAGAAATGTCGCCAGCCCTACTTGTGAGGCCATGTTCTCAAAAGTCCTTGCCATTTTAGAGGATGTGAAGGAGACTCAACTGGTTCAAAGCAAGATGTTGAATGCCTTGCTGAAGCAGAAAAATGGTTCAGTTGTGGAGGTCCCTGAAGGGGTTGTTTTACCTCTCAAAGGCTCTTCATGAAAGACTGGAGGACTGCGGTCTCATGTCTGCCGTAGTAAGTTTACTTTTTTCCCATCTGCTTGGCACTGGTCTTCATACAGTAGACAGTAGAAAACATTCTCTGATATGTTTTCTGAAGGAAATTCTCCTTCAGGATTTTTTTTTGGTAGATGGCATAATTCATGGCTTCATTTACCACAGCAAGTCTTCCTGGTCCTGAGGCAGCAAAGCAGGCCAGAGGCCATCATACTACAACTACCATATTGTTCTGTTGCATGTTTCTTTTCTGAAATTCAGTTTCTTTTACGCCAGATGTAACAAGAAACCTTCCAAAAAGTAAAATTTTTGATTCTGATCAAAAATATAGTTCTGATTTTGATGACTAATAAAGATTGTTTTTTTTCTGCAGTGATTGTTTATTCCAAATCTGGGCCCATTGCTATTTATATTAAAGGACTTGAATATTTTTTTTTACAATCTTGTCCCCTCACAACAAACATTTGGTAGTATGTGAAGTATATAATCTGTCCTTTTTTATGTTCCCCTTTGGTTGCCATAGTAGCAGATATAGGGGGGACCAGTGTAGATGACGCCACAAGAAGGATGATGAAATTCCTCATATCACCTGAGCTGGCTGTAAAGTACAACATGCTTGGCCGTCATGGGAAGAAAAAGTTCAAAGACTTGCGTGTTTTTAATGTTGTGTATGGTAAGTTTAACTTTATTAAGAGTTTGAAAGTGTAAATGAGATTGGTTATTGTGTAATCACTTTTATGTTTGAGGCAAGGAAGTTAAATGAACATTAGCTTTTCATGTACTGGAACTAAACGGACACGTACCGGAGAAGATGCGTAACTTTGACTGTAAATGACCAGAGTTCGATTCCCCTCTTGGTCCAGACCTTAAGTGCAGGTGTGAATACACTCAAGCATTGTACTAAAATCATACCTGATCAATTGTATGTTGCAGCCCGCATGTTGTGGGTCAGGGCACATAGAGAACGTTGTCCTTCGGGTTGTTGCAAGCATTCGCCGATGCCGTTTTCAAAACTGTAAATAGAACACCGCAAAATAGGTGTTGAATGAGCTGCTCTTAAGTCCACTTTTGGTCCGGACCAAACAAAGCGGACTTTCCTAGTGTGACTACACACCACCGATTGTTGCCAAACCTGACAGACAGGTTTTGACCAGGAATAACAAGTATCAGCATGTTTTTAATTTCAGACCAAGTTGCAGTCATGATACAATTTTGCAGGGAAAAAAAAAAATCTTTTAAACAGTTGAAACTTTTCTCAAATTTTGTAAATGTCAAGGGGTTTAAAATTAGGTTTTTACTTGTGTGGGTTTACCATCAAAAAAATTTGGGTGTTCTATTTTTTGGACAGTTGAAAAATTTTTTAAAGGGGTAGTTAAGAAAGATTGTAATGCAGTGCTGTAAAATTATCTTTACACAGAAAAAAATTGTGCTGTGAGTTCAATGACAATGCAGTCAGTTGAAGCTTCTGGTTTGACAAACATTTTTGGGGGAGATTGCCTATACAAAATATTCAAATTTCAAAATATAGGTTCATGTTCTTAAAAATCTTACGTGCTTTCCTTTCACATGTAAAGAGGGTAAAGTTCAGTGGGTTTTTTTTGTTCTTGTGCAGAAAAGGCACTGAAGAAGGGGAATGCCTTGACCATCACAAAAAGTCATCCTGCAAGAAGCAGAGAAAGGCCCTGTCCAAGGGGTTCACTGGAGCTAGAGACAAGAGGAGGACTGAGAGCTACAAAAAATGGTACCCCAAAAATAGACTTACAGCCCTGTAAAAAAAAAATATAAAAAGCTGATCTGAGATAAGGTTTTGAGTTTTTCCATTTTGTTTTTTCCCCATGTTACTACTGTTTCCAAATATGTAAGGAATTTGAATGCATTCTGACGTTTTCCTTGTTTTTAAAAAGGGGTTTACACCAAAATTTTGGAATAAAATTCAGTTAAATCACTTTACTTGTTGGACTAAATAAATGTGAAAAAAAAAGTGTTTTTGTTGCCCTCATGATTTTTGTAATGGTTTATATTTCTAAAACTTTTTTTTTGTTTGCAGGCATTAAAAAATTTTTTAAAGTAGCAAATTCCAAAAAAAGTACAACTAACAAAGGGGGCCAATCAAAACCAAAAACCCACTGATATCTCATTCCCATTTTTTAGCCCAGGTTTTTTGGTCATGTAAAACCCCAAAAAACTCGAAAGATGGGGGGCCCAAAGATGGGGGTTTTTGTGTACTTTTACCTGGGTTTGGGGGCACTTTAACTGCCCAAAAGATTTTTTCCCAATATTACACCTATATGGGCTTATAAAGATGGGGGGCATTATTGAAAACCCAATGGACAATCAAAACCACTAACAACCCACTTTTCAGCCCATGTTTTGTACCCAAAATGTTACCCAGTAAGAACTTGAAAAGATGGGGCCCCCCGATGGGGTTTTTTGGGGTATTTCTCCCAGTTGGGGCCCATTTGGTGCCCAGATTTTCCCAAATAAACACCTTATATGGGAGCCCCCTGGGGAAAGGAAACCCGGGACAATCCTATTAATGGGGCCCCCCCTTTTTCCCCATTACCAACCCATATGGGCCCCCCCCCCCCCCCCCCCCCCCCAAAAAAATGTTTTTGGCTGGGAAAGCCCCCAGAAATGGATGAAAAGAAAATGTTCCTGGGTGAGTTTCCCCCAAAATTGCCAGCAATGAGTCTGGATCTGAATCCCACTAAACCTCTTTGGAGAGATCTCACAATTGCTGCTGGGAAAAAAGAAAGCAACCCCTCATATATGATAAGAGCTGGAGCAGTTTTTTAAAAAAAAGGAGAATTTTCCAACCAAAATTCCAGAGAGGTGCAAAAAAGGGGGGCTTGTTGATGGTTTTTAGAAAGCAACTGATTTCAGTTCTTTCCAAAGCAACCCAAAAATTTTTTAAAAGTTGAGGGGCCAATAATTTTTTGTCCAGCTTTTTTTGTTTTTGTTTTTTTGTGGGGAAAAAATAATGTCAAAGGGCCTGTTTTTTCTCTACCTTTTGCCATAGGTTCCATGTAGTTCTGTATGGGAAATTTGGGGGCCCCATGTGGGGACCATATAATTATGAAACTATATGCCCCCAATAATAACCCAGTTCTGGCCCATGCCTATTGAAAACCCCCATAGGCTCCATGTAGGTCCTGTATGGGCTGCCCATGTGGGCTCCCGATGTTGGGACCATATAAAAAAACTAAAAATCTATATGGGCCCCCATATAATCATACCCCATTCTGGGGCCCATGCCTATTGAACCCCCAAAAAGGCTCCAAAATGTAGGTCCTGTATGGGCTAAACCCATGTGGGCTCCCCTTGGGGGACCATGTTACTAAATTTTCTATATGGGCCCCATATAATAATAACCCAGTTCTGGGCCCCCATGCCCCTATTGAACCCCCATAGGCTCCATGTAGGTCCTGTATGGGCTGCCCATGTGGGCTCCTGATGTTGGGACCATATAACTAAATCTATGTGGGCCCAATATAATCATACCCAGTTTGGGCCCCATGCCTATTGAAAACCCCCATAGGCTCCATGTAGGTCCTGTATGGGGCTGCCCATGTGGGGCTCCCCCATGTGGGGACCATATTACTAAATCTATATGGGGCCCCAAAATAATAAACCCCTTTTCTGGCCCAATCCTATTGAACCCCCCATAGGCTCCATGTAGGTCCTTGTATGGGCTGCTCATGTGGGCTCCCCATGTTGGGACCATATAACTAAATCTATAGGGCCCCCATATAATCATATCCAGTTCTGGCCCATGCCTATTGAACCCCCATAGGGCCTCCATGTAGGTCCTGTATGGGCTGCCCATGTGGGCTGCCCATGTGGGGACCATATAACTAAATCTATATGGGCCCCATATAATGATACCCAGTTCTGGCCCATGCCTATTGAACCACCATAGGCTCCATGTGAGGCTCATATAACCAAACATATATGGGTCCTATATAATTCTGCCCAGTTGTAACCTGTGCCCATACAACCTAAATGGGCTCCATATGTGTCCCACATGGACAGCCCTCATGGGCTTCCCACATGGGTCCCGTATTAAAAATTCTATGTGGGGCCCACACTGTTTGCCCAGTTGAAGCCCATGCCCACCCCTTACCCATGACATTGAAATGTCTTGTTACTGAAATGTGCTATACAAATAAATTGCCTTGACTTGCCTTGGTTCCATGAGCTCATGTCAGGGCTGGCCTTGTTGAACGCTAGATCCCTAGCCAACAAAACATTCATCCTTAAAGACTTCTTCTCTTCTAACAGATTGGACTTCATCTGTGTGACAGAGACCTGGGCTAATATTGGTGACCTGACTGTGTTTATTGTAACTCGACCTCCAGTGGTAGAGGAGGTATAGTGACTATTTTTTGGATTTTATATAACTGTAAACAGCTCTTCCGTCATCCTCTTAATCCAGTTTTGAACTGACTTTATTTCAGACTGACTTTTTTTCAGTGTTATTTATGTGCTGTGATCTATTTACCACCCAAACATAATAAGTACTTCTCAATGTTTTTCCAAAAATATTAGCAGAGATCATGCCAAAATATGATCGAGTCCTTATTTTTGGAGATTTTAACATGGATATTTAACGTGCATTTTAACATGCTGTGTGTTGTCCTGATAAACCGATGATTAATGACTTTTAAATCTAATTGACTCTTTTAATTTCAGACAGTAGGTGTATGGACCTACACAGGTATGTGGCCACATACTGGGCCTTGTCTTATCATATGGCTTGTCTGTTTCAAACATAAGGATTTTCTAATCATAAGCCTGTTATTTGACATCACTTTGTCAAACAGGTGTGAGAAAACTCACGGTCCTACGCAGCAGTGACGTTTTATCAGTCCATTCACTGCTGTGCTGTTTTCACCTTTTTTTGATCAGAAATGTGTCTTTCCTGAGTCTCTGTCATTGGACAGGGACTTGGCTATTGGTTTCAATCTAGCTGCCAAACTTTGTTAGATGCCGTGGCTCCATTAAAAATCAGACAGCAGAAAGCAGGGTTAATACAGGAATCCTAGAGTTCAATTTACTACTTTTTACTACCTATTTTACTACCTCTATAATATTTTTACTACCAACACAAAATCGAACAGCAGCCTTTTTTGGGGTAGGGGCAGGGGATTCCCACCCACTAAGCCATATAAGATGATAGCCCATCTCTCCCAAAAAAACAGAACCTAATCCCACTTACTTGAAGGTGTAACTGTGACTTTGTCTTGACTAAGACCTCATACACATTAATATCCCAAAACGGATTTCAAGAAGACTTAGGAAATTTTTTTTTTTTTTTAACAATTTAACAAAATGCAATGAAATTCAAGTTTCACAACCAATAATTTTTTTTTCCCCAATAGAATATTGATAAAACGTGGCAAATTTTAAAAAATTAAATATAGTAGGAATAACATCAAGCAACTAAAGTAAATTTAAATAACCCCATCACCAAACTGCAAACCCCCAAACAGATGGCAGTGTGGACATGTCCCCAAAATGAAAAAATTCCATTGCAATTTTTTAGGAAAAAGTGGTAAAAACCAGTACAAGTACATCATTTTTTAGCGTATACCCATTAATATTAAAACTCAGATTGAGGAAACAGCGTGCTGTGGAGAGTGAGATGGCAGAGGAAAGGAAAAGAGACAGCTAGAGAGAAGTAGAAAAAAGAAAACATGGGGGACAGAGAAAAAAAATTTTTTTTTACACAGACAGAAAAAGGGAGACAAGCAAGAGACGAAGGGACAGGGAAGAAGGAGACAGGTGGGGTGAAAGAGTGAGTCTTGGGGGAAGAAGATGGCAGAGTAAAAAATGACAAAATCAAGACATGTATGCAGTTACAACAGTCTCAGTTTGGGGGCCTTCTCAACCTTTTCCTCCAATTGGCAAAGCTCTTCTTTTTTTTTTTTTAGTCTTCTACGAAGTGTTTTTGGACTTTGTGATAAGTTCAGCCATTTTTGGACCCAGCCTTTTCCCTCAGCCTGCTCAGCAACTTGTCGGCATCATTTTCCAAGTGACTCACAGACACTGCTTAGTACCCGACGCTGGGTTCTGCGGTCTAACAGCTTCTCCTTTTGCTGCCCTTTTCTCTTCAGAGCATGTTCCTGCAACTTTCCTTCTTTTTTCTTTCATTCTCCAGGGGCCCCAGTCTGTAATGAGATCTTGCAGATGCAGCAGAGGCAAGGGCCCCCCTTGTCAGGGGAACTTTTAAAACACCCCCCCCTGCTGATCCAGTCACAGACTAATCGAAGTGATTCCAGGGGATTCTTCCTGGAGGTTACAGGTTTTCCACCTCTTTTGTTGATTGAAAAACCCTCTTTCAACAGTGGCTTGTCCATGGGACAAGGGGGAAGGAGGAGACTTTTTGCAAAAACGCAGTAAGTCAGGGTAAGGGGGGGCGAGAACTGGAAAAAAGAAAAACACATTAAATTTTTTCTCCTTCATTGGTTTTTAAAGGAAAAGGGAAAAACACTCAACTCGTCCTTCCATTGAGGCCAAGGTTGCAAACTGCTGAATGATGACATCACCTCAACATTGATAAGGGGAAAGTAAGATTTAATCATCCATGACATTTATGTACATTTGGGTTCAACTCTAAATTGTCCAACAAATAAAAACCCCTGGCATCTCATGGGAAGTCAAAAATGCATATAGTAAATTTTCTAATAACTGTAAAAACCAGTTAACACCCTGCAGACCAAAGGGTAAAACTCCAGACTCAGGCCTGTCAAGATAAAAAAATTTGCTTGGGGATTAATTGTCCCAGGGAAAATTAATTTGATAAATGATAATATTGTTGTTTTCAGACCACCCTGAGTGGAAGAAAACTGACTCTTTTTTTTTTTGTGATTTATTGCTCCCCCATATATTGAGCCCATTCTAAGGGAACGGGAAGGAGGAGAGGAGTAATTTGATGCATCGTAGTGAAGTTTTTGTCATCCGGTCTCTTTGGTAGAAAGAAATACAAACACGTCGAAAAAAAAAAAACAAACATGCAACGGAAAAATTATTGAACCTCATTTTAAAATTATCGTGGCACATTTTAATTAATCATGCAAATAATTATTGCTTATCGTGACAGGCCTATGCAGACTACCATTGATTGACACCCTTAAAACATGACCTCCATTAACCTCTCCACTTCTGCTATCCCTACACATATATATTTTCTTACCACGGGGTATGCCCACCAGTCAATTGCTTGCCCTGCAGGAACATCTGCACTATAGTTTTCTCTTGCTTGATGCACCTCTCTGGTTCTTGGGGATTCTTCTGGGAATCAAGGCAAGCAATGTTCCTAACCATAGGGAACTTTTTAAAGGGGGGTTTTTCTTGCAGTTTTCCCACCACCTTGACAAGGCACTGCAAACAACTCTCGCCTGAAGTTGAGCACCGAAACTTTCCCCAACTTGCATCCTGGTCTTCTCTGTAGGGCCCAACAAATAGGGACCATTAAATATCATTCACTGTACATGCTATAGATTAAAAACAAAAAAAAGCAATGAAGCAGGAGTAAATTTAGGAGGGCATTCTCCCCGTACTCTAAATGCTGGCCCGTAGGCAACATGGCCTTTTATTGAGATGGGGAAAGACCCGCCAATATTTTCCAAAACACACCACACACACATATTTCAATAATATACAGTACATATACACATATATATACATACTGTGAAAAAATATTTTAAAACTCACATATGTACCACTATTTTTTGGCAAAAAAGCTGCTAACTTTTTTTACACACTAAAACCTTTTTGAACATTTTTAGGGTGACCATTACTGACCCACCAACATCACTAGCTATTTGCTTGTCATTTGGTTTGTTAAATAATGCCCCTCATTTAATACTGGTTCATTATCTCCTCCTTTTTAGTTTGAAGCCCCAAAGCTTTTGAAATGAGATCTTGGGGATTTTTTATTACTTCCTATTTATGCAAACAGCATAATATAGGAATAATCTGCACAAAAAACTTGCCCCTTAATGGCAGATTCAGCCCCCACCCATGCCCCCCCCCCCCTGTCAATATTTTCCCCAAAAAAGACAGACCCAGTTCTTCTCCTCGGGGAAAAACACCTGGAATTTTGATCAGGTTGCAGTGGGGCCTATGTTCTTCTAAAAGTTTTTTCCCCTTTTTTTAAAAACCCCCCCCCCCCAACCCCCCCCCTAAAAACCCTTAAAGTGACAAAAAGAGAAGATGTTTAATCAAACTACAACTGTTTCCCCCCAACTGAAAGAATTTTTTTCACATTTAAATGAATAACTCTCCCCAAAATAAAATTTAAAAATTTTTACCATCAGGAGCCTTTTGTCAGATCTTTAGGCCCCAAAAAAGGTAGCACAGGCTTTTCTGTCTGATATTTAGTCAAGGGAATGGGCTGAAGGTTCTTGCCCCTGACAAGAAGAACTGGAGTTTTGGTACCATAAAGTTTCGCCACGTGCTGCACAAATTGTGACATATGGGAAGTGTTTTGGGGCCTTGCCCCCTTTTTTTTTTTCCAGCAGCATCAATGTATTGTTAAGAGCATGGGCCAAAAAGTTGACAGCTCTCCCCCTCAAACCCCACAAAAAAACCCTTTTTTTCCAAAACCCACCGGGTTCCTCAGAAAGAATTTGGGGAAAGACAGAGGATCCTGTGGTGCTGGGGGGTAATCTTCTCTACGTGCTGGAACATTGTGGGAAAATATAGTGCATGGCCCCCCAAGAGCTTGTCTATCTGCCATATTGTGAATCCTGCCTTCATTGCATTGTGGAGGGTATGCAGACCACAGCTGGGGCCCAAACACGGATGAGTTGTGCATACCCCATGAAGCTCTGAATATTCACTCTGAAGGAGACCTCGAGCATCTTCAGGTTGACGTTTTTGGGGCCATCCATACTGACGGGCCAAAAAAGTGTCTCATATTGGGGAGTGTGTGCAACACTTTTCCTGTGAATTATCACAAAGAATACAATATATTTAAAATAGATTTTGACCCGGGGTTTTTGGGTTTTTTCATAGAAAACCTTTGCTTGAGCCCCCATGTCCAAGTAAGTATCCGTCAATTCCAAATTTTGGGCCTACTCTGTTTTGGTATTCATCTTTCAAGGAAAAATTTTAAAAAATTTCATCTGTAAAAAAGGGTTTTAAAATAGACAGATTTGACTTTTTATGAGCCCAAAACACATCTGCAAATCAGTTGTTAAAATCTTTTTTTGAAAGAAAATCCTCAACCAGATGCTACTTTTATCTTTTGTAAGTCAAATCCTGATAATGTATTTTACCAAATGTAAAGTCATAATGCCAAAGCAGGGACATCAAGGGTTTTTTAGGGCCCTTTTTGAAAACCAAAAAACATGTTAAAAACCAGTTACGGATCTGTAAGGTTTCCAATATGTACCCCCCCAATGTTTAACCCGTTCCTACATCCTTTGGGGGAAAACAGATTTTATGTTTTAAAAAATGGGCCTCCATTTACCGGTTTACCTTTGACATTTCAAAAAAAAAATGTTCAAAAAGGTCTAAGATAGAAAAAAAAAAACCCGGAGATCAACTTACTTTGGTGTGTTGTAGCAAGTCTTCACCTTTGCATGTGCCCCAAGGAACTGTGATCCGAAGTACGAAGACGTCACACGGTCATCTTTCCAACCCCCAAAGTAACAAAACTGCTTTTTTTTGACCCCCACTTGTTCAGAGACTCATTAAAACGAACATGAGTACAAACGGTCCTGAAATGTTAATGCTATTCCAAAGCAACTTCTTAAAATGAGGTGCAACACCGAACCTTATCATGTACGCAGTCTTTTCCTTGCCGCATGCGAAACCTTTGCTATGTCGGAGTCTGTGAACATGTTTTTTTGGAACAGCTCCCCGATGCCCGTCATTTGATGAGTAGGAGTGAATGCCTTTTGGGGGCGGTGGTTTCAGGCACCAGAGAACTTCGGCTCCCCTGAGCGCTGACGTTGGTTTTTCAGGAGGATCTGCTGCCTGTCTGCGGCAGCCGTCACCCTTGCTGGTTATTACTGGTTCGCTGCTGAGGTGTGCGGGCAATACTTGTGCTCGTAGCTGACCTTGAGGTTCCAGTGCTTTTTGTTTTTGCAGCAAAAAAAACGAAATAGGGATCTGTCCCCCGGGGCGCCGGCGAATCCGCTGCTGGTGTATGGGGGATGCTCGGGGTGATTTGATTGCCGCAAAACCGTTCCAGGTCAAATTTATATTTTTTTCTGCACACTTTAAAAACAAAACGCCTCTCGATTATTTCCCCATGACCGGCTTAAGCCAGTCTTTTTAAATGCCGGGTCATCGAGCCAAAAATTGTGAAAAATTTACAATTTTCCCCCTGCCAAAAATGCAAATCACTTGCTAGCCTTGCTAGTTATTAGGCGGGTTGCAAGACAGCGCATGCGCACAGCAGATCGGACAGCGGAAACCCAATCGAGTCTATCAACGTCAGCTCAGGTCCTGCTTTAGTAGTTATGTTTTTAAAAACAGATTTTTTATGTTAAATGAACTTAAAACAAAAAATCAGAATCAATGGAAAAGTCAAAAAAAAATTAAGGGGTGATGAAAAATTTACTACCATGTCAAATTCTGTTTGTTACCTTTTACTACCTTTTAATAGCCTTAATTTGAGCTCATTTAATTTACTACCTTTTACTACCCCACGGAAACCCTGAGAAAGTTATAGCTGAGGCCTGGCTAAATGACACCACTAGTTTGGTTAGACATGAGTGTTGAAAAGTTGAACGGAAGTGGTAAAAGGATAAGCTGCAGGTGTCAATTAAAAAATTACAGGACTGTTAGCATCTCTATCAGATGACTGAAATATGCAAAAGGAAAGAATGTATTAAATGTCATTGTGTCACACTGTCACAAGCTGTACGTTTTATTTAAAACTATTGATTGTAAATGCTCCTCAAAATACTTACTTAAATCTTTAGCCTTCCCTGGGGGCATGTCAGACATGTATGAACTTTCTAACCTCACTGCATGCTTTTGAATCTTTAGTCTCTATCCCTTGCTCTGCTGCTTTCTACCATTTTGAACCTGTGACTTTGACTTTTCTATTTGGGGTTGTTTATCATCTAACACCATCTGGTTCCTCTGCTGATGTTGTTCCACCTTGATTGTTTAAAGAGGTTTTTTTCTGTTCTCTGTACATCTGTTCTGGCTGTTATTAACAGATGTCTGGCCTAAGTTCTGGTTCCTAAAATGTTTAAACAAGCAACATTGTAACCACTGATCAAGAAAAATAGCCTTTATCCCACTTTGACATCAAACTTTAGGAATATTTCAAAGCTTCCCAATTTCTCTAAGATTTTTATAAACAATTGGAAGCTTTTCTGGAGGAAAATGAGGTGCTTGAAGGTTTTCAGTCTGCCTTTAAATGTCTTCATAGCACAGAATCTGAGGGTTTTGTAATGACATTTTTCCAGCTACAGATTCAGGGAACCATGCAGTCCTTGTTCTCCTAGACTTAACAGCTGCCTTTGACACAGAAGACCAGAAAATTCTGATATGCCATTTAGAACATTGTATAGGCATCTGGGGAACTGAAAGGAAGCAAAAAATTGCTTTTCATTGTTGTGCAGATGATACTCAGGTTTACGTACCCCTTAAACATGAAGCCGACTACAGTATGCAGAGTTTAAATGAAATGGGCTTTATAAATAAAGTTGGGTTGGCATGGATGGTAAAGGGCCTGCACTGTTATGATTTGGGGTTTTTGGTTTTTGGTTTCGGGTTTTTTCTTATGTTTTTCACAGTTAAGGTTTTGAATCGTTCTTTTGTTTATTATTATTATTATTATTCTTAGATTTTGAATCATGCTTCTGTTTATTATTTTTCCTGGTCATGTTTTAGTCTTGTTCATGTTTGGTTTTTGGTTCTGGTCATGCTTTAGTTTTTGTTTGTATATTAGAGTCTGTGTTTTTGCTCCAGCAACGTTTTGTTCTGTCTGTCAATTATCTTTATTCGGTTCACCTGCTTCAAGTAAATCTGTCTCCTTGCTCCACCATCGTTCTTTTGTTTATTATTATTATTATTATTATTATTATTATTATTATTATTATTAGATTTTGAATCATGCTTCTGTTTATTATTTTTCTGGTCATGTTTTAGTCTTGTTCATGTTTCGTCAAGTTTGGTTTTTGATTCTGGTCATGCTTTAGTTTTTGTTGTATATTAGAGTCTGTGTTTTTGCTCCAGCCACGTTTTGTTCTGCCTGTCAATTATCTTTATTTGGTTCTCCTGCTCCAAGTTAATCTGCCTGCTTGCTCCACCTGGTTTTCACTCCATATATACACACCTGTTCAGTTAGTCATCGCGGAAACATTTTTCATGCTTAAGTCTTGTTTTCAATTCATGCTCATGTCCTGCTGTTCCCGTCTAGCCTGTCTTAACAGCCTGCCCATGTCAGTTTTGCCTGTGCGTTTATTGTTTTGGTTTCTGCCTCCGTGAGTGATTTTTTTTTTAAATCCTTTTTCACCTACTGTCATGCGCCTGCTTGTCTGCATTCTGGGGTCCTTTATCTCGCAAGCCCTAACAGAATGTCCAACGCCTTGGATCGCTGGGTGGAACGTCAGAAGGAGGAGGCGATGAGGAATCTGCCGACCGACCTGGAGGTGCTGCCCTCTCCACTGCTGCTGGAACAGATGGAGCGTGAGGCAGCCCAGCGCCAGAGAGTTCGGGAGGGCTGCTCTGTCCCTCTGCCTCAGCTCCGACGTTTCCCTCCTGCTTCCGTACCGGCAACTAAGCCGTCATCTTCCTCCCGCCGCAGGAATCGCCGACGTGCAGGAGTTAACAGCTGGTGGGCTGACGAGGAGGTGGTTTCCCTGCCAGCTGACGTGAGGGCTGCAGCAAGTAAGCCCGCATCTTCATCTGCCACAGCAATGTCACCCCAGCTCCCTGCAGCAAGTATTCCCGCATCTTCGTTTGCCACAGCAAAGTTTCCCAGGCTCGCTGCAGCTCCGCCCATGCCGTCTTCAGCCTGGTGTTCTGAGGCAACATCAGAGGAGCTGGATTACTGATTAAGGTTTTTTGCCTGCCAGATAAAGAGCTTCAGGAAGACCAGTCTCCTGTATTTCTCTCCTGAGCAAATGCAGAGAATCAAGCAAATGGAGGAGAAATATGAAACGGCAGTAAGGCTGTTTTACTGCCGTCCTCCCTCACCCACACCAAGCCACCAGAGCGCTGCTGCTGAGCAGCCCACGTCAGATCTCCAGAGCGCTGCTGCTGAGCAGCCCACGTCAGATCTCCAGAGCGCTGCTGCTGAGCAGCCCACGTCAGGTCTCCAGAGCGCTGCTGCAGCTCAGTCCACGTCATGTCTCCAGAGAGCTGCTGCAGCTCAGTCCACGTCATGTCTCCAGAGAGCTGCTGCAGCTCAGCCCACATCATGTCGCCAAACTGCTGCTGCTGCAGAACAGTCCACGCCAGGTCTACAGCCTGCTGCAGAATGTCCGGAGAGGCCCGTGGGCGGGCTGCCTCCACTTTCTCGCCGTGTTCCGGAGGAGCCCGAGGGCGGGCTGCCTCCACGACCAGGTCCTGAGCACCTCCCTGGTTTCCTCAGGGGCGGTGCTCACGGAACTCAGGCCTGACGCACAGCCTGACTCACCACAGCCTGGGATGACGCCTGACCCCAAGTCTGCCTCAACCTCCTCCACACGCCGCAGAGGATGTCGTAAGAGGGGCGCCTCGGCTCAATTCTTCGAGGGTCTCTGCGACGCCTCAGCTCCTGCTCATGCCACTGAGGGTCTCGGCGACGCCTCAGCCTCTGCTCACGACACTGAGGGTCTCTGCGACACCTCAGCCCCTGCTCACGCCACTGAGGGTCTCGGCGATGCCTCAGCTCCTGCTCACGCCACTGAGGGTCTCGGCGATGCCTCAGCTCCTGCTCACGCCACTGAGGGTCTCGGAGACGCCTCAGCTCCTGCTCACACCGCTGAGGGTCTCGGAGACACCTCAGCTCCTGCTCACGCCACTGAGGGTCTTGGCGATGCCTCAGCTTCTGTTCACGCCACTGAGAGTTTTGTCCTGTTTCTGACCTCTGAACCCAGAAACAAGGGGTTCGAGGAGGAAGCGCTGTCGGACCCAGTTCCTGAGGGGTTCAATGAACAGTCTGTCCTCTTTCTGGCCTCTGAACCCAGAGATGAGGGTTCACCAGGCTCCACGCCTGTCTACGAGGTGCCTGGCTCCAAGCCTCCGGAGTTCCACAGAGTTTCTGGGGGGCCCTCTACGCTCCATTGTCGGCCCCCTGATCTGCTGCACCGAGGGTCCTCTACTCTGCTCGGTCGGCCTCCTGACCAACCTGTAGGTTGCCGTCGCTGGCCACCATGGTCTCTACGCTTCTGTCGCCCTCCACGTCTTTGTCGCAGGTCTCCACGCCTTCACTGTCGACCGCCCAGGACTCTGTGTTGCAGGTTCTGGCGCCCACCTGGTCGCCCGCCTGAACTCTGTGCCTGCTCGGGACGACCCCCTGGTCGCCCGCCCGCTGGGGACGACCCCCTGGTCGCCCGCCAGAACGCTGTGTTTGTTTCTGGTACAGATTGAGGGAACCATGCAATCCTTGTTCTCCTAGACTTAACAGCTGCCTTTGACACAGAAGACCAGAACATTCTGATATGCCATTTAGAACATTGTATAGGCATCTGGGGTACTGAAAGGAAGCAAAAAATTGCTTTTCATTCTTATGCAGATGATACTCAGGTTTTTGTACCACTAAAACATGAAGCCGACTACAGTATGCAGAGTTTAAATGAAATGGGCCTTATAAATAAAGCTGGGTTGGCATGGATGGTAAAGGGCCTGCACTGTTATGATTTGGGGTTGTTTGGTTTTTGGTTTCGGGTTTTTTCTTATGTTTTTCACAGTTAAGGTTTTGATTCGTTCTTTTGTTTATTAGGCCCGAGCAGGAAAACTGCAAGGGCCTATTGTAATTGTAGGATTTCTTATTCTTCTTTTTCTTTCTTTCTTTCTTTCTTTCTTTCTTTCTTTCTTTCTTTCTTTCTTTCTTCCGTTGCCTCTTTGCGGGGCAATTTGGGGACTTTGCCATGCACGAAAACTCACCAGATTTTACTCAAAATTGTCCCCAGAAGACAGATAACTAGTGGGTCTAACTTCGTTTGAAGCTCAGTGACTTTTCATAAAAGGGCGTGGTCGTGGTGGCGTGGCGAAGTTGGACGTCACGCCATGGCCATACGTTTGGCTCTAATTTCCACATACATCATCTGATCTGCACCAAATTCAATGTGATTGATCCTAGTCCAGCCCCCAACAGAGATCTGATGACATATTTGGTGGGCGTGACCTAATTCGTCCACAGCACCCTCTAGAAAATATAATAAAAACAGCCCCAAGCCATGCTTTGACCGAGGAATCTGAAATTTGGTACACATATGTAATTCAATCTGAAAAGACTCACAAAGAGAAGGTTGACAATTAGAAAAGTTTTAATGATGTAAAATAAAATAATTATCTTTGACGCTTGGACCTGGGAGGAAGACATGAATTTTGAGAATGATATGAACTACGATGAACATTGTAAAGCTTATATTTAGAGATCTCTTCCCCCTGATCCGACACTGGTGGTGGATTAGCGACCAGGGAGCGAGGAAGCCAGGAGTAGATGGAAAGGAAGATGGTGGAGATGGGGTGGAGGAGGGATGAGCTCAGCTGACAAGCGAGGAGGAACACAGCCAAAGGTCCTTTAAAAACAAAGCATCGGAAGGTGATTGGATGATGAATCAGACGGACAGGATGCTGATTGGAAGGCCCGGGAGACGCACAGGGAAGTCATTGGACGGCGAGACGGCGAGGGTGAGTCTTTCATTCTGAATTTTCGTTAAACTCCATCTTGTCAGGACCTACAAAAAAGTCTCTTGGAGCATTGGTCCAAACCCAACAGGAAGTCGGCCATTTTGGATTGAAGTTGCCATTTTGACCCCTTTTCTGCTGTTTCTAGCCCACGTATCTGTACGTGTATCTGTAACTCCTCCTACAGCTTTTGATTTAGAGACTTGAAAATCACTCAGCATACTCTTAAGGCATTGGGGATCAAAAGTTATCAAAAGCTTTTTGATACATGAAAGCGTGTGGGCGTGGCCACGCCTCAAAATATATAAACATAAAAGACGAAATTGATATAGTTCCTACAAGGAAAGTCACAGACACATGAAACCTTCTGGGATTGATCTGCCTCTCGCCCTGAACAATATTCACTGAGCAGATGCTGACATCATCGAAGCCCCGCCCCCTGAGAACAGGAAGTGTCATGTTTCACTTAGTGTGGTCCATGTTTGATCCCCTCCACCTAATCAACATGAAACTGTCCCAAGTCACAGTTAACATGATGGTCTAAGTTTGTGTCTAGTACTGACTGGTTTGGCTGGAGGGTGTGGTCGTAGCGGCATGGCGAAGTCTGATGTCACGCCATGGCCATACGTTTGGCTCTAAATTTGACATGCATGGCCCGATTTACTCCAAACTCAATATGGTTGATCTTTGTTAGCCCCCAAACACCTCTATTGGATTACATTGGAATTTGGATCAACAGCGCCCCCGAGGACACTTCAAGGGCTATATCTCCCTCATACATTATCGGATCCATTTGAATTGTAGTATACATGATCATGAATTAATGATGGACATGTTGACACAGTCAATAGATGACATCACTTTAGCCCCACCCACTAATGAACAAATGAGTGTAGCTTCCAAATGGAAGGTCCGATTCACTCCAAACTGAATATGGTTGATCTTTGTCAGCCCCCAAACACCTCTATCGGATTACATTGGAATTTGGATCAACAGCGCCCCCTAGGAGACTTCACGGGCTATATCTCCCTCATACATCATCGGATCCACTTGAAATGTAGTATACATGATCAGCGATCAATGCTGAACATGTTGACACAGTCAATAGATGACCTCACTTTATACCCACCCACTAATAAACGAATGAGTGTAGCTTCCATATGGAAGGTGCGATTCACTCCAAACTGAATATGGTTGATCTTTGTCAGTCACAAAACAGATCTATTAGATTACATTGGAGTTTGGATAAACAGCGCCCCCTAGGACATTACAAGTGTGCTATCTCCATCATACATCATCGGATCCACTTGAAATGTACTATACATCATCAGGGATCAATGCTGAACATGTTGCCACAGTCAGTTTATGACATCATTTCAGCCCCATCCACTAATAAACAAGTGAGTGCAGCTTCCATCTGGAAGGTCGGATTTCACCCAAATTTTAAATGGTTCTCGCCAGATGACAACTCTGCATGTCCGCACATCATATGACATGTCGCTCACAGTCCCTCCATAATTGCGATGTGTGGTATTGAAGGGCAGCCTCGTTGGTCATGCGCAGGCGGCGATGCCCCCGGTTGCTGCACAGGCTGAGTTGCGCTGAGGTGCGAGGGCCTTCAAGGCTGCTTGCAGCTTTAATTATTATTATTATTACAGTTCTCTTTGTTTATTTTTCTTCTTTGGTTTTTCTAGTTTAGTTTCTCAGTTAGTGTTTATGTGCTTGTTTGCTGTTTGGTTTATTTCTTCTTGCTGCATTCTTCTAGTTTATTAGTTCCCCTTTTTCCCTTTGGCCTAAGACTCCTTTTTGTTATTATTTACCCAGTTGCTTGTTTTCCCCTTAAGATTAGTTGTTCTTTCCCGCCTTGCTCTTTAGTATAGTTCTTCATGTCCCTGCTTTGTCTAGTTAGTGTTCCAGCCAGTTAGTTTAGTGTTTGTTTACTTTTTATCTGTCAGGTATTTCTTCTGTTCCCTTTAGTTTCTCAGTGTACTTTAGTTAATGGTTATTCTAGATTCTTATGCTTCATTTGGTTATTTATCTTTGCTTTGTTTTGCTTAGATCTGTTTTCCCCTGGTTATGTTAAGTAGTTTAGTATCTTGCCCAGCTCCTCTTGTTCCTGGTCCCCCCTGCTAATTAGTTTCACTTATTCCCTCAGTTCCCTGCAGCCTGGTCCACACCTGTTACATATTTCCTCTGATTACCTGCCTCCCTGTCTCATTGGTCCATACTCCACTTCCCTCAGTTTATAAGCTCTCTGGTTTTCATTGTTCCCCGCTGGTTCCTCACATTATCATCCCTTGTAATCTTCCAGAGTTTTATCCTTGTGGTTTGTTTTCTGTTTTGGCTCCTGAACTTAAGCTTTTGTATAACCTGCTTGTACTCTACCTGCTTACCCACTGTAAGTCCACCTTCAGTTTTATTATTAAAACTCATCTACTCACCATGCGGCCTCCTCGCCATGTTTTGCATCCAGGTCCTGCCTCCAAACCACCAACTTTGACAAAATAGTCATGTTAATAGTAAAATTCATTATTACTATTTGCCACTCGAAAAACCGCACGTCACCAGAGGGTTGTTATTACAATCTGAATCTGAAATGGCAAATATCCGATCAGGTAGTTTGGACATTTTGTTTGCTGTAGCTATTTTAGACTCTTTCTTTCTCTATCTGCTGTCACTGGATCTGCTCTTTCCTTTGTCTCCTCTCAGTCTCAACTCTCTCACACACCATGCGGTGCTCAGCTGCTTTCAGTGCTCGGTCACCCCTTCCTGTTTTCCATCTATCGCTTAAAGTGAAATATTTTAGAAAATGTTTTTACCTTCAAGCTCAAATCTGTCAATTTACTTGGCATTACAAGGCAGTCTGTCACAATCTTCCAGCAAAGTAATGAGGTGAACAAACTGCTGTATTATTCCAGATGTTGATGTATTTCATTCTGTTGTGAAGTAGAAGTAAATAAAATGAGACATGTCTTTTGTTCTAAGTAGCTTCTTACAGCACATCTCCTCCTCAGATGGCACTGCTGTGTCTGTTTGCAGGTGTCATGATGGCAGTGTAGAAGATGACCAACAGCGCCTGTGGAAGGTTGTACTTCTTGAGTTGCCTTAGGAAGTACAGTCTCTGCTGGGCCTTCTTCCGTACATTGTCTATGTGTGAGGAGCATCTCAGGTTTCGAGAAATGGTAGTTCCTAGGTTCACAAGTGAGTGGAAAATTGAGCAGGTGATTGACAGACCGCATTACTGCGGCAGCCGTACCGATCCGTTGTGGTGAAGAGAGAGCTTCACCTTTCGACACAGCTCTCGATTTACTGGTCAGTCTACGTTCCTACCTTATGGGCATGAACTTTGGGTCATGACCACCCACGACCCTGTCTAGGATAAGAGGAAGATGATGAGTACAAGTAATTTTTTTTCAGCTTTTTTTTAATCAGCTCTTAGAAAATTATCATAAGGACACAAAACATGTAAAACATTTGCTCTATAAAACAACATTTTCAAGGGAAATAAGTAGTGGTGTAACTCATCAATTCATACCGGAAATTTTCAATAGTGCCCTTTTAGTACAAATACTTTGTTGTTTTAAACCGGAATACATGTAGAATATTCATGTGCAGAACTAAATGTGCACCGCTGTGGTCCATCACACAACTTTAAAACGTAACACCAAAACAAAATTAAAAAGAGAGAACCCCCAGCTATCTCTAAACTGTCTAAGATTTCTTCTTTAGCTACAGTGTACAGTGATAATGGATAAAGAAAGATGGACCAAATCCAAAGAATGCATCAGCGTTTTTCAACAGTGAAAAGGTAGGTACAATAGTTCGCTCTACACTAAACAGAATTACTCATCTGAAATGCGTTCAAGCCGAATGTAAACATTACAGATACTTGAGAAAAATCAGCTGACATCTAAATCCAGCTACCTGTAGCATCCAGTCAGCCCAAACTCAGTACATAATATGAGATGCAAGTCGAGGAATCCCTGTTGATGAGAGGGGATTTTTCCCAACAGCTGCACATCCTGCTTATTCAGAAATTCTAAACACTAGCATTGACATTTTTCAAGTGGTTATATTGTTAATCTCTCTATGCAGGCAATGGCTATGCCTGCTTATACAACTTTATTGAAAAAAAATCCAATTAAATCTCCAGTCAGTTTTATACTTTCCACTTTTTAAAATTTTAAACCAAATACAATCAAATTAATTTCAGAAAACATAAATTAAAAAATTAGGTTCTTTGTCTACTGTTAACCGAAGTAAAAAACAATATAATATTTTTTTTTCAAAGAGCCTTATAGGTTTTTTGCAAAATCATATATATATTTATTTATATATTTCTGCTACCTGTATGACCCCCTCTCTTTTCCAATGGTTATGGTCAATCTGACAGAGAGAGGTATCCCAATCGTTGTGGTTTTTAGTATAACAATGGCCATCAGTGGGCTCTAGATGGACACCCTGTCTACTTTTAAGGCTAGGTTTAAAACTTTCCTTTTTGATAAAGCTTATAGTTAGAGTGGGTTAGGTTATCCTGAGCTTTCTCTGTAGTTATGCTGCTATAGGCTTTGGCTGCTGGAGGACATAATGACCACTTCCACCCTCTTCGCTACTTTCTCACACTACTCTTCAATTTTGTATTATTTGCTGTTATTTCAGCTTTTAACTTTGTTCTCTCTCTTTTATCTTCCTAGAAGCTACACCTGGCCTGACTCTTTGTCTACCTGTAACACCTTTCTGGTGAGGGGCATCGTCCGAGCTTCTGCTGGCAACAACTTGGTGCTCACCCTCTACCGATGATCCACATGGCCCTGTCTTTCAGTGTTTAACCCTTTCTCTCTCCTAGACATAGCTACTGACTGAGCTTTTACTGTAACTAACTCTATGTGCTCTCTTCAGACTCTAACCTTGAAAACTGGCTCAGAGTTTATCTGTTCTTTCTTTCTAAGTGAAATGACTAAAGGAGCTACATCCATTAACATTTACCTTTTCCTTCCCATAGAAAGTACTCCTGGATCAGTGCTTCTTTGTTCTCTTTGTGTCTCTGCTCTGTTCTCTCTAACCCCCTGTCGGTCGTGGCAGATGGCCGCTCACACTGAGCCTGGTTCTGCTGGAGGTTTCTTCCTGTTAAAAGGGAGTTTTTCCTCTCCACTGTCGCTACATGCATGCTCAGTATGAGGGATTGCTGCAAAGTCAACGCCAGTGACTGTCCACTGTCTCTACATGTTCATCCAGGAGGAGTGAATGCTGCAAGTCACTGACTGGATGCAATCTGCTGTTTTCCCTTAGATAGAAAACTTTTTCCCAAATTTGAATAAATAACTGAATCTGACTGCACTGTTCAATGTTTAGGACTAATTGGAATGTATGTACCTGACTTTTGTGAAGTGCCTTGAGACGACATGTGTTGTGAATTGGCGCTATATAAATAAACTGAATTGAATTGAATTGGATATTTTTTTTTCGGACTGAGGTGTACCTAAGAGGTACAAAACTGTGACTTTAAAAGCGGGGTTTGTTGAATAAGGATCTGTAAATTTTTTAAGAAAAAACAGGCCTACAGTTTCCTCATTTTTCGGGGTTGATGGATTTCTATCTTGTTAGTTTAGAAAAAATGTGGATCTACTCTCTGCAACAAGAACAGAATATGGGTTACTTAATCTTGCAAAACATCTGCAACATTTAGCCAAGTTTAAGAAATTGGTAAGACTTTAATTAAAAGTCACTCTGTTTTTGGTTCTACTTAAAATGAAATTAAAATGAAAGCAGAACATGTGGTTACTAAAAGACAAGTACTTTGTCAGCTGGCTGGCAGGACAAATCTGGCTCATTCATTAATATTTGTCAGAATGCACTCCAAGGTTCATACTTTGGAAGCCCCTGGGTTTAAGCACTGAAAATTGTAAATTAACTATGTTTTATAAAACAAGATCTATCCTTGATTGATATATCCTCTATAATAAACTGACCCTCTCTGTGCGAAGAGAAAATGGTATCTTGTAGAAGACTACTTTCTGAATGTATTTTTCATCTTCCTGAACTTCATATGCATTTTAAAACACAATGCAAACAATTGCAAAGCCCTGTAGTGTAGTTGTTGGGCTGTTCCCTTAAAGGAACTGGGTTTTATTCTTCTGATCCTAGCCCAGAATTTTTAGTGTGGATTTTGTGTGTCTGTACATACTTTCGGGGTTTCCAGCTCCTTTCCATGTTTCAAAAACATGCACCCATGCAAAATTAACGGGTCTGTTTTTTTGGTTTGCATATTGTAGGGTCAGTCATGTTCACTGTAAACCTGGATAAGTAGAATTTACTTAAATTTTTTAAGGCAACGAGTTACCTTGATTTTTTTTAAGTAATGAGGCATTAGTTGAATGAGTGAAGTAAACTATGTTCAATGAACTTGAGCCCCTATTGGAATGGAATAGAATATTTAAGTTGCTTTTACTAGTAACCAAGTTATAGTTGCTGAAGATATCTAGTTTAAACAGTAATTTTCCACCTGTTAATTTAACTCAGCTTGTTAAGCAGGAATTACTTCATTCTAGTTCAACTAAATTGTATATTCTAATTGACCAAACTTAACTTTTTTAGTTTGCGACACTCAAAAACATTTTTTCAATTAATACAGCTGTGCAAAATACATACAACTGCAATATTTTACTGATTCATAGTTTTTTATTGAACATTTTCTTTTTAGCAACAAAAGAAAAAAATCATTGCCCAATAGGCTTTTAGTGAGCATATTCTGATCTGTAAAAAAAAAAAATCTGTTTAATATATTGGCACACAAAGCTCACTCACCTCCAATTATTACAACATCGTACTGTGCCTCTTCAAATTTGGCTGAGATACATGCAAAATAAACTGAAGCGCTGCTGAACACTGGTATTTTAACGGTTAGAAATAACAAATTTGTCTAAGAACAAAACAAAAAAGGGGTTGAGACTGAAAAAGGAGAGAACAGGAGGGTAAAAAACAACAGAGAGCAGATAACAACCATACTCTCCCCTCCGCCTCTACCCCACACCTCCATCTTGGCATTTGTGAACTTAACAAAAAATGTTTTCAGGATAAAAAGGTAAAAGGAATAAGGTATATAAAACTAACAGTAGATGGCCCATCTAGAGCCCACGCTCTCCCACCTCTACATTCCCTCCTCGTGACCCCCCTTGCTTTCTCTATCCCACACATATATTTTTTCAGTCTTTCCCTCTCTCCTTACATCTGCACATTCCCTTCTATCAAACTTGTAAATAACAAATGGCCAGATTTATTATTTCCTTTTTCTTCTTTTACTGCCAACTGAAAATAAATTATTTTACTGCCAATTGATTAAAAAAAACTCACATGTAAAAACTTGTGGAGAAGAGATCCTGGATCTTACATTGCAAGCTGATTCTGAAGTGTTTGAAGTTTAGGTTTTAGATCTGTCTTACCCAATTTCAGAAGTACCTGTTGAAAAAAATCAAAACTGTTCTTCATGTACTTCGGGTAGTAGAGATGGAGTGCGTAGGTAAGTCCAAAGACAATGTACATGGCCTGCGGAAGGCTCTCAGCATCCATCACAATGTTTCCCTCCAAGATGATTCCCACCGAGGATGCATTGTGGTGAAGGGGCTGCTTGTGTGGAGTGATGTATTCGTGTTCATGGCAGAGGATCGCCACAGGCACATCATTGTATAAACCCTCATCAACAACATCCTGAAAAAAGGAACAGTGCATGACCACGTCAGCATCTTGTTATAAACAGCCTTTATAGGTACACAGCCCACAGTCTGCCCTGTCCATTGTCCACCTACTGCCTTGTTCAGAAATTACTACAGAAAATCAGTCAGGACAGGTGCAAAGGGAATCAAGAAATGATCAAGGGCACAGGGTACAATTTTGGAGTGTGCCTTTTTTTTTTTTAGAAACAACAATAAAAAAAAAAGAACCAATAAATAAATCAACACCTTAAAATGATATGTACCGGAGGGATAGAGATGGAGATGGGGAGAGAGGAAGGCAGGTTAAGAATGGGGGAGATAGAAAAAGCAGGTGGTTAGAGGAGAAGACAGAAGAGGTAGTAAATATGGGGGGAGGGTGAAAGAAGGGAGAGAAAAATCAAAGTTGCTTACAACGCAGGCCTTGAAGAAGGTGGAAGGATCATCGCCGAGAATTACAGGAAGCCCCCTGAGGACAAGGCATCTGATTTCTGTCACATTCAAAGCCTGGTAGATTGAGGGAGAAGAGAGGACATCACAAAATTAAAATAGGGTTTATATGTTACCCTGAAAACTATGAGCACACATCCATCTATCATCTATAGCACTACTCTATTAAGGTCGGGGGGTTCTAAGACTTAAATATAGACTTGCAAATTAACAAACCTTCGTTTGTTGCATCAGGTCAGCCAACACCTGCCCTGTGAGGCCCCTCTTTGTCTTGAAGATTTCCATGAGCCTGGGACTATGATGGTCAAGGGCCTCGTAGAACTCCTGTTTCGGGCTCTTACCAACCACCCTGCTGAACTCCAGACACACCTGAAACATGCAAAAAAAAAAAAACATGTTCATGTTCAAATGAGCTGACATCATAATGTGATCTTTTGATGCAACAACTCCGACTCCAATATTACACTTTAATACAAGTTTGATGAGGCCCTCTGGTGATATTGGGATTCTTTTGTAAATGCGTGGCCATAAGTTAATATTATGATCATTTCCATGCAGAGACTGTTGATCATTGCTTAAGCTACCAAACATGAACATGTCATTTTAATTCAATTCTATATATGAAATTAATTCCAACTTGTCCATACTTCTTGGCTAAACCAACAATCAACGGTGTACACGGAAATGAAAACAATAATTCATAGCCATGCAGTAATTTTTAAAACTCCAATGTCACGAGAGAGAACCTGTAGACACAGTATGTGAGACAAATCTATAGGTCTACCTGTTGTTCAGTAAAGAGAGCAGGCCAGCGTTCACATATCTGTGTAATGGCAGGCTTGTCCTTTACAACTTCACTCCTTCGAAGAGCAAATTTCAGATCCATTTCCTGCTTGATGAGGGCTCCATTTGGGGTTTCCTTTTCATTTCATCCACCATGGTCTGTCGAGCATCTTCAAGGGTGGAGTCATCCTGTCAATCTGGATAATCTGGTAGGTAATTGATTTCTCCTCTTTTTGGCTTTTTGATTCTCTTGTTAGGTGGGTCTCCACATGGAGAGTGCTTTCCATGTTTACCACCATTCACTGTGACGTCAAAGTGACCCAGCCTACGCATTTTTGTTCGGTAATTTCCCATCTTGAACTTCAAGCTGTTTTTCCAACCCCTCCAGCCGGAGACTGATCCTTGTTCTTTGAGACATGGGTGTACTCGCACCAGTGCTGAGGCAACAGCTTCAAATTCTGAATTTGTTGGGTATGCTTTCAAGGCATACATGGTCTCGGCAACCCTATCAAGAATGTTTGAGCTCCTTTGATGGAATGAGGTGTGTTCCATCCCTGAGATGAAGCAGATTCGCTTGCCGCAGCCTATATTCCACATCGACAGAAAATTTTGGTATATACATATCAAATTCCTTTGGCCACTGGCGCCGTCTTTCCTGAGAAGAGTTGGAGAGGATGTCTGTGTCTGCCTGACTGAGTGTGTCGCTTAGTTCTTCACTTGATGTTGACCGTGGGACGTGCACCTCAACAAGAGAAAGCAATGGGATAATTTTTAGGGTAGGTTGCTCAGGCAGCTCTGATAGCTCTGTTAAATTGCACAGTTCATTGTCGAAGTTGGGATCTTTAAACTGTAAGCTGAAGTTGTAGTTTAATTGAAGAACATCTTTAAGTGACCTAATCAAAAGGTCGACTGTATCAGGCTTTGTTGTCAGCTCCACCTTCCGTATGTCTGCTTCAGTGATGATAACTCTTACAAGCATTCTCTGTTGCACTGCCATCTGATGATAAAGAGAGATATTGTTCAGCACAGAATAAAACGTTTGAGAGTTACCATTAGTTTTCCACCTATTCTGTATGCTGACAGGGGGAACACATCATTAAGCTCTGACAATGGAACCACACACAGAGGTGTGCTTATATTGTAGTAGCAAACTTCGTATGACCTAAGGTGCTCATGGTACCATGCACTCATTACTCTGGAGACAAACAATATTTCTGTATGAACTGCAACTATCTTTGTGATCTGCCTAAATTCATGGAGACCCGAGCAGGATCCAGAAGAGACTACCATATCTGCCTTGTATGTAACTCCATCCACACAAACGGATGATGCTACAAGAACTGCTGTTGGCTTGTGGATTTTCAGACTTAGTATCCTCTCAACATTCTCAGGAAAAGATGAGACCGAGACAGTAGTGACCTTTTCCATTTCGATTGAAGGTTTGAATGATAGCTGACTGCTCTCTGTGTTTCACAACAAGTGCAAGGGCTACATTCCTGTAGTTCTGAGCATCACGGATAACCTTTTTAAAGAATATGTGCTTGCCCTCAAAGCGCATAGTCCAGACATCACACAGTGGACCAAATGCCTTAATGAGCAAAGGGTAGTGTTCAATGTAGTGGTGTTTTGGTCGTAATCTAAACTCTGGGAAAGTAGACTGCAGTAATTCTCTGGGCTCTGCTAACTTGCACTCCAGGAAGTACAGTGTCTCTTCAGTAAACTTGGGAGCAACTACTAACTCCACAATATCTTTGACAAGCATGAGAACTTCCCATGCCTTTTCTCCTGGAGGAATACACTCACCAACAAAAAATGGTAGAAGCCTAATTAGGCACTAGTTCTCATGCACATTTCCCCCAATTGTGTGTTTTGTGGAAAAGCCTTTTGTAATAGGCTGTGGTCTATCAGTTTTGTCAGTAAATGTGTATGTAAAGGAGCTGATAGCCTGATTCAGTGTTCCTAGACTAAAATATCCCTTGGAAATCAGATCTGAAAGGCACAAAGACAACTCCATGGGGACTATGCCCTCCCGAAGATCATGCATGAGGTCAGGAGGGTAACCTTTAACAACATGGAAGTGCTCGAATTTTGCAGTAAAAGGGCACTCTTTTTTCACACCATATGTTCTACTGAGTTCTGGGTCTTCCATAACTTCTTGCACTTGTCTGTCATGCCTGTCTTTGTCTCTGAGCTCAAAGGCACCAGAGCGCACCTCTTGTTCTTGAGTTTCACTTCTACTTGCCATACAGAATCTGCAGAACTTATCAACAGAGAAGCTCTCATAAAATCCTGCCGCTGCATGAGCACTTAGGTTGTCAGAAGCTACATAGAAAACAGTTCCTTTCACACTTGCACCCAAGGCCTCTATGTAAGCACCATCCTTTTCTAGTGACATAAGATCATGTATAAGTGGGTCCAGCACTTTAGCATAACCAAATTCTTTTACAGTGGTTGTGTTGCATATAAGAGCAAGTTGGATATAGTTGAGTGATGCTCTATATTTTGCTGGCATATTGGCAATTACCCAGTAGACAGCACATATCTTATGCTTATTCTTCGATGTTCCTAATGGATTGGCAACTTCAAAGTCATCAATATACAGCCCAATGGCAATTGTAAACTCATCAGTAGTAAGAATACAATTTTCTCTGAAGTATGCACCATCTATATGAGATTTATATTCATTTGGAACATGTATCTCTTCAGACATTGCTTTGTCTAACACATCTGTCCTGCTCAGCAACTTCTGCAGCATTTGCTGTATAGGAACATATACAACCGATTTCTGATCTTTGTCAACTACATACTCTACAGGCATCACCAGGGGAAATTCTTTAGACACATAGGATGCTCTCTTTTTGGTGGTTGCTAAAGAGCCATCTTTGACGCAAAATTATGTCATAACATTGGTCTCAGAAACAGCAGTGCTCACTTGTTTCACAACTGACTCATCTATCTCAAAATCATACGTCTTGAGAATCATCTCCACCTTGTGATGCAGAAGTGGCTCTGACAAATAAGGTATATCACAAAGCTGTTAGATAACTTCTTGTACAGAGCGCTCAGGTACATGGAGAATAGTCTGCATCTTCAAAAAAAGTGCAGCTAAGTTGTGCTCTAGCTGCTTTTTTAAATCCTGAAGATCTATCTCACAAGTTTCTTCAGTGGCATCATCTATCTCCCCCATGTCTTCAATTGGCATTTGCTAATTTGCAAAACCACACTCTCTATTTTTATCACGTATTTCAACAATAACTATTTCTTTCTTGAACATCTTCAAGTTGTCCTCTCTATGTGCTTTACTTTTATGTGCACTGAAAATTGAATACACACTGCTCTCAAATATACAGCCTGCATATGGACACTGAACCTTTTGGTTAACTTTCAAGTGTCTGCTTCGGAGGTGGCTGAAAAATTCAGCTTCAGAGCAGGGCTCAGTGAACTCACACAATTGACAGCAGAATTTTACAGCTTCATTTTGTCCTGGTTGTTCCTCATTAGTTTTAGAGTAAACACGTGATATGTGTGCTTTAAGGCTGTTTAAGGACTTGAATGTACACAGACAGTCCTGATGCAAACAAGGGAATGGTACTGTCCTTGTGTAGCTTCCATGTTTTAGGCGGTAGTGTTTAAATAGCTGCGCCCTCTTCCCACTAATAAAACCACAATATTTACACTTCCACTCCATTTATTCTGGTTAAAGTTACGTGAACTAAGTAAAATTGCACTTAGCTAACAGTGTAGAGCTTCTGAAAATAACTAGTTGAAATTGCCTTTCCAACCGAACAGGTTAGCTAACAAGCTAACATAAGCTAAGTAGCAAAACAGTGAAGAGTTCCAACTTACCGCTTTGTGGCTGAACTTGGCTCTTTCACTGAGTGCTTCAAATGTCCGTCAAATGATTTGTTTGGTATAACTTCACTTGCCGAAAATCTCAAAACCGCTGAATTCTTTGTCTCTGTTCCGTCTCTAAAACCTTCAGAGCTCCTCAATGCCAGCTCCTCTCGCTCAAAACCGGTCTAAGCTCGATTTTTCGCGGGCAGCTGGGTGACGTGAAAGGCAAAACTTGATTATATTGAGTTGTTTGAGCTCAAACACATAATTACAATAAGCTACGCCATCAAAAAGAGCTGTTTACTCAGAAATATTAATTAATATAAAGTAAAGAAATTACAGATATTTAAGCAATACTAACTCAATGTGTTTAAGTACAAACAATTGTTTGTACTTAAAAACATAAGTACACTAAAAAAGGACATAAAAAAATTCAGCTTAATCAAAATAAACAAGTAATGTCAGTAAATTAGACCTGTTTAAGTAATATGAACTAAGTCTCTTTGAGTTCAAACACAATCTGGATTTACAGTGTTCATTCCAGTCCTTTAAATTGTCATTTTTCATAATTTTCAGAATGGTTTTGTTCTTGTTGTTTGATTAAGGCAATTTAACACTGGCCTGGTCAGCATTAAATCATTAAATGGCAACAGTCTCAAGGGATGACCCAGTGATTTCTAATAAAAACAGTAAGTTATTTTGATTTACATATATTGGGTCTTTGTGGTTGCTGGCTCCAACAAAGCAACTTAAATATTAATTTACGCAATGGCTGAAAATCGCAAAGCAATTAGGTAAAAATCTTGATACTCATCAGAAATATTCAACACTATCTTTGCTGATGTTTACCCTCTGTCTGTGCCACCTCCCACACCCTCCCACCCAGTGTGAGGGCCATTGCTGCCGTCTTCCTTTGTTTGCTCCACATGGCACGCTCCCTCTCCCACTGTGTAGTAATATGGCTATTTTCTCAGTCAATTTGCTACTCTCAGCATCAAAGCACATGCAAATATGGAAGATGATGTCGATTGTGGGATAGTGTTTCCCTGTAAATGGTGTACCAACTGTTGTTACATCGGTGAACAGGGGTCCTGGTATTACTTTAAAGTTGTTTCTTGCATTTTGTGTGGTGTAGAGATGATATAATATAATAGTGTCTATATTGTTATAAAACATGACAACAAAACAATGAGGTTAGTTTACATGAGCCACATTGTCCATTTCAATATAGTTGTGGCTAGTATCCAACATTTTTTTATGCCTATGATGAACCAGAACAAAGTCTGTTGTAAGTATTTTTATAGCAATTGTAGTCAGTGGTGGAGCTACAAAAATTTCATTGGGGTGGACAGGCTGAGACCATTGCTTACTGAGGGATGGCCAAAAACTGAGTTTAGGTTTCGTTTTGCAGCACTAGTGGCCTGTAGTTTTATTGTTAGTTAAAAGCAGGGTAAAGAGAGGGGGAGGACATTCATCTCAGTTCAGGACTCAAACCATTGACAGCTGTGTCGAGGACTGAAGCCTCTGTGGGTAGCGCACTTTACCGCTACACCACATGCTGTGCCCTTTTTTTTGTGGTTTAAGCAGTGGTGGTGTCTTGCAGAGATACATGACTTTGTCTTCTCCCCCATAATTGATTAAAAAAATACACAAAAACTAGTTCCAACAAGTCATCAAGTTTCATGTTGTTTATCATCAATGTGGATAATTTACCTTAATTCAACTTCTAATAATAAAACTTAATTTTTTGACACCATGAAACTCTTTACAGCTTTTATGGAAAACATCTTAAATAAAAAAAAATAATAATGGAACACAGACACATTATTAAAAAGGAGAAAACGGAGAAAGGAGAACGGGTCCCTTCCACTTATTCTAGTTGAGGTTGTTTACAGAGGCTGTTTGTGAGCTAACATAACATGTTGCCCTTTTACAATTGCAGTTATGTGCGGTGCACATAACACGTTAGTAAATGCTATAAATTTTTTTCTCTTTCACAGGAAAAAAAGTCATGTTTATTTTTATTTTGTTTTGAATTAACATGGAAAATTTCCATCCATTTTCTATACCCGCTTTTTCCATACTGGGTCATTGAGGAGCTAGTGCCTATACCCAGCAATCTACAGGCGAGAGGCAGGGTACACCCTGGACAGGTCGCCAGTCCATTGCAGGGTAGCAGAGAGACACACAGGACAAACAACCATGAACATACCCCTTCACACCTAAGGGCAATTGAGAGAGACCAATTAACCTAACAGTCATGTTAGTAAACCTGAGTACCTGGAAAGAACCCACGCATACACGGGGAGAACATGCAAACTCCATGCAGAAAGACCCCCGGCCAGGAGTCGAACCCAGAACCTTCTTGCTGCAAGGGAACAGCGCCATCAACTGCGTCACTGTGCAGCCAAAATAGGAAACTTTTCGAAGTAAATGTCAGTCAGTTATCTTGTTTTCTAAAAATTGTTCTTGCTGTTAACTTTGTTTGTTTGAAAACAATAAATAAAATAAATAAATAAATAAATAAATAAATGTTGTTGCCTTTTTAACTTAACTCAGAGTCTGACCTCTTCTGCAGATGATGGAAATGTGAGATGAGGGAAATGTATATAAATGTATAAATGTATATATATTTATACATATATATATATATATGCCTGCTGTTGGCTCAGAAAAACAGGGGTAACATAAAAGTAGTGTCCAGATGGTAAGTCAGGTTAAACAGGGTTTATTGACAGGGGTAATTTACAAGCTTCTCAGGGGGGAACCCCTAAACTAAACCATCCACCTCAACAAAACAGCCAGGGAGAAGCACTATATAGTTCAACCCAAAACCCGGATTACAAGATAAAATCCTTTCAAAAACGTACTGTTCACAATCTACACAGCCAAGTCACAAACCACTAAATTTACATAGCACACGCAGCCTTGAAGCAGGGTTTCTTTGCAGCAACACCAGGCCCCCCACCTACTCCTGGGCCTGTAACAGACCACAGCTATGACTCTAGTGGAAGAGCGATGGCTGGCACCATCCAACAACAGCCATCTGTGAGGTCAAAGCTAACCACGAAGCCCCCCAAAACCCCTTGCCAGCAGCTACTCTATCACACTCCAGTTGGACAACCAACAGGCTCAGGGCTGGGAGCACAGCAGACTCTGTCACCTCCAATGCTGTCACCTTATACTCCCTGTGCTGCACCAGTTCAAGTGCCCACATTTACAGCCTCTGTAACCGCGAAAAGCTCCATTGTTCATGCCAACTGCACAGACCCTCATAGCATCTACCTTCCCGTCCCAGACCAGTGTGCACAGGCACACAGCTGCCCAGCCACCTCAAAGCCTTTCATGCCCCAACTTCCCAGAGACACAGATCTCACAGCAGCCCACCATGAATGATTCAACAGCCCTCCCCTCACCCTAGACAGGGCTATCAGCCTAGCCCAGAGGCCCCCCACCAGCTTGGCTTATCCCTCACTTGCGCATCAAGCCCCCATTGCCAGGTTTTCCAACACCCCAACCAACGAACAGGATGAATACCCCCTCTGCAGCTCAGCAGATCCATCAAGGCAGCGAGTGTGGACAAATCCACCGCTCTCTTATTCCTCTGCACTTATCTGTCAACAATGCATGGGGCCCTGCTGTGACTTCACCCAGTCCTCTGAATATATCTCGGGTAGCTTTTGACAACACCACTCCTCTCCATGCCCATGTCCTGGTACATCTATAACCCTCCGAGTCAGTTTCCCAACCTGCCCTCTGGCCTCCACACTTCACCCATCCCATGCATGCACCAACAAATTCCCCAGCCACGGCCATTACAGCCTCCCATCAGCTGCCTATGGTGGTTTCCTGCAGACTCAACAGGTAAAAAATGTCCAACTCTTCACTGGAAATGCTGATAGAAAGATGCTTGTAGAGGACTGGATTCGTGACATGCATTATCTCCTGGAGGCAATCAAGCTTCCCCTTCACCTCTGCCTCCCCACTGTTGTCCGTCACCTTGGTGGCGAGGCCAGGAAACTCGTTTTGAATCACTAGCCGATTTCTATGAGCGCTGCCAAAGGTCAGGGGAGTCCGCCTGCTCTTATGCTATAGCTCTGGAGGCCACATTGCGAGCTGTAGAAGAAAAGCCAAAGAAGTGGAAAGTCCTTCCCAGATCGTGACATCAAACTCACTCGGCAATTCTTAAGAGGACTTACAGATGAAGAGGTATACATGAGTTTGTGTACATGAAACACAGTCTTCTGAGTTTCTGGGAGCTGCAAGCCGAGCTCAGGAATTTGACTAAAGAAACAAAAATATTTCAGTCACTAACCAAATCTAAGAAAACCTATGCTCAGGTCCAGGTTGCCTCCGAGTGTAGCTCTAACATGAAGACAGAGAGGCCTAAACATGCATCGTAGTGGTCAGAGCTAACCGAGTCGGTCAAGAAATTAGCTGTATGTCAAGTTAAATCACCTTGAGGCAAGAATTGCTGCTCCATCTTCTGTTCCCCCACCAAGGGCCCGGCCATCCCCCGTGCCAGCTTCCCAGACCCCATTCATCAGATCCTACCGATGTGGTAAACCAGGGCATATAACATGGGCAGTACACTTCTCTGCTGGAGATCAGGAGCACTGAACCATGTGCTCTGGATGATATGGTGGGCCCTGCTGTGTACACTGGCCGGACCGTACACATTCCTGGGGGGGGAAGAGATGGACTTGAGGTGCAAGATAAGGTCGGGCCCACATCGAAAGACTACACTGAAATGATTGAAGGCCATCTCTCCCTGCAGCTTCCCCAAGACCTCATAGCTGCTAATGTCCTTGTTTATGTTAAAAGGGGATATGCCCCCATCAGAGTGATGAATGTGTCCCAGCGTGTCAAGCCTCATACAACTGGCCAATGTTTCCCTGGTGGACGGTTTGTGGATTTTTCAGACAAAAAGCAGGGCGAAGGTTGCAATGATGGAGGCGCAGAGGCATGTCTGAGCGTCAACCAAGTAGTTACCAGTTGTGGAGTGGACCAGAGTGAAGCAGCAGTCGAAGATGGACACCAGCGCTCTCTCCTTAAAGGGCTTGTGGAGATGAATGGAGGTGTGTTTTCCAATCATCCCTTGGATTATATCCACACAAAAACAGTGCAGCACGGAATTCCTCTGGTTGATTCTAAGCTTTTTAGGCTCCCCTATCGCAGGATGACTCCATCCCAGTGGCAAGATGTGAGAAAGCTGTTGATTGACATGGAGGCGGCGGGGTTCATCAAGCCTAGTAAGAGTCCATATGCCTCACCAGTAGTGGTCGTGACCAAGAAGGTCGGCTCACTGAGGTTGTGTATCAACTACCAAAAGCTGAATTTCTGCAGCACGAGAGACGCTTTTCCTCTGCCTAGAATAGAGGAAGCCTGGGAGGCTCTAGGGCAGGCAAAGTTCTTCTCCACGCTTGACCTCACATCAGGCTAGAGGTGGCGGAGCAGGACAAGCACAAGACAGTGTTCAGTACCCCAATGGGGCTGTTTGAAGCTTACCGTATGCCCTTTTGGACTGCAGAATGCCCAATCCACTTTTCAGAGGCTCATGACCTGGTGCTTTGGGGATCTGAAATGTATCCACCTCTTCATTTATCTAGGTCTTTGATGAGCATCTAGAGAGATTGCAGCTGGTGTTCGATTAGGTTCAGGAGCACGGCTTGAAGTTGAAACCCTCCAAATACCAGTTAATGAGATGGGAAGTGTAGTATTTGGGTCATTTGGTATCTGCTGAGGGAGTCCAGACTGACCCACACAAGATCAGTAGAGTTAAGGACTGAGAGAGACCCACAAATCGTAAGGAAGTGCTGCAATTTCTGGGGTTTGGAGGTTACAGATGTTTCAAGAGATATGAGCTTGCTGTGAGCAGTGTGAGCGGTGCTGCCTCAGAAAGACCCAAAGTGCAGGTACCAAGGCTCCCCAGGTCAGCATCCACAGCAGTGCCCCCATGGAACTTGTATGTGTGGAGTTTCTGACACCGGAGAAGTCAAAGTGGGGGAATAGAAAATGTCCTTGTCATCACAGACCACTTCTCATGGTATGCTGAGGTGCACCCCACCAAACATCAAAAAGCCAATACTGTGGCCCAAGTGCTTTGGAGAAACTTTTTCTGCCGACCAGGTTTCCCTGCAAAATTGCACACAGACCAGGGGCACAATTTTGAAAGTGCTGTAGTAAAGTAGCTGTGTAAGTGTACTGGCATCACCAAGACCCACACAACCCCTTATCACCCCCAGGGCAACGGAACCACTGAAATGTTCCACCGCACGCTCATGATCATGCTTGGGACACTGGAGCTCCACCTGAAGCATCCGGTGGCATGAGTATGTGGATGCAATGACCGGTGCCTATAACTGCACACGCCATGATTCCACTGGATACACGCCACACTATCTGATGTTTGGCAAACATCCCAGGCTTCCGGTTGACCTGATCTTCGGGCTCCAGACCACTAATTAGCCATGTTCAAATAGTGACTATGTTCAGACTCTGAGTGACTGTCTGTCACAGGCCTATGTGCGGGCTAATCAGTCCTCTCATAAGGCTAAGGCACACAGAAACAGCATTATGACCAAAAGGTAAAGAGTCAAGTCTTTAACCCAGGTGACAGAGTTCTGGTAAATGTGTGCCATGTGAAGGGGCGGCAGAAACTGGGAGACAAGTGGACAAGAGTCTCAGCCATACATCGTGGTGAAGAAGCAGCCTGGCATCGCTGTGTATGTGGTGAGATCAGAAATTGGGGACACAGAGCGGGTGGTCCCCCACAATCTACTTACACAGTGAATGCTTCTTCTAGCACAGCGGGTTGATGAGATGGCAGGAGGGGAGGCTGAGTCAGAAATAGAGGGGGCTTTGGAGGCAGATAACATGAAGGGAACTGTGGAGGGAGCTTTATGTGAGGCAACAAATGGGCAATGTGAGCACTCAGAACTGGAGGTATTGGATGTGGAAACAAGTGAAAGAGAGGAGGAAACTGTAACTGCCAGGGGCAGCAACTCGCCCCCCGGACCCAGTGCTCCAAGGAGGAACTTGCCGAGAAATCGACGACCCCCAAAGAGACTGTCTTGTGACTCACAAGTAGTGAATTCAAAAGATCTGAATTGGATAGAAAGAGAATGGATGTTGTGGCAGAGGGCCAAAGCCAAAAGAGCAGCAGGACACATAAAATAACACAGCAAGCATCCATATCAATAGGTGGTATGGATACACATTTTATTACTTATCACTGCACAACACACTGTTTTGTATTCCTCACATTTACTTATATGTTCATTTTTGCTGTTTCCTTTGTTTATTTGTTTAGTGGGTGATCTTTGTTTTTGTTTTGTTATTGGATTTGATGACTGGGGTGCCATCAAATAAAGAAGGGGTGGATGTAAGGTATTGGCTGGAATAGGCCAGAAGGTGGCACTGTTGTGCTGTTTATGCTGGGGCGCAGCCGCCATTTTGGCTCAGTCTATGTTTATAGCTTGTAAAAGGTAGGCACTATAGATCGTTCTCCACATCATAGTCGAATATCTTGACCATAAATTAGTGAATAGACTGTTTTGTTTAAATGATGTGTGTAGTAAGATGGTTATTTACCCTTTAAGAAATGTGTGGGGGTTTGTAACTGTTTTTTTTTTACAGTTTGCTGACCCTGAATTTGGTTTGATTTTTAGTTGTATGTGTAATAGCTCTTTTGCCACCTGATGGTTTTGTGTTTCTCTTATACTCTGTGTTTTCGGGTGAAACATTGTTTTGATGCGGTTAATAGCCGTATGGACACAGTGTTTTATCTTAAATACTGTACATTACTATTTTTATATGAAACTAAGTCAGTCTATGTTTATGGCTTATAAAGTGGAGCTACATACATTGGAGGTTAATAAATCACGCAATCTCAGCCCCGAAATTGACCATCCATGTGTCTGCCTAGTCTCTTGCATTGCACCCCAACAGAAGTGAAAACATTAACACAACACAGAGTCTCCCGGTGCAGAGGAACACAACTCCTCACGGGTTGGGTTACATATATAATATATATATTAATAAAATATATTATATATATATATATATACCAAAATGTGTATACTACATACTGTATTTTTATATCAAAACCAGAAACTTTACAACTTGTTGGATTCGCTGTTTAATTGTTCCTCTTGTGTGTTTCCTTAATTTAAATGTTAACTATTCTGTACTTTTTTCACCCCCGGAATGGCTGCAGCATATGTGTGTTTGTGTGTGTGAGTGGTGTTTGTACAGAGGTTATGTGTATTAACTCTTCAATTTCACACATGCTTAACCTTGAGTGAGTTTGGTGTGAAAGGATTTGTGGAGGAGTGTGTCTGTTATGGGTTGGGTTCTGGGCTGAGAGGAAATGAGGGGAGGGGGACAAGAACAGTGGATGTTCGGGGTGCAGGACGGTCATGTTTAATGGACTGACGGGGAACTTTGGTCCACTGTCACCTCCGTTCTACTTGGGTTATTTCCTCTCTTTGTCTCTGGATCTTGATCCTTTCTTAGTGCTTTTGTCTGCGGCCAACATGATTTGATTCAAACAAGGTCCTGAATGGATCTGAAAATCAGAGTCAGAATAAACTGAAGCCAAGTTTACTAATATTGAACACAAATCTGGATATACTATTAGGGCTGTGTTAAAAAAATGTATTTTCCAATTCTGAATTGATTTCCCTAATAATTCCTAAAGATCAATTCATATAACCAAAGATCGATTTTTAAAAAGTGCATTTTCCACTGTGAGCTTAAATTTCCAGCTCAAATACAATACAGGAAGAAGAAGATAAAGAAGAAGAAGAACAACAACAACAACAAGTTTGAGCATTGCATCTGACACTCTGGGTAACATTAGCCAAGCCCTGGCATTAAAAACGCCCAACACACTCAAAGCCCCTATCTGGCAATATTTTGGATTCAGAGACGCTGAGGACAAAGGTGAGCGATTTGCAGGACTTGCTAAGTGGAAGTGAAATATTGTGTAAATACGACCAACCTCAGGAATCACATGTTGCGACATCGCCAAGAACTCCTGTCAAGCTGCCCACAAATGGTTCAGTTTCAATTCAATTCAGTTTATTTATATAGCGCCAATTCACAACACATCGTCTCAAGGCACTTCACAAAGTCCAGTACATACATTCCAATAATCTTAACCATTGAACAGTGCAGTCAGATTCAGTTATTTATTCAAATTGGATAAAAAGTTTTTCTATCTAAGGAAACCCAGCATATTGCATCGAGTCAGAGACTTGCAGCAGTCACTCCTCCTGGATGAGCATGTAGCAACAGTGGACAGTCACTGGCGTTGACTTTGAAGCAATCCCTCATACTGAGCATGCATGTAGTGACAGTGGAGAGGAAAAACTCCCTTTTAACAGGAAGACTGGTAAACTGTACTGTACCTTTTTGTTTGTTATTTACATGCAGTGCAAAAACCTTTTACTTTGAAGCCAGCAACGAGTACTTTGTTAACCTTTACCCTGGCTTAGAATGTCTTTGTTTTTGTTGATAATGAAAATGAAAGTGCATTTGTATTTGACAAAAACATATTTTAGGTGAATTTTTAATGTCATATTTGAATAATGCACCAGGTTAGTGTCCAAATAGCAACTTTAGATATCTCCGGTGTCCTCTGTTTTCTACCTTGGATCTGTTTGGATATTCGGCCCCACAGCATGTTTGTGAAAGCAAATGTCTCAACATTCAGGTAGATGGTTTGGTCTACAGCCGCCATTAACTACCATCACTTTATTAATATGCTGTTAAATGTTAATACACTACTAGTATCAATATGTTGCATAACTACATGGTTATGTAATTCAGGTAACAGTAAAAAAAAAAATTTATACCAGCAATCCAATTTGTGATCGGATTGAATCGGATTGAAAATGATCTATTCCAAATCTTGAGAATCAGAATCGAATCGATTCTTGAAATTTGAATCGATACCCAGCCCTGTATACTATGTGCTTTTTCATGAAGTTGTATAGCTGTTTAAGACTGAGTTTGTGCTCTGCAAATTCTCCCAGAGGTTGAGCTTTGTATTGATGAGTCAGTTCTCCTCAACTTTTGTTATAATCTCTCCTGAAGAAAATCCTTACTCTGTGTTTCAATATTCATGAAAGGCTTACTTGGAAAAAAAACTGTTTGTTTTACACTACTTGAGGAAGAGACATATACTATTTGATGTGTAAAAAGTTATGTCAGATGACATCAGTATCTACTGAATATAATCTGTAGAGCACTTTTCTTTTTTACAGTTGATTATAATAGAGTGCTTTAGAGGTTAAAACAGATGGATAGACACAAAATACACTAACAACTATATAAGGCTGAAACAATCGGATTAATTGTGATTAACTAATTTAGCAATCGAATAACCATTAACTGGAGTATATAGACTCTTAAAACATGCAATTTGCTGAAAGAACAACTCAATCAGAGCAATAATTAGGCAAAGATTGTACAAAAAATATATGCCTTTAAAATGAAAAACCTTTGCCTGTAAACGTGGTCTATTCAGAAGTCCTCAAATGGCATAGCTTTAGCCTCACCTGGTTCAAAATCTGTAAAAAATCTCCTATTAACCATTTTTTGCTATGTGATCATTAATCGATTAATCAAAAAAATTGTCGACAGATTAATCGATTAGCAAAATTCAATTCAGTTTTATTTATAAGGGGCCCAATTCAAAACCATTTTCCGCACTTCCAAAAAGCGGTACATAATTCCAAAATTAGTCCTAACCATTGAACAGTGCAGTCAGAGTTTGTTATTTATTCAAATTGGATAAAAAGTTTTTCTGTCTAAGGAAACCCAGCAGATTGCATCCAGTCAGTGACTTGCAGCATTCCCTCCTCCCAGATGAGCATGTAGAGAGATGTAGAGATCCAGCATGTAGAGATCCAGCTTGTAGAGATCCAGGAGTACTTTCTATGGGGAAAGGGAAAATAAATGTTAATGGATGTAGCCCTTTAGTCGTTTTCCCCCCAGAAAAAAAAATAAACATACAAACTCCGAGCCAGTTTTCAAGGCCAGAGTTTGAAAAAAACATATAAGTTACAGTATAAGCTCAGTCAGTAGCCATGTCTAGGAGAGAGAAAGGGTTTTAAAAACCCAAAAACAGGGCCATGTGGATCATCGGTAGGGGGTGAGCATTAAGTTGTTGCCAGCAGAACTCGGGGCGATGCCTCTCCATAAAGGTGTCACAGGTAGACACAGAGCCAGGCCAGGTGTAGCTTCTAGGAAAGGGGGAAAAAGAGAGAACAAAGTTAAAAGCTGAAATAACAGCAAAAAATGCAAAATGGAGAGTAGTGTGAGATTTAGCGAAGAGGGGGGAAGTGTTCATTATGTCCTCCAGCAGCCTTTAGCAGCATAACTACACAAAAGTTTCAGTTCAGATTATTTAGTTAAACGGCGTTTATTTTTAAAAAATTCGTCTCAAGGCACCCCCCAAAGGGTCCCCCCTGATGGTCATTGTTATACTAAAAAAACCCCAAAGGGTTGGGTACCCCTCTGTCAGATTTTCCAAACCATTTGGGAAAAGAGGGGGAACAGGAGCAGAAATGGAGGGTGTGTTTGCACTCAACCCCCTAAAATGAAGCCGGGGTTTTTTGGCTAAACCGACTCCCCCTTACTCCCCCAAAAGGAGGGAAGAAGGCTCCCCCCTGATAAAACTAACCCACTCTAAACTCAGTCAGTCAGCCATTTTCTATAAGCTTTTTTCAAAAAAAAGTTTTTTAAGCCTAGCCTTAAAGTAGAAGGGGGTTTCCCTCACGACCAAAACCGGGGGCTGGGTTCCCCAGGGAGGGAGCTGTTAACTAAAAGGGTTGCCTCCCCTTTTACTTCTGAGACCCCTTTGGAACCACCAGTAAACATGCAGTCTGAGAACGAAGTGCTCTGTTAGGTACATATGGAACAATCAGATCTCTGATGTATGATGGAGCTAGATCATTAAGGGCTTTATATGTGAGGAGGAGAATTTTAAATTCTATTCTGGATTTAATTGTTAGCCCTACAACTATACACACCAGGCAATTAAATAAAAACTTTTACAGAGAAAACTGAGAAACACAATCATACATGTAATAAGAAAAACAAGTAAAAGATATAAACAATGAAAAAATATAAAAATTCTAAAGACCTGAACCATATGAGTAAACATGGAATGAGCAATAATTTTATGTGTTATAAAACCAAAATAATCTAGTCAGTCAGTCAGCCATTTTCTACCGCTTATTCCATAGTGGGTCGCGGGGAAGCTGGTGCCTTTCTCCAGTAGTCTATGGGCGAGAGGCGGGGTACACCCTGGACAGGTAGCCAGTTCATCGCAGGGCAAAACACAAACTGAAATAATCTAATGAATAAAAAAATATAAAAGTTGTTACATATGTTAAATTAGTACAAATGAAATATAGGAAAATCATTATGTAATATAATATTGAATAAATATAAAATTAACATATATTTATGTTCAGAGACTTTAACACCGGCGTGATGTGACCTCTTTTGGGCTGTCTCAGTATTTTTGCTGTCAAATTTTGACACACCTGTAGTTGAGCTACGCTCTTTTCAGAAAGACCAGAAAGCAGAGCATTGCAGTGATCAATTTTGCAAACTATAAAAAGCATGTACTGAAGGCTCTGCATTGGGCTGAGAGAGAAAGGGTCAAACATTCTTGGAAACTCGACATTATTTGTTGATGGACTTTGAATCAGTCTACAACAAAACCAGAAAACAGACATTTTGTCTTCGTTATGTCCAGTGTTCCACCCTTATTCAATAAAATTAAATTCTTGAATGATTACTTAGGCAACAAGGTCATGATCCATTGTTCAAGCTTCCTTTTGACAGTCTTTATAATGATGTCAATAACTTTAATATTAGTACTTCACGCTTAGGGCAATCTTCAATCCAGCATGTTAAAAAATGTTGTAAAAGGGCATACAAAGAATAAATTCTAACTCTAATTATGTTAAAATGTAAGGAAAAAATAATTCTTCTTCTTCAATGAAAACTTTATTGAAGAAATCTTAAATTGTTACTTAGCAGTTTTTCCCGACCACTCTTACGTCATGCTTCTGAAATTACTGAGACACAATAATACTAAACCTACTAAATAAATTATCTCCTTTTTCTATGATACACTTTCTCAAACACACTCATTACTACATTTAATTTGGTATTTTTAAATAATCCAACATAAATCGTTTTGTTCTATGGGGGGATGTTGGATTATCTGGAAAATAAAAACATGCATGCAGAGAGAAAACATTCAACTCTACAAATAAAGCCCTGGGAGAAACAAAAAAGGAAAAAAAAAGCTTTGTCTAAATTTAAAACAACTCAAATGTGTGTCATACTGGTATGACAAACAATGTTCAGCATTGTGGGAAAACTGTGCCTGAAACTAATAGAAAGAGGTGCACCACACACTGAGGAAACAGTAGTAGGTCTGCAGTTTGTGGTAAAGACTAAAGAAAAAACTAAACAATATTTCAGAAATAAATGACCTATGAAATGTTTTGTGTTTAGAAGTTTATAGGGATTCTATCAGCACTTATCAAGCCTTTTTTAATGGGTTTCAGATTTCATAGTTTGAAGTGTACAAGTATGGTTAGCACAATAGGCAGCTAAAAACCACTGACCTGCCCAGTTTCAGGGAGCACCACACACATGAACATTGTCCTTTCTCTGGAATACACACTCGGACAGGAGTGTGAGAGAGGAAGTGTTTGGTAGATCAGTAAGCACACCAAGCAACAGAACCGTGAAGTGTTCAGGGTGGGAATAACACCTTAGCCTCTCCTCCAACTCCTTTCACCAGACACACACACACACACATCCATGTTTTACTATCTTTATGAGGACTTTTCAATTACTTCCAGTGACTTCCATTCATTTTTCTTGATTTCTAGGGCTCAACCCTGACCCTAAACCTAACCCTAACCAGTTCATACCTAACATTAAGCATAACCATAACTCAATTTATACCCTAGTCCTAAACTTAACCCCTGTCCCAAGAACAGAATTTGGAAAAGTGAGGACCAGGAAAATATTCTTGTCAAAATGTCCTCACTGCAATAGAAAAACGAAAAAAGCAGCAAGTACAAGAGCACACACACACACACTCGCGCGCACACACACACACATACAAATACAGAAGGACTAAGTCTCCTACCTGTGTTCTGCATGCTGACAGTTGAGTCGAAAAGAATCAACTGTCTAAGAAGATATGTGTCGAGTTCATGTCTGTTTCCACTCAGGTGTGAGTCTGTGTCTGAACAATTTTTACAAAGAATTGTATTCAGGAACTAACTGGCCATCTGGCACACCAGGCAATTTCCCATTGGACCAACGTGCTTTTTTTAAAATTTGATATATCGGTCTGATCGGCCTATATAATCAGTGGATCAGCAACTTGATTGACACTGGGCTGACCTAATCATATTGTTAAACACCAACCCCTTTTGCTTTGGTCCTGTCTACATAATGTATTTGGCAAAAAGAAAGTGACCGCAAGAGTTTTCTTTCTTTTTTATTTTAATTACCGTGCCTTGACACATGCTGTTCTGCTGCCCATTGGTTATTTTCCTCACTGACACAGGGCTGGCACCAGTCATATCAGGAAACACCTCCCCTCTTTGGCCCAGTGCCCTGGTGTGCTGTGCAATATAAAATTAACATAACATTATCAGTCAGGATAGGATATCTGTTAGGATTCTGAGATGGAGAGAAAATGAAAAGGAAGATCAGAGAAATTGCATGGGAAAAAAAGTGCTCTTTAAGCAAACAATGTCAAATGTGACAAATTAATAGAAACGTTTGTGGAGGCAGAGCCTTTATCAGCACCCATGGCCGATGACAGTTGTGGTGGTGGCGACAGCAGTTCTGCCATTGGCGCTAAAAGTATGTCGTACGACATACTTTTAGCGCCAGTGCAAAAGACACAGATGATCCTATCAATCTTTTTTCTATCTGTCAAACATACAGGATGATGTCTCATTTTTAAGGATTTGTCCAAGGAGTTCAGTCCTTATTTATTCAGCACTGCTTGGTCTGGAAAACAGTGATAATCAGATCAATCAACAATGTCAAGTATTTCTCTTTCTCTCTCCTCCATACATGTTTCATCATCCATCTTACATTGACATAAATAATAAAATCTCTCTCTTTCAAACATACAGAGTTTAAGAGTTTAAAGTTCATTCAAGAGTTCAGCTACATTTCTTTTCTTCGACTGGGCAAGTTCATAATCTACTCTTGGAAGAGTTAACACCTGATCCATCATTTCTCATCTCTACTTTTCTCTTCTTCCTCCCTGAAACAAATAGGTACACCTAGTATGATGAATGCTGCTTCACAATTTATTGCTGTGATGGAGTGGTACATTTTTGTAGTGTTAATAAATGACACTTTTTAGAAGTTTTTAATGTGTCCACTCTGTTTCCCGGTAACTCATTGCCTAGCTTAAGGTATGCGTTTATATAGGGTTGTACAGTTGCTAAGAGACTGAAAAGGTGTGCTTTATCAAATGTGGTGGGCTGGTCTGGTCCAAAATGCTTGGGCTGATTTTTTTTTTTGTCCCAGTCCATCCATGGTTGGATGTAGATTAATATGCATCCAAATGTGTGAAACATTATCTTTAGACACATCTATAAAGTTAAATCATCTGCTAGGCTTTCATAATCTTCCCTTTGGAAATTATTCAGCATATTTTCTTAAAATTATAATTGTGAATGAATACAGAATGTACTTAAAAGGACATGTAAATTTTTAGCAAATTCCCATTATTGTAATTATATTCCTACTGCACTTCAGGATTTCTGTGGTTTGAAACAAGCATGCAGCCTTTGAAAAGTTTAATGCCATGTTTAATTTCTCATATTTTGCATAAGTCGACACTATAAGCTTACTTGCAGTTCAAAGACAGTTCTAGTTCGTATAGGCTTCGCCCTTTAAGCTAGTAGGATCCCTTTGCTCGCAGCACTGAAAACTTTAGTCCATGCCCACCTGCTGTGTGGGCCCCACCCCGGTCTGTATAAATTACGGTGAGACTGGGCAACGGCTCCCATTTTTTCTTCAGCGAACAGCTATGAGCACTGATTCCACAAAGATGTCTAGCGCTAGCAGCTCCTGTCTGTGTCCATCTTGTCCTTGTACGGCTTTCCCAGTCATGCACAACTACCAGCTGGATGGAGCCAATGATTTCTTTGAGGATGAGCAGGAATTGGACGATTCCTCTCACGACGTTAACTGCAGCAGCAGACCAGCTACTGCCTCTCACTTGGAGAGTCTAGATGCAAAAGAGGGGCTGCTAGGCGGATGCCCAGACCCTTCCAGTCTTCCGCTGTCAGCTACGACCCCGCTCCCAGCTATCGGCGCATTTCTTCTGGCTAAACGCTATTATACAAAGTGCTGCGAGCCGTAAGGGCCTGACTGTGCCATTGCCCCAAGCCCCACCTCGATCGGACAATCTGGCTCGATTCGGCTCAGTTTACGTTCGCTGGCCGGACCCCATCTGGCCTCAGTACCCTGCTATAATGGCATATCTGTCTGGATCAGCTGCCGAGCCCACCAAAATTAAGGCACCAGTGTCCGCTTATGCGCCAATAACAAGAGTGGAGGGGCTTACCAAACAGGGTTTCCCAATTGTTCCCCCACTGGAGCTCAGTCTTGCTTCAGTGTTTGGAGCTAAGACGAACAGGCTCGCTTCTCTGGACAGCGTCCTGTTTCCCCTTCCAGGCACGATCAGCTGGGTTTTTTCCGATCATTCACATCAATGTCCTTTTCAGCTGGCTGCAGCTACAAACAACATCGAATTACTGGCATTGGACCTCTCCAAGATGGCGGAGGAGCTAGATCTGCCGGTCAAGATGAAAGATGAGTTCTGTAACTCCGCTGATGCCATCCTGAATCTGTGTGCGGCCTCAGCTGTCTGCTCTGCCCGCATCTCTTCAACATTCAGCATGTTCTGATCCACACAGACAACAAAGTGGCTGCAGCCTACATAAATCGCCAGGGAGGTGTGTGCTCAGCTCAGCTGCTAAATATTGCCAGGCAGCTGTTGTGCTGGGTGCGCACAAACCTGCTCTCCATCAGAGCAGTGTACATCCCCGGCATCCTGAACAGAGGATCGGACATCATGTCCACAGGTGGTCCTCGTCATGGGGACTGAAGTCTCCAACCCGAGCTGATTGTTCAGATGTGGAGCAGATTCGCAAGAGCAGCAGTGGATCTGTTCACCACACGGGAGAACACACAATGCCAGTTGTGGTTCTCACTGAGGATCCACCGTTGGGGGTGGACGCCTTTGCTCACAGCTCTTGGCCGAAAAGGCTTCTTTACGCTTTTCCTCCAGTTCTGCTGATCCCGCGGCTTCTGGATCGAGTCTAAGAGGAACAGCTGTCAGAGATTCTTGTAGCCCAGAGCACAAAGGCAGGCCATGGGTCCCGAGCCTGCAGCAGCTGGTGTCAGGCCACCTGTGGCAACTGCCGTGGAAAGGAGGATGCATTCCTCCAGGCAGGAGGGACGATCAGGAGCGTCCCAGAGATAGGTCAGCGTCTCTGGGTCCTGCCGCTGAACAGGAGTGCTTAGAAAGGCTGGGCCTCCCACACGATGTGGTGTGCAGGATTCAAGGTGCAGGAGCTGCTTCTACCACAGTGTCATACACATCAAAGTGGACAGCTTTTCAGCGCTGGTGCATGGAGCACATTTCATGTCCATTAGGCTGCGTGCTGTCATTCCTCCAGCAGCTGATGAACAGGAATTGAGATTTCAGTACCATTAAAACTTATGCTGCAGCTATTTCCTCCTGTCATTAGGGTTTTGATGACAGAACAGTCTTTAACCACCCGCTGTTGAAGAGGTTTCTGCGGGGTGTACGCAGTTACAGAGCTGTGTCACGCCCTCTGGTCCCTCAGTGGGATTTAGCGCTGGGTCTGCGGGCACTGGTTGAGGCTCTGTTTGAGCCTTTAGGATTAAGGTTTAAGGCTCCACTTAAATTTCTGTCCTTTAAAAAATTCGAAAGTCAAGAAAGTCAAGAATGACGTCGATAGCCCTTATGGTTTCCGAGTTATGGGCGCTAGTTCGGGAGCATGCGCCTCCATGTTAAAAGCCCAGGAAAGGGGAGACAATAGTGAGATGCTGCATTAGAAATGCTGCAGGTGTCAAGTTACACTGACACTCTTTGCTGATTGGCTGATTCACTCTTCACTGTTCTATTTATAGCTCTGTGTATCTTGCACTGTATATGTCTGTATGTGACTCTGCGTCTCTTCTCTCCCTGTCTCCTACTCAGACACACACAAGAGCCCTGACACACACACACACACACACAACACACACACACACACACACACACACACACACACACAAACACATATCCCTGTTTTACTGTCTTTGTGAGGAGTTTGCATTGACTTCCAATCATTTTCATTCATTTCTATGGCCTAAACCTGACCCGACCCCTAACCCTTTGACCATCTTCATAGGAGGCAACTAAATGGCGTCCATTTTAAACAGCATGTACTGCTGTTCCAACAGCTAGACAACAGTGATTAAATTTAAACGGCAATTTCATAGAGTTTTGCATATAGGCTGTTAGCACATCAGAACCTGGAACAAGTCTATATCAGAACCAGACATAAACTCCATCAGAACAAAGAGGAAATCTCCAACAGAACCAGTTAGGAACCTTCCATCAGAATCAGGTCCAAAATTTGTCAGAACTAGAAAGAACCTCTATCAGAACCTTGTCCAATATCCTTCAGAACCTGGAACAAATCTTCATCAGAACCAGACCCAATCTCTATCAGAATCTGGTACAAATCTTCATCAGAACCATGTACAAGCCTCCATCTGAACCAGGTCCAAAGTCTATCAGAACCAGGTCCAACATTCATCAGAACCAGACACAAGCTCCATCAGAACCAGAAGGACTTCTTCATCAGAACCAGTTAGGAACCCTCCATCAGAACCAGACCCAAACCCCATCAGAACCAGGAACAAATCTCCATCAGAATAAGACCGAAACTCCATCAGAACCAGTTAGGGACCCTCCACCAGAACCAGGTCCAAATCACCTTCAGAACCAGGCAAAAAGCTCAATCAGTACCAGGAAAAAACCTTCATCAGAACCAGGAACAAATCTCAATCAGAACCAGACCAAAACTCCATCTGAACCCAGAGGAATTCCCCATCCGGACTAGTTAGAGACCCCTTATCAGAACCAGGTCAAAACTCTATCAGAACCAGAATGAAACCTCCATCAGAACCAGGTCCAACATCCATCCGAACGTGGAACAAATCTCCATTAGAACCAGATTCAAACTCCATCAGAACCAGGAAGAAGCCTCTATAAGAACCGGGTCCAAACTCCATCAGAACCTGGCAAAAAGCTCCATCAGAACCAGAAAGAAAAAATCTGTTGTAGAAGCTTCTAAAAATTTTAATCAGAATTAGATATATATTTTAATCAAAACCAGGTCCCAACTCCACCAGAACCTGATCAGAATCAGGAACAAAACCCCAATCAGAAACTCTATGAGAACCAAAATGAAACCACTACTCTGACTTATGATGATAAGACCATCTTCATAGGTCCCAGTGGAGCATCAAAACAGCGACCATTTGATGCCAGCTACTTAAACAGTTTCTACTGAGGTTCCAACACCTGAACAAGAGTGAATAATTTTAAAGGGCAATTTCATAGACTTTTAAATATAGGCTGTAGTAAGCATTAGCATTTTTGGTAATTTTAGCTTATACATTACTTTTTGCATAGTAGATGGGGTGAATTAATATCAGACTTCATGCTAGTGATAACCAATATGCTAACGTTAGCATTTTGGCTTCCTTTTCTCATTCTTTTTCCGAATTTTCTGCTATTTTTTATAGATTTTAGCACTGACTTCAACTTCTTAGTCTATATTTTTGCTTCAGTCTATGCTTTTTCAGCTCATCTATGGGCAGGTCTTTCCTGCTTTTTAATGTTTTCTTAGTTCTTGTATTTCAACAACTATTTCGAGTAGTTTTGAGGTAATTCACTTGTTACGCTGTTTAACTGATAGTCTTCCTGCTTAAACAAAATCAGATGACAGTTTTTCTTTGCTGTTTCTGCTATTTCTAAAATTTATCAGATATCAGCTGATTTTTCTGCTGGCAACTTAGCCACTTTGTGCCAGCTTTCAAAGGAGTTAGCATTTCTGTTTTCTTCTAATTCATTGAATTTTACAGATTGTTGCAGTCAATTTCAGCTTGTTTTCTGCCAGCTTTTCAGAAAAAAATTCCGCTTTCAGCATTCACCTTGCATTTTCGATTTTTCCCCTTCTGCATACTTTGTACTATTTTAACCGTTCAATTTCACAATATTCACCCCCTTTAAGGACATCCGGCTATGACTTTTGGATTTAATCTTTTAAACTTTTTAAAATATTTCCGCCTTTTTCCCCGATTTTTTCCCCATAAAATGAAGGAAAACCTAAAAAATTCTGCTAAAACTTCACTTTTTTTGCCATTAAGCTACTTCTGCTTTTTTCAGCTAGAAAAACCCATTCAACTTTTAAAATGCTTTCACAACCTTCTGCTATTACTGTGTAATTTTAAACATTTTGATATCTTTTACAGTTTTTCTACAATTTGGATTTTAAACTTTATTACAATTTTTTTTCAGATTTTTCGTTTTATAATGTAATCCAATGACGAATTGTGCGCTAGAGTGTACCCGTAGGTTTTGAATAACCTGAAAAAGAATGAACAAAACTCTCTTCAGGCGCTTAAATTTTTTCACTTTCCTATACAAATTATACATCAAAAGTAGGATGCTCTTTCGGTTAAAAAAAATTTCACCCTCATTGATGTGGGAAAAAACAGTTTAAAGGCAAAACACGCCCAAAGCAACCCAAAGTCAAACCCACCCGTATAGGAAAAACTATAGCAATTTTTCAGAAAAAATCTGAGGAAAAAAAACCTTAAAACTCACATTTTTGAATCGCCACCTCTTGTAAACCGTTTGAGGTTAGAGACATGAGCCTTGTGCAGATGATCTTCCGATCTTGCTGGCGCTCATAGTGAAGGAATTTTTTTTATACCTTTTATCATTTGTCATAAAAAAGGTTTGTTTAGGAGTAAAAAAAAATCTGTCCTTCCAAAATCGCTTAAATTAAAAAAAGAAAAATTTACCACTTTTTTAAACTGTCATTTTCCTACACGTATTATGTTGACACACAAAAATCTCCAGGATTGTTCACGATCCCTGGTGATACGTACGGTCCAAACATTTTTTGGATATTTTTATTTTTCCTCGTGAAGTAGGTTTTTGAGAGTGAAAAATCCCCCCCTTTCACTCGGGTTCAAAATGGTCAAAATGATCCACTTTTTCAAGGGTCACATCTCCCAGACAGATTTTTGTAGAAAATTGAGAAGCTCCAAAATTTTAGCAATTTCAGCAAGGCCTTCTGATTCATACGGGCATGAATCAAATCGATAGCCCTTATACTTTCCGAGTTTTTAGACGTTTTTCGAGAGCATGTTCAGGCATTTTGTGTTTTTTCCCCTTTTTCCCTTTTTTTCTCACCTAGTGTTGTGCCCTTTAATATTAATTTCGAGAAAAAAGGGTTTAATATTCTCTTCCCCCTGTCCGTTCTGAAAAAAAACGGTCCAAGAATGACGTCGATAGCCCTTACGGTTTTCCGAGTTATGGGCGGGTTTTTGGGGAAGCATCCCCCTCCTGGTTAAAAGCCCAGGGAAGGGGGAGACGATAGTGAGGCGCTGCATTAGAAATGCTGCAGGTGTCAAGTTACACTGGACACTTTTGCTGTTTGGGTTTTGATTCACTCCTCACTGTTCTATTTATAGCTCTGTGTATCTTGCACTGTATATGTCTGTATGGACTCTCCTTTTTTTTCTCCCTGTCTCCTACTAGACACACACAGAGCCCTGACACACCACACACACACACACCCCTGTTTTACTGCCTTTGTGAGGAGTTTGCATTGACTTCAATCATTTTCATTCATTTCTATGGCCTAAACCTGACCCGACCCCTAACCCTTTGACCATCTTCATAGGAGGCAACTAAATGGCGTCCATTTTAAACAGTATATACTGCTGTTCCAACAGCTAGACAACAGTGATTAAATTTAAAAGGGAATTTCATAGAGTTTTGCATATAGACTGTTAGCACATCAGAATCTGGAACAAGTCTATATCAGAACCAGACCAAAACTCCATCTGAACCCAGAGGAATTCCCCATCCGGACTAGTTAGAGACTCCTTATCAGAACCAGGTCAAAACTCTATCAGAACCAGAATGAAACCTCCATCAGAACCAGGTCCAACATCCATCCGAACGTGGAACAAATCTCCATTAGAACCAGATTCAAATTCCATCAGAACCTGGCAAAAAGCTCCATCAGAACCAGAAAGAAAAAATCTGTTGTAGAAGCTTCTAAAAATTTTAATCAGAATTAGATATATATTTTAATCAAAATCAGGTCCCAACTCCACCAGAACCTGATCAGAATCAGGAACAAAACCCCAATCAGAAACTCTTTGAGAACCAGAATGAAACCACTACTCTGTGACTTATGATGATAAGACCATCTTCATAGGTCCCAGTGGAGCATCAAAACAGCGACCATTTGATGCCTGCTACTTAAACAGCTTCTACTGAGGTCCCAACACCTGAACAAGAGGGGAATAATTTTTTAAAGGGCAATTCATAGACTTTTAAAAATTTGGCTGTAGTAAGCATTAGCATTTTGGTAATTTTAGCTTATACATTACTTTTTGCATAGTTAGAGGGGTAAATTAATAGCCTTCATGCTAGTGATAAACCAATATGCTAATGTTAGCATTTTAGTTCCCTTTTCTCATTTTTTCTGAAATTTTCTGCTATTTTTATATATTTTAGCACTGACTTAACTTCTTAGTCTATTTTTGTTAGTCTATGCTTTTTAGCTCATCTATGGGCAGGTCTTTCCCGCTTTTTAATGTTTTTGTCAGTTTTGTATTTCAACAACCATTTCAAGCAGTTTTGAAGTAACCTCACCTTGTTACGCTGTTTTATACCTGATAGTCTTCCTGCTTAAACAGATCAGATGACAGTTTTTCTTTGCTGTTTCTGATATTTCTACAAATTTATCAGATATCAGCTGATATTATGCTGGCAACCTTAGCCACTTTGTGCCAGCTTTCAACAGGAGTTTTTGCATTCTGTTTTTTTTCTAATTTTTTAAAATTTTAGCAGATTGTCTGCAGTCAATTTCAGCTTGTTTCTGCCAGCTTTCAGCTAAAAAAAATTCAGCTTTCAGCATTCACGCTGCATTTTCGCAGGAAATGCAAATTTTTCTAGTTCTGGTTGCTTCCGTATACTTTTTGATTCGCTACTCCTTCTGCATACTTTGTGCAATTCTGCCGTTCAACTTTTACAATATTCTGCTCATTCTGCTCTTTCCGGCTATATCTTTTGATATTCATACCTTTTTTTAAATTTTAAAATATTCAGCGTTTTTTATGATTTTTTTTCTTCATTGAAAAAGAATGGAAAAACGGCAAAAAATTTTCTAAAAAATTTCACTGTTTTTTCCATTTAACTACTTCCGCATACTTTTAGTTAGAAACACCATTCAACTTTAAAATGCTTTCACAACCTTCTGGTTTTATAGTTTTTTTTAAAATTTTGATATTTTTTACAGTTTTTTTACAATTTGGATTCAAACTTTTTTACAATTTTCAGTTTTATAATGTAATCCAATGACGGAATGTTCGTGGTCGCTAGAGTGTACACTCTAGGTTTTTGAATAACCGAAAAAAGAACGAACAAACTCTCTTCAGTCGCTCAATTTTTACTCTACCTATACAAAAATTTACATCAAAACATAGGATGCTCTTTGCGATAAAAAAATGTCACCCTCATTGATGTGGGACAAACAGTTTCCGGCAACCGCCCCCCAAAGCAACGCAAAGTCAACCCACCCTGTATAGAAAATCTATAGCAAATTTCGAAAAAAAATTTGAGAAAAAAATCCATAGACTCACATGTTTTAAAACGCCCCTCTTGTAAACCGGGAAAGGAGGACATGTATCACGACCAAGAGACAGAGAACCCAAATTTTAGCTAAACACAAAGTGATAAGTAAAAAGGTTTTTTTCAGAAATCAGGATCAGAGAGCAGAAGAACAGCAGTCAGCTTCCAGGAAACCCACTGAGAACAGAGAGAAATAGTTAGTGGCTGAAAAAAAACTCAGGATCTGCAAGGAGTTAGATAAAGCCCCTAACCTTCTCAGTCTGGTGATGAGGCACAGAATCCAGAGGAGCATGAGATCCAGACAGTTAATGAGGGAAGCGTCCAACAAACTGAAGTCGGATTGCCGACTGATCCAAATCCTCCGGGGAACCTGCTGACGCTGTGACAGGAACACAGAGAGCTTGTGATTTCCTCTTGATAATAAATCCAGGCAGACTAGAGAGCCAAGGCGGACTCAGGCTGAAATAAACCAGTGGCTAGGCTGAGACGTAAAATCCAGGGACAGAAACAGGGTCGAATTCCAGGGCTAGAGGCGTCAGACAAGGGGCAGGCAGAGACATAAACCAGAGGCAGAAAACAGAGTCGAAATCCAAAATCCAATCCGTCAGACTAGGAGCAAGCAAGAGGGAATAATCCGTAAGGCAAGGTAAGGTCATGGAACGAGATCAGTCAGGAAGGACCGCTGGATAACTACTCACAAATGTTTTCGAAAATCTGGCACCGTCTGCCTGTCAGAGGGCTGTATATAACTGCAGCTCCACAGGTGTGTGGCATGACGGTGATTGCGCAGCAGCGCAGCAGCAGACAGGTGAAGCAGATGAGTTATTTGCATGAGTGAGAGCAGAGCAGGCAGACAGGCCAGAATCATAACAACATGAGCCTTGTGCAGATTGATCTTCAGACCTTGCTGGCGCTCACAGTGAAGGGATTTTTTTGATACCTTTCATCATTTTGTCATAAAAAAGGTTTGTTTAGGAGTACCAAATCTGTCCTTCCCAAAATCGCTTAAAATTGAAAAATGTCTAAATTATCCACTTTTCTACACTGTCATATCTCCTACACGGATTTATGTAGACACACGAAAATCTCGAGGACTTTTCACCGATCCCTGCTGATACCTACGGTCCAAAAATTTTTTGGATACCTTTTATCGTTTACCCGTGACGTAGGTTTGTTTGAGAGTAAAAAATTCACCTTTACTCAGGTTAAAAATGGTCAAAATGTTCCACTTTTTCATAGGGTCACATCTCCCAGACAGATTTTTGTAGAAATTTGAGAAGCTCCACAATTGTTCAGCAAGGCCTGCCGATTCATACGGTGCATGAATCAAATCGATAGCCCTTATAGTTTCTTCCTTATGTTCAGGCATTTTTGTGTTTTTCTCCATTTTTCCCTTTTTTCACCTAGTGTTGTGCCTTTAATATTATATTTTCAAGAAAAAAGTGTTAATATTCTCGTTCCCCTGTCCGTTCTGAGGAAAACGGTCCAAGAATGACGTTGATAGCCCTTACGGTTTCCGAGTTATGGGCAGTCATTCGGGAGCATGTCCCACCATGTTATAAAGCCAGGCCATGATGAGACACAAAGTGTGGTGCTGCATGAGTGAGAAACAGCAGCTGTTGGGCGCTCATTAATTACCATAGCAACAGAACACAGCTGCCAGTGAACTCAAGTAACCTCTGACAGAGAGTGGCTCTGAGGCTGAGCTCAGGCCAGAGGTTCCATGAGTGATCACAATAAGTCAGTCCTAGCTGACAACCACACTAGACTTTAAAAATAAGACCTACACATTCTCTACAAAATAAAAGCCTTTTTTTCACACTAAACATCAACCTTCCATATGTAAAAATGATTTTTTTAAAGCTGATAATAGCATACACAAGGATTTCAGCCAAGGAAGCAGGTTCTATATGACTAATGGAAATAACCCAGATTTGAAAGGACAACCCTGCTAGATTTTCAAAATAAGACGAAATATGCTCTACAAACAAAAGTCTTTACATTTTAAACAATAGAAAATTGCAGCATTGGGCTTCACACTAATTTTGGAGCTCATCCAGTGTAGGAAATAGGACCAGGTCAGCCCTTTAAAATAAGGCTTACTAAAACTTTTAAAATAAAAGCCTCAATCTTTAATAGTTACTAGTGATTATTTAAGCTGATAACAGCATACATAATGATTTTAAATAGAGAGGGTTTTATGTAACTAATGAATAACCCAACCGAAAGGACCAGCATGCTTGATTTTTTAAAAAAAGACAAAAAAATGCTCTACAAAAAAAAAGCCTTTTATATTTTAAATTATAAATAATTGCAGGAATGGGCATTAAATACTGTTGGAGTTCACCAGTGGGGAAATGGGACTATGTGACCCTTTTAAAAAAAGGCTTACTAAAAATTTCAAAATAAAGCTCAGTCTTTTAGAGTTACTGGTAATTTTTTAAGTGATAATAGCATACATAATGATTTTAGAATACAAAACCCGGTTCTATGTAAATAATGAGAGTAAACCCGACCGAAGGAAAAAACCATGCTTGATTTTCAAAATAAGACAAAACATGCTCTACAAAATAAAAGCCTTTATATTTTAAATTATAAATAATTGCAGGAATGGGCATTACACTACTGTTGGAGTTCACCCAGTGTTGGAAATGGGACTATGCTGATCCTTTGAAATAAGGCTTACTAAAACTTTCAAAATAAAAGCCTCAGTCTTCCAGAGTTACTGGTAATTTTTTAAGCTGATAATAGCATACATAATGATTTTAGAATAGCAACCAGGTTCTTTATATCTAGTGGAAGTATGCCAGACCTGAAAAACAACTATACTGGACTTTCAAAACAACACCTAAACATACCCTACAAAATAAATGTCTTCATATTTCACACAGCAATAATTGCAGCATTGGTCTTAACACTATTGCTGGGACTCTGTGATGGAAATTGATCTAGTTTATCCTTTCAAAATAAACTCACTGATAATTACAAAATAAAAGCCTCAACTTATGTTAGTTGGGGCCTGCCATAGCAATGAAGGGAGAACAGTGAGTGGCCTGACTCCCATGCCATTGCCTGGTGGCACCTATTAATACACATCTCTAAACTGGACTCCTTATTTATTGGCGACTGCCAAAGCAATGCAAGGACGCATGATTACTGGGGAAACGAGAGCAGGTCTAGATAGACATCTTAACCTTCTACCCTCAATCATGATGCACACCGTTCTGTTGCTTTGGTTCTGTACCTCAGCCCCACAACCTTTGGCTCTTGTCCGAGAAGCACGCACCAAGAGGCAGGCCCTGTCTAAATTTCTTCAGACATTTTCGAGTTTATTATTATTATTATTATTGTGTGAATGCCGAAGAGTGAATAATTTTAAACTGCAATTTCTGAGACTTTTGAATATATGCTGCAGTAAGCATTAGCATTTTAGCTACTTTTAGCTTATACATTGCTTTTTGCATGGTAGATGGGTTAAATTAATAACAGCCTTCATGCTAGTGATAGCCAATATGCTAATGTTAGCATTTTGGCTTCCCTTTCTCCTCTCTTCTCTCTTAGCTGGAAAAAACTTGTGTTTTTTAGGCAATTTCTTGTTTGTTCTTGTGTTTCTTAAGTGTATTTCTTAGTTTATTTTTTCTGAATTTTCTGCTATTTTTTATATATGGCGCAGCCAATGGCCGGAGGAGCTCTGGTTTGGGGACCAGTGAATTTTGTCTCTTCTTTTTGCAGATGACGTGGTCCTGCTGGCCCCCTCTAGCCAAGACCTACAGCATGCGAACATGGTTGAGGATGGGGGTCCATTTCCACACTCTCTCTGGTCCTGTTGTGGATATTGCTGCAGTCCAGTATATGTGGTTTTTTCTTGGCCGGTATTCACTTCTTCAGGTTTTGGCAATCTTTTTTTTTTTTTTTGCATATCTTCTCCAGCTTCTTTGAAATTCCTTAAAAATTAAATCAGTTATGTTAACATGGAATATTACTTTACTTTATTTTTCTCATGCATGATATGCATAAATAACATTAGAAATTAGTTTACCTTTTTTGATCCTAATACTAATAATGACAATATTAACAGTTTTAATTGACCAGAGGAGACTTTTGGATGTGCATTGCATTTGGGACAGATTTTTCTTTTTTACATTCCTTGGTCGCTGTATTGTCTTTTCCGTCTCAACGTGCATCTAAAAATGTTAAAACAAAGGGGGTGGGACAGAGACAGTGGTGGGCAGTCTTTGGAACAGTGCCTCAGGTTCTCACCTTTTGGCTAAAATCAAGCCACTCAGAAGTAGGTGCTGAGCCTCATTATTGCTGCCTGGTTCTGAAAAGGAGCTCCTAGCAGCAGCTAACTTCTGTCATCCTGTTGCTAAAGTTAGATGCATTATTTTGCTCCTTTTAATGGCACACTAATATTAATATAATATACGATCCATTTATCACTACTTTTTAGTGCTCAATCTCGTCTTACCAGTGCATGCTTTTCAGCACCTTTGGGTTTTGCAGCGGAGCAGATAAGAGTTTTTCCAATGTAAATCAGGACTGGAATGAATGTTGGTCGAAGGGCAGGGCACAGCAGAGATGGATGCTGTGTAAATTCAAGGTTAATTATATCAGGATTGGTCCTTCATACCAGTCTACTTCATTAAATTTAATAAAATCAATCCTAGGTATATGCTTTATAGCAGTGGCTTTAAATGTGCAGTTAAGCAGAACTCTACATATCATCAGTATAACATGGTCTGCACGGGTACTGTGATTGTGTCTCAGTCAAATCACTTATTAGTTACATTATAGATGTTTTGGTCTCTATCTGTTTTTCCCTCACAACACCCTCAATATGCTGTTCTGACACTGGGTTAACGCTGTTAAGAAAACTAATATAATGTTCTGAAAACATACTACCTGAAAGTTGCAAAACTTTATCATTTATTTCTAAACATATATCTGACTTGACACACACAGATACAGTCTTCATAAAATACATATTGCTCTTGCTATGTTCATGCAGTGCAGTTTGACTTAGAGCTAGGCTATAAATGTTTTTTCTGTTTTCATGGGACTCATTAATTTGTCTCATAAACGTTTTCAGTGTTATTCAAACTAATTTGAGCAGGCAAAACATAAAAAAATAGTTTGGCTTTAGAACCTTAGCTCTTTTTTTACATTGTAAAACTTGACAAGTATAGCATTTCTCTCTTCTACATCAGGAGCTGTGGTTGGATATATGAAATCCACAGAGCAGCAGGTCACATGACCTAGACAGACAGGGATCCGCTACAGTCTGTTTCTCACTGTGAATGTCACTGTAAAGGGTGAAAAATGCTTTGATTTTAAGTGGGAACCCCAGATTACAGATTTCTAAAATGTTCACAAAAAATCAACACAAACTTATTGTTGATTATTAAAAACTGGCAACACAAAGCATAGCCACATGTCTCACTGAGCGAGTCCGCTCAGGGACATAAAGATAATACCTGGGATCAGACCAGGACATCCTTGATAAGGCATAAATCTATGTATTTATAATTACTACAATGCAATTATTGAAGTAAATTGTTTTCTTCATATATTAAATTAGTTTTTCCCACTCACATTCCCTCACTTTCACACCTTAGTTACCAGGCTTAATTAAGAATTCCACTTGCCAGGCTGGGCAGGTACTGTTTGGACAGTGGGGATTTTTCATCCTGTAATGTTGGCACGGGTCATTAATTTTGTCTTTCCATAAGACCAGTATGCTTGTCATTAGGGTATAGCACCTCAATACATCTCCTAAACACCACACCACTTACAACACACACACATATGCACACACACACATTTTTCTCTGCTCATCCTCTGGGTGTGTCAGGGCCTGGGTGGTCTTGCCGCCCACCTTGCAGACTGGTCTGACCCACATACTGCCACTAACTGATGACCCCTCCTCCAGGTTTTTATACATTCATCCAAGCCATTGTACTCATAGAGAAGACAGGAAGGATGATTGTCTCTATCTGGCCCTGTGAATGCTTATATTTCATGGGATGTGCTTAGTCTGGTGCTTGGTACATAAGGACTTGGTACATAAGGACTATAGAACACTTATTCTATAGAACACTCAATCTTTTACATTTTTTGTTTAAGATTGTACTCAGCAGGAAAAGGTTTTGAAAGAATGTCTCTGTCTCTCAACTGTCAGAACATGTATAAATCCGTTTTTTGCTTTATTTTTTGTCTTTCTTTGTACAAAGATTCCGTTCACTACTGCGATTTCAAAAAGAGATGTGTGTTGCTTTTGATGAATCTTCACTTTTTTATAGTGTGTACTGGGATGAAGGGTAAAGATTTTAAAGTGCTTTGCTTCACCAGGTTGGGCTCATTACTTTTGCCATAATGTCAGGATCTACTTTTATTTCATGTTTGTTTCCATGACTGACCATTAGTGCGTCAAATGTTTATTAGCTGAATTAATCTGATCAGATCAGAACAGTTACAACGTTTGGAGGTCAGTGGACCTTCATCACTACAGACAGTGTCTGAAAAGTATGAGATTAAGTAGTGTTATGACTGAGACCTTGCTGCAAAATTCGTGTAGAACTTACATAAATTCTGTAGTAGTGTAGCATATGTATTGCATATGTTATTGTTATTGGTTTATTTGTCATATGCAGGTTAAAAGAAAGTCAACAATGCAATGAAACGCTTAAGATAAGAAGAGCCATTCAACTTGCTATAAAAAATAAGAAGTACTATTGTGCAAAAGACAAAAGCACACATAGAGCAGCAGCAATAAGCTAACAAGGTGTCAAATGTGGCTTAGTGCAGTATTATTGTTAAGATTCAGTAGTGTGACAGCTTGTGGATAATAACTGTCTTTAAATCTTTTTGTTCATCCTGTCAGCCACCTGTACTGCCTGCCAGAAGGTAGCAGATAGAAAAGTCCTTTTGCTGGGGCAGTGTGATCTTTGATAATGCTGTGTGCTTTACGCAGACACCGGTGGTAAATGTCCTGGATGGTGGGGAGACTGCTGCCAGTGATGACCTCTGGCATTCACACCACCCTCTGTAGTGCTTTCTGGCTCTGAATGGTGCAGTTCCCGTACCACACTGTGATACAGCCTGTCAGCAGGTTCTCAATAATGGACCTGTAGAAGTTGGTGAGGATGTAGGCACTCTTATTGTTGTTGGTAGTGACATGTCAGGAACTTATTTGGCATTTCGGCGCATCTGGTGTTGTAGCTTGAAAACTCACGTCCTTCATGGATTTAGGCTTGTATTACTACAGCTCTGACCACATATTCTGCAGCTCAGTCATCGTCATCTACACTCCTGGGCCTCTCTCCACCATTATCATCCTCACCAGATCTCCAGAGCAGTGCAGAGAAGCCCTCTTCAGGTCTTCAATGCGCTGCTGATGGTCCACCTCAACTTCCTTTGCCCCAGTCACTGTAGCAGAATGCAAGCCATCTTTGGCTTCTGCTCAATTTGCCTTGGCCACGCCTGAGGAGCTGGAGAAGACACTGAGGTTTTTTGCTCCTCGGCTCAAGAGTTTAAGGAGAGCCATTCTCCTCCATCCATCTTTTACCGCTGCCCAACACCATCTGCTTCCTGTCTTCAGAGCACTGTTGACGCTTCAGCTCCCACCTCAAAGGGTCTGCAAGACACTTCATCCCTGCCTTTTAGAAGCAGTGCAATGCCTCAGCTTCTGCCTCTGAGGGTCAGCCTGACGCCTCTGCCTCCAAGGGTTTGCTTGACATCTCTGAGACATTAATGGACGCATCACTTTCCACTCCTGGTCCAGGGTTCCGAAAGAAGGAAGCTTAGGTGGACCAACTTCTTCTGCCAGTGCCCCCTAAAGGTCCATAGTGTTTCCAAGTCTCCAGAGCTCCACAGTGGTTCCAGGTCTCCAGAGCTCCTCCGTGGTTCCAAGTCTCCAGAGCTCCACAGTGGTTCCAGGTCTCCAGAGCTCCTCCGTGGTTCCAAGTCTCCAGAGCTCCTCCGTGGTTCCAAGTCTCTAGAGCTTCTCCGTGGTTCCAAGTGTCCAGAGTTCCTCCGTGCTTCCAAGTCTTCAGAGCTCCTCCGTGCTTCCAAGTCTCCAGAGCTCTTCCGTGCTTCCAAGTTTCCAGACCTCTTCCGTGGTTGCAAGTCTTCAGATCTCCTCCGTGGTTCCAAGTCTCCAGAGCTCCGCTGTCGGCCTCCAAGGCACCTTCTCAGCTGCTGTTGGCCTTCAAGGCACCTTCTCAGCTGCTGCCCAACTCCAAGGCTCCTTCTTAGCTGCCGTCGGACTCCATGGCTCCTACTCAGCGGCCGTCGTCCTCTGCTTCTTCGCTTTCGGACTCCTAGGTCCCTGTTCCTTTGTCCCCAACCTCCTAGGTCCCCGCTCCTTCGTAGCAGGCCTACTAGTTCCCCACTTGTTTTGTTTATGCCCTCCTTCAAAGACCCCCTACTCCCGCACTGTTCAGGTAGTTTTGTTTTTTGTTTGTTTCTTTGAACCTTTTCGGCTTAGATCCCTTAAGGGTTAATGTCTTAATCCTCAAGCGTTTGGTTTTGAGTTTCCTTATTAGATCTGTTGCCTCCCTTTTTATGTTATTCAGTTGCTGTATTTTTAGTTCGTTCTTATTAGATCAGGTTTATGACTTATTCTTGTGTTAGATATTTATGTTCTTTAGCTCATTGTTAACTAATATTCCTGTATAGTGAGTTCTGTTAGAACTCAGTATAATCTGTGTTAATGAGCCATCTTTCTTCATTTGCTCTGCATTCCTTGTCACCAGCTGCCTCATATTCCTCCTGATTAGCCTTCCTTGTTCATTGGTCCATTATTATCCTTTCCTCAGTACTTATACTCTGTGGCTTGCATTTATCACCACTGAATAATACTGTTGACTACCTGCTTCATGCCTGTTACCTTGTTCTTGTTCTGTGCCCTGCCTCCCAATAAGTTTTCCTGTTTTTGTTATTAAAAGAACTGATCAACTCACCATGCAAATCGAGGCTCCTGATCTGCACATTGGGTCTGTAAACACCCACCTAAACATGACAAGTTCTGCAAAGAAAAGCCTGATTGGCATCTATAGCAAAGTCACTAAGTTCTGGAAATAATTGTTTTCACCACATAGTTTCAGGTTGGTTTGAATAGCTTTTATTTATTTAATGCTATTGGGCCTTTTATTAATTCTTCTTTTTTATTTTGGTTAATACTCATTGTATTACAAAATATCTTCCAATTTAATGAAACCAATTGTCTGAGATGTTGATGAATGTTAAACTTTATCTGATTCTTTAACATTGTAAGGAATGATCTCTATTGTTGTCTGACAGTCACATTTTGGTTTGAATTTCTTGTTTCATGTTGGATCAAAAAGCAATTTTATATCATTATAGCATTATTATTTTTACCTGTTCTGATCAGTCTGAAAAAGCATATTTTTCACGTTGTTTCCGAGGTGCTCACACAGAAAAATACTAGCTTGTCTTAAATGTCTTCGAATTCTATTTAAACATGCTGGCATCAATACTGACAGCTTATCACTACCTCACAGCACTACCTAAACAAAGCCTTTATTTTTCTCTTTTTAAGGGTGGAAAGGATTCCCATATAAAGGAAAGAAGCCTGTTCTCTTCTTCAGCATGAAGGACAAGGATAAAGAAAGTGCCCAAGACAATCACAGACACTCCAATGAACAGTTTTAGCTTTATTTATTAGTTTTTGGAATTTCCATGGCTAATATGCTGTGAAATGCAGCAATGGATATTGACATAATTTCCTGAACAAAACCTTCAGTAATTAGTGTGTGGCCAAATTCTGGAGCGCATCCCCTGGAAAAAATCTATTGGCTTTGGCTCAGAACGGGAACAGGCAGAGGAGCCAAAGCATTAGCTATTTTTAACCCATCGTTTTCTTCTTAAGATCCTGCTTCACTTCTACCTAATCTGCACCTATCTTCTGCTTTGTCATTTCCTTTTGTCTGATCTCCTACCTATTAAAGTGACTGATTTCTGCCAACAAAAAACTCTAAGCCAAAGGCTAAATTTATACAGCAAATTCTATGTTAAATGTTAATAAAACAATATAGAAATGATTATTAAGCTTATAAAATGAACTTCCCTAGACAAAGAGTTACCCATCTCCTGTGTTTTTTTCCCTGCAATTTCTTACTGCTCAAATGTATTGACATTTTGTCAATACAGTTTTAGTTTATAATTGAACTTTTTACAGCAACACTTATGTTTAAATAATGCTGTTTTAAGTTACATGAATCCCAATGGAACATTTTTATAGGAATAAAATGGCAAAATATACAGTAGATAGATTCTACTTTCATGTTGCTTTAAAAAATATAATTTTTCTTGGCTTTGCAGCTTGACAGCAACTATGATTCTAACAATTTTTTTGGGTTCCAATGCTGTTTTATAGACATTTCATATATAATATTTCTGGCAGCTAAAGTGAAGGCCTTTCCTCATTGAAACATGGGTCATAGTATAATGAAAGACTGTTTCATTGCTCTGCTGGTGAGAAATTGATATAGATCAGTGTTTATCTATACTTACCTTGACTCTCTCCAGCTGCTTCTTTGCTGCCTGTTAGAAATTAAACTCAATCGGTATAGTTTTTTTTTTTACTTTATCTCTGTCATGTCAGCTTTATGACTAAAATGATACCTCGTCATACTGACATTTTAAAAAAACTGTTTTGTCAATTGTAATAAGGACATGTGGATAAAACAATCAAATTTCTACCCCACATCTACAATAAAATACTGAGAGAAAAAAAAGCAAAACTAAAATCTATATTGTAAACATTGTTAAAACTAAAAAGGAAAAGAACAAAAAAGGAAAAGAAGCAAGAAAGAGAGAGGGGTCAGGCAAAAAGCAATAAGGGAGAGAAGGAGAAAAGAATAGAGAAAAGAAAGAAGGATGGAAAGAATACAAGATAACACCCTAGAAGACTTCTACACCTGCAGAAACGCATTTGTATGAATCCAAACACCTGTGGGTGTAAGTGTGAGCGCCTTATGTAAACAAGGTTTCTCCATAAAAATATGCAATAGCGAGTGTGAGGAGCCACAGACCTGCCACCTGGATCCGAGACAGATACAGAGGAGATTTGAGCAACAGACATCCTAAGGTCCCCCAGAGCACAGGAACCCCGGGAGGACCACCGCTGGGACCACTGCACCCCGCCCCCCCAGAGAAGAACAGAGGAGATCCCCAGGGGAACCACCCTGCAGTCACAGTGCAGAAGCCCCATGGAGATGCAGAAAAGAGCCCACAGGCCCCACCAGCAGCCGTCTAAGCCGGAGCAGATCCAGTCATGGACCCAGAGACCCGAGACCCTGGGGCACATCACCTCCCAAGCAGAGGCCCAACAAAGCCAGGGGACCCAGGCCCCGCCAAGCAGCCACCAGAAGTGAGCCGGCACACACCAAATGCATGCCGTCTTGGCCACTGAGAACCACCACAACACCACAGCGAGACCCACCCCCCAAAGGGAGGAAGTGGCGGGGAAAAAAAAAGGCCCCCATTTTGATGGGGGCCTAACTATCCAAAGGGGAGGGCGCAGCTCAAAACCCACCTGACACTAAAAAAGGCATAGCATCCAAACCTACCACTCTCATGCGTACATGTAAAAACACTCACATCAACACACCCAACATAAGGAAAAACACAACAATGGACGTCATACACTCACTCACACTCCCCATATGTACTCAATACTTCCAGGTCCAGGTACCGATACCCCAGAGAGGCAGCCAGACCCAGAAGGTGGTCCCCTTCATTCCGGGTGGAGACGGCAACTGCCCCCCCACCAACCGACTAGTCTGGCACGCCCCCAACAAAAACCTCCCCCCCCCAAACACCCAACACCCGTCCCCATTCCAAAAGGGGCCCCGAAAAAAAAGAAGTTTACCCGGTCAAAACGGCCCACCAACAAGACCGCCCAGCAAAAGGCCCAATACCCCAATGAATTCCGATCTCAACCCCCATGAGCCCACCACTCCCTTTCTAGGTGTGTGCCGCAGTCCCCGACAGGCGGCACACACCTAGGGCCACCAGACTCCACCATGCCCCTGGAACCACAGAAACACACCACATCACCGCCACTGCAACAACAGCCCAGGGTCAAACACCAACCAGCTCATCTCCACCATCTCCGCTCAGCCGATCCAGAAGTCGGCGATCACACATCCTGAAAGAGGGCACATAATTATTTATACTCTTCTCAATAGTAAATAGGATGATCTTTATTGGCATCATGGCAGTCAACCCCTTCCAATAACTGCTGAACATCTTTTTGCATGTTTCAACTGGTATTTTCATGATTTAGCTTTGGTGATGAGCTCAAAGTCTTTGGGGTTGAAAGATCTTCTTTCCATCACCCTAATCTTTAGCTCCCTTCACATATTCTCAAACCGTCTGGGACACTTCAAAATGTTATTACTTCCAGTTGCTCACGTTAAAATATTGCTTTATACCATAAATTTGCTAGGGATATGAATAAGTTTGGACTTAACTGTATAAACAAATGTATAAAATTAAACCCTTCCTAAACTCAGCATAAAACCTAATTTAAGAGATGACTAGGAATGAAATCAGTCTATTTTAAAATCTCTGAAAAATGCTCAAAATAGTCATTACTTTAATGAAAACATGTTCTCTGCACAACTGTTACCAAGCAGTTAATGTTTGAATGAACTGCACTTGCATTAAGTGAGTCTCAAAAGTGTCATTGCTGGTTGCTTGACAGGGTGTTTGGGGCTTAGCTGAGCTGAACTGCAAAGTCAGAATCCTGGTGAACATATGCAAACTGGCTTGGCAGGGGGCAGCTTTCCTTTTTCTCCTCAAGCTCACTGTCTCCACTGTGGCCAATTAGGTAAATATCAGTAAAATAGCATTTTATTAGTGTTTGCACACAGCCACAGCATATGGCAATATATTGTTCCTTTGAACACACTGGAAAACAAATTGGCACATTAAGTAGTGAATGGCTAAAAGAGGCTCTGCTACCCATGCCTCCAGGACAGGCCTTGGAATTTAAAAGTATACGGATTGAGAGGCAATCCCTCAGCTTTATCATTCAGCATGACAGTATGGGGCTGCACCATAGGACTCAGATGGGGGGGGGGAATACCAGATGTCAGCCATTAGCTCTTTCTTTTCATCTCTCCTCTCCCTGTGTGCACAGATCCATATGCACGCCCTCCAACATAGACTCCCTCTGCTCCCTTTGGCAAGACCAAGCTGTTTGCTTTTGTGGCCTGACAAGTCCTTTCTATTTATTTGTTATTAAACTGGAAATGTCAGATACAAAAAGCAAGAGGGAACCTGAGAAGTATTCTAGCACTGCTGGCAGACAGTTGGTGTTTGCTGCCACTCTTCTCCTCATGCAGCTCAAACCTTTATTCATTAGCAGTCCCTCTGTTGATCATGCTAATTCTCGCGTTAAGAAAACACAAGAATGGTCTTAAAGTGGATCTGCATCAGTATCTTTCTAGCCTACAGATTCCTGTTCCTTTAGCTTTAGCAGCTACATGATTTTTTGCATGTCAAAATCCTTCCTGGCTAGATGCCCTTCTGCCTCCCTAGCACTGCATCAGAGGGACCTTCAGCAGTGCTAATGAGGATTAGGCTGTTTGTGTTCTGTCTGTTTGTTTACATGTGTGTCACTATAATCCTTTTAGCAATAAGCTGTTTTGCAGGAAGTGTTTGTAATTTATGCATGGCACAATTTTCATAGGATGGCACACTGACATAACATACATTTCCCATTCTTTAAGTATTCAATGAGACGGGTTAATTTGGCAGTTGAAGATAAGATCCGGTATCGGCCCACGTCATAGGAATAAATATCTAGAATAAATCTGGACCCGATGCCACTTTGAGGACCATTGTGCAATGCTTTGCAAAAGTATTTATATCACTTTTACCACATTTTGTTATAACCACAAACTTCAATATATTTTATTGGAATTGTATGTTATAGGCCAACACAAAGTAGTGCACAATTGTGAAGTGCAAGGAAAAGAAAACTCAGTGTTCTATAGATTTTTCATTTAAAAATGCATTCGTATTCAGCTCTCTGAGTCATTACTTGTTAAACCGTTGTTAAACCGTTTACAGCTTTGGTGTATGTCTTAGCGATGCACCAATGAAAAAAACTTGGGCCGATATTGATATTTGATATTAATATTGCTGGTATGGCCGCTAACCAATATTTACCAATAATATTTATATTATATACTGTATTTGTATTAAATATCTACCCTTTTGACACGATGAAGATACAACCACACCACTGCCATTGCTTCTCTGTTCAGTTAAACGCCCCACAATTCCATGCTGCATCACAATCACTGTCACATGACCAAACAAATCCCACATGGTCAGCCTCCTCCTCTCCCCCTCTCAATACACATACACAATGGGCAACAGGAGGGAAATTTTAATTTAGATTTAGATGGCGCAACATACCACCGGAGTTAGCCCGGACACCTGGCTCCCCGCGGGCACTCATCCCCGCGGGCAGGAGGAGGAAGCGGCGCAGGGAGAGGAAGCAAAAGTGTGGATGCTGAGCTGGGGTCCTCGTCCAACTGCGGAAGCGACCACACTGACCGTCGCTGCCCAGCGTTTTCTTATCCAACGCCAGATCCCTCGCAAACAAGATGGATGAGATGAAGCCCCAGCTGGAAGCAAATAGGCGCGTTCGGGACTGTTGCATCCTGCTGATCACGGAGATCTGGCTTCATTCATCGATTCCAGACACGGCAATCGAGCTAGCAGGCAGCTTAGCAACCACCCGAGCTGCATGCCGCTTGGACTGCCGGTACCCATCAGCTGCTTCCAGAGTCCCACAGGCCAAAAAGACCCAATAGGACTCCTTCTTCAGCCTGACGGCATCCTTCACCGTCAGTGTCCACCAGCGGGTTCGAGGATTGCCGCCGCGACAGGCACCAACAACCTTGCAACCACAGCTCCGGTAAGCCGCCTCGGCAATGGAGGTGCGGAACATTGCCCACTCGGACTCAATATTCCCCACCTTCCTCAGAACGTGTTTGAAGCTCTCCCGGAGGTGGGAATTGAAGCTCTGCCTCACGGGAGACTCTGCCAGACGTCCCCAGCAGACCCTCAAGATTCGTTTCGGTCTGCCAGGTTCTGACCGGCATCCTCCCCCACCATCAGAGCCAGCTCACAACCAGGTAGTGGAAAGCTCCACTCCCCTCTTCACCCGAGTGTCCAAGACATGCGGCCGCAGACCAGATGACACAACAACAGTCGATCATCGAACTGCGGCCTAGGGTGTCCTGGTGCCAAGAGCACATATGGACACCATTTTGCTTGAACATGGTGTTAGTTATAGACACTCCATGACGAGCACAGAAGTCCAATAACAAAACACCACTCGGGTTCAGAACGGGAGGGCCATTCCTCTCAACCACACCCCTCCAGGTCTCACTGTCATTGCCAATGTGAGCGTTGTCCCTCAGCAGAACACGGGAGTCCCCCGGGGGGCGCTCTCCAACACCCCCTCCAAGGACTTCAAAAATGGTGGGTAGTCTGTTTGCTGTTTGGTGCATAAGCACAAACAACAGTCAGAAACCTGTCCCCCCACCCGTTGGCGGGGGGAGGCTACCCTCTTATTCCCCCGGATGAACCCCAACGTACAGGCGACAAGATGGAGGGCAATAAGTATGCCCACCCCAGCTCGGCGCCTCTCACCAAGGGCAACTCCAGAGTGGAAGAGTGTCCAACCCCTCTAGAGGAGACTGGTTCCGGAGCCAGAGCCGTGCGTCGAGGTGAGCCCGAATATTTCTAGCCAGAACCTCTCTACCTCACACACCAACTCAGGCTCCTTCCCCACCAGAGAGGAGACATTCCACGTCCCAAGAGCCAGCTTCTGCAGCCAAGGATCAGACCGGCAAGGTCTCCGCCTTCGGCTGTCACCCATACCACATTCCATCCGACCCCTTTGGCCCCTCCCACGGGTGGTGAGCCCATTGGAAGGCGGACCCACGTTTCCTCTTCGGGCTGTGCCCGCCTGGGCTCCATGGGTGAAAGCCTGGCCACCAGGCGTTCGCCAGCGTGCCCCACCTCCAGGCCTGGCTCCAGAGTGGGGCCCCAGTGACCCGCGCCCAGGCGAGGGAACACTGTTTCCATTTATTGTAATCATCATAAGGGGTCTGTGGGCTGCGCTTTGTCTGATCCCTCACCTAGAACCTGTTTCCCTTGGATGTTCCTACCAGGGGCATAAAGCCCCTAACAACATAGCTCCTAGGTTCATTGGGACACTCAAACCCCTCCACCACAGTAAGGTGGCAGCCCAGGGAGGGGCAGATTTAAAGTACATTTTAAAAATAACCTTGAAGCAGATATTAAACATACTTTTCATTTAGCCCACATTTCTGTATTAAATATGTTAATTTATTGGTCTGATGTAAGATCTAATTTTCTAATCTTAAATGTCATGTTTTTATCATAATTAACAAAAATAAAATTTTTGAAAATGTGTAATTAATCTACATATTTAATTAATCTACATTTCTTGGTGAATTTAGCTACTGAAATAAATGAACTTTTCAATAGTATTCAAATTTTTTGAATATGACTATATATATACAGTTATACACACTCTGACATATGCCATGCTGAAGTCAAGGGAGAAAGAAAGAGATTTTACCTACAAAAATGAAAAGCTACAATAACCTGGTTGCACAAGTTTGCAAACTCTGAACTAATACTTCATTGAAGCACCTTTTGATTCAGTTTTGGCATTCGGCCTTCTTGAGTGCACACCTGTCATCAGTTATACTGAATCTGATGAACCTGAAATAAAGTTTAATCACTAAATTTCATCAAAAAGTGCTTCAACAAAGTTTTGAAATTAATAGTATTTTTTTTACTTTACAAAAAAACTGTAAATTTAACAGGATTGTGTACACTTTTGAGAGCCACTGTTCGAGGTACATGGATAAATATTTTTATGGATGGTTTGTCACAGGAATCATGACAGCTTATACGCTGCTCAAAAAAAAGGGAACACTTAAACAACACAATATAACTCCAAGTAAATTAAACTTCTGTGAACTATGAACTGTCCACTGTCCACTTAGGAAGCAACACTGATTGACAATCAATTTCACATGCTGTTGTGCAAATGGAATAGACAACAGGGGGAAATCTTTGGCGATTAGCTAGACACTCAATAAAGAAGTGGTTCTGCAGGTGGGGACCACAGACCACTTCTCAGTACCTATGCTTTCTGGCTGATGTTTAGGTCACATTTGTATGTTGGTGGTGCTTTCACACTCGTGGTAGCATTAGACGGACTCTACAACCCACACAAGTGGCTCAGTTAGTGCAGCTCATCCAGGATGGCACATCAATGCGAGCTGTGGCAAGAAGATTTGCTGTGTCTGTCAGCGTAGTGTCCAGAGCCTGTAGGCGCAACCAGGAGACAGGCCAGTACACCAGGAGACGTGGAGGAGACGTAGGAGGGCAACAACCCAGCAGCAGGACCACTACCTCCGCCTTTGTGCAAGGAGGAACAGGAGGAGCACTGCCAGAGCCTTGCAAAATGACCTCCAGCAGGCCACAAATGTGGATGTGTCTGCACAAACGGTTAGAAACCGACTCCATGAGGATGGTATGAGGGCCCGACGTCCACAAATGGGAGTTGTGCTCACAGCCCAACACCGTGCAGGACGCTTGGCATTTGCCAGAGAACACCGGGATTGGCAAATTCGCCACTGGCGCCCTCTGTGGTCTTCACAGATGACAGCAGGTTCACACTGAGCACATGTGACAGGCGTGACAGAGTCTGGAGACACCGTGGAGAGCGATCTGCTGCCTGCAACATCCCTCAGCATGACCGGTTTGGCAGTGGGTCAGTAATGGTGTTGGGTGGCATTTCTTTGGAGGGCCGCACAGCCCTCCATGTGCTCGCCAGATGTAGCCTGACTGCCATTAGGTACCGAGATGAAATCCTCAGACCCCTTGTGAGACCATATGCAAGTGCGGTTGGCCCTGGGTTCCTCCTAATGCAGGACAGTGCTAGACCTTATGTGGCTGGAGTGTGTCAGCAGTTCCTGCAAGATAAAGACATTGAAGCTATGGACTGGCCCGTCCGTTCCCCAGACCTGAATCCGATTGAGCACATCTGGGACATCATGTCTCGCTCTATCCACCAACGTCACGTTGCACCACAGACTGCCCAGGAGTTGGCGGAAGCTTTAGTCCAGGTCTGGGAGGAGATCCCTCAGGAGAACATCCGCCGTCTCATTAGGAGCATGCCCAGGTGTTGTAGGGAGGTCATACAGGCACGTGGAGGCCACATACAATACTGAGCCTCATTTTGACGTTTTAAGGACATTACATTTCAGGTGGATCAGCCTGTAGTGTGTTTTTCCACTTTAATTTTGTGTGCGACTCCGAATCCAGGCCTCTTTTAGATAATAAATTTGATTTCCATTGACGATTTTTGTGTGATTTTGATGTCAGCACACTCAACTTTGTACAGAACAAAGTATTCATTGAAAATATTTCATTCATTCAGACCTAGGATGTGTTATTTGAGTGTTCCCTTCATTTATTTGAGCAGTGTATATTCTCAGGAAAGGCCTGAAAGAGACAAAAGTAAATTATTTTTATTTGCTAGGAGATTGGTGTCAGGCCGGGGATACAGGCCCATCCAGTGTGAAGCCCTGTCAGTCATTGCGTACTGCCCCACCTTGGGCTTTCTCAACAAGCCCGACAATTCCCTCCTCCACTGCCTACAGGCCTGTCAAGGGCTGATTCTCCACGCTGGTGGCCCAATCAGGGAAACCCGTAGTCAAAGACAGGTGGGAGGCAGGAGAATCAGGGGAGAGTAGAGGAGGCCGGTGAGCCAAAATCTGAACACAAGGATGGTGCCGCCTTTTTGACAAGTAAGTGAACTGAAAATGGTACTGACCAATACAAGGGCTTGGACATGCATGTGTCCCCCAGCAGACACCCAGATCTCAGAGGTGATAAGATTTTACAATGACATATTTTTTCACATATTCTATCCATACTCTCATCTTACTGCATCAATGGAAAAAAAAATCAAACAACAGACTTCTTAAATCACTTTTACAACATGCTATATCTAAATCTGTTTTGTGGATCTGAACAAGGTACAGCAATAAAATATGGATTCTATTTGTAAGGACAGAGACAGGCAGTCCTAACAAATTCTACCTCTACTTTTCTTTCAGCTTCCAGCCTCCAAATAGGGTTTAAATCTGGATCACACTGCAGAGGCCATTTAGACCATTGTACTTGCTGCCCACTGGATATTCGCCTGGTGTCCCACTCCCTTCCCTTCTAGATTTTAAACTTCCCTTGCTACCTTCCATTTTTATGTTGGTATAAATGAGTTCCCCATCAAAATCTACAATGCATCTTTAAAATGTGATAACTCTCATGGCAGTGCTGTGACATTAACCCCCCCAGCACACCAGTTCCGGTTCAGTACCCTGGCCTCCTGCTCAGTGAACTCACAGACAAACACACACAGTCTCTGATTTCCACACATCAACACACTCTGTGTGTGTTGTGTGCCAGACCCCAGGTGCACCAAGAAGAGCAGTTAAATTTCATCATTACCCTTTCTTCCCTGTGTTGGGGCTTTTTATAGGGCCTTTTTACAACACGCTCTGAAGGTGCCACTCTGGTCCCAATTGTGCACAGGAGAAAGATAGATGGAGAGTGCCATGAAGAGGGTTAGATGAGAAAGGGGAGGGCAGAATAGGAAGAGTGGAAGGTGGAGGAAGAGGATCTGTACTGGAGGGGGAGGTATGAAGGTGAGAAAGAAGCATCCATGAACATCCATGAACATGCCCACTGTTAGGTGTACAAGCTAGTGGGACATGGGGAATAAGAAAAAAATAAATGAGAAAAAAAATGAGGGGTTGAGGGTAAAAAGAAATATATGCAGCAAGGGAGGGTGAGGACCATCAGTTGTCAGTTTCACTGCTTGCTGATATAAAAACAGTGGTGAGGGTGGTGGATAAGGTATATGATGAATGGGCTGGAGACACTCATCCATCCAACTAAAGGATTTGTGGCCACAGAGTGGTGTCCAGACACGTCTAGGAAAGAAAGGGCTATGTGTGTGTGTGTGTGTGTGTGTGTGTGGGTGTGGTTGTGTGTGTGTTTGTGTGTGAGAGAGAGAAAGTATGGGAGGTTGTGTTTTTTATGAATTAGGAGAGATGACAGACTTGACAGACTTGATAGGGAGGGTAAAGGGGCAAGGCACAAACAGAGGGTCTATGTAAATCTGGGTGTGTGTTTCTGAGTACGTATCTAGTCATGGCTTGTTAGTCTCCATGCATGTGCACTGACTGTCTCGTTTGCATACTTCTATGATAAACCCATTGTAGCAGTAGGAAGATGACAGGCCTGTGTTTTGAAAGATGTATGGTAATGCATCTATCTAACTCCAAGTAGAACAATCCATATCAATTCTTGGTATCAGCAATGTCCAACTCTGCTTATAGCACCAAGCAGTAGCCATGATGACACCTGGAATCTGAGCACCTTAGAGTGGAGTAGATTGATTGGTAAACAGACACAGCTGGTTGAAATACACCTGTACATCATTGTCCAGATTCAGACAGGTGCTGTAAACAGGCTGCCAATCAAAATTCAGCCTGTCATTTATCTGTGTTCAAAGTAACTGTACTATACAGTTTTCATCTTAGGTATTAAAACTTTGCAAAAATGTTCTCTCATGTTCTGTAATTTTAGCACCATTAACAATTTTTCTTAATTACAGTTTGTATGAAAAAAGACATTTCAGAGGAAAGGATGGGGCGGTGTTTGCTATTGCTCTGTCAGAGACTGCATAAACATTTTTGAAAAAACCCTTCTCATTGAAATGTTGCAAAAAATAAAATATTATCTTAAATATATGGATAGCATTTTGGATAAACAATTATAAGGGCATCTTGAATAATGCAGGAAAAAGGATATTCCTGGAGAGCAGGATAACTTCGATTCCTTTTAACTTATATTCATCTTGCAGAGTTGTCTGCATATAGCTCTTATAGAAAATATAGTTAGATTATGTTATCTCTTGTATCTGATTCCAAACGTCTTGTAGTTAAATAAGCGAAACAGCTCTGTCAGAGGCTACAAGTCCTGTGCCATCTTTAGCTAGCATTGACAACAAGCCCAAACTGCTTATGGTATTGAGTAAAATTTAAGGAAAATGTTAGATAGGTCAGGGTGTGCATAGGTCATTTAGTTATTTAATTTCAATTCAGAGGAATTAAAAAAACAGAGAAAGCAAATTATTGAAAATGCCATTTAAAGTCAAACAAGGCTGCTTATTAGCTGATCAAACGTTTAGGACCAGTAGCCTAAAAAAGTTTAAATCTGTGCATAAATTTGATCTTCATGTGATTTTCTGTCAGGTATTCAAATTATCATGACTCCTTAATAGCAAAGACAAAAAGGTTTCCGTCTTTGAGTGCCACAAAGCTGTAGAGCCATACAAACAAGACCTCTTGCAACGCTTCATAATCCAGAATATTGGTAGAAGGGATCTTGGACTGCTCCCTCTCCTGGATCAGTTTAGGCCCCCCATTAAATATGGGGTCTGTTTCCTCCCCGCCACACTACCTGCCGGTGGTTGGTGTCTCTGCCCGCTGGTGTTCTTGTGGTTCTCTGTGTCCGGGGCTGGGTGCATTGGTGTGTGCCGCCTCACTCCCAGTGGCAGCTTGCCAGGGCCTGGACCCCTGGGCTCTGTCGGGGCTCTGCTTTGGGAGTGATATGTTCTGGGGTCTCGGGTCTCTGGGTCAATGGCTGGATCTGCTCAGGCGTAGATGGCTGTCGGCGGGGCCTGTGGGCTCGTCGCTGCAGCTCCCTAGGGCTTCTGCACTGAGGATGCTGGGTGGTGTCCGGGCTACCGCACCCTGCTGGCGGTCAGACACCTCAGAGCTCCTCCGGTACTTGGTCCCCATGAAGCGATCACACACTCTATCTAAAGACTCTTAAAGGAACAACTTTCAACCAGTTTCTAACGTTTTGCTCTTTTTATTCTAAGTTAAGGCAGAGGAATGATTACAGAGATCAGCGCTGAGGCTCCTGTCTCGGACCGTCGCAGTTTGTTACAGCATGACAAAGAGCCACGATAGAAGGTCGCATATAGTTTTTATATCTGGCTCTTCAATGCAATGGATGTGCACTCCCTCAGTGATTATCAGTAGACTATGTGTCACCATTGTGGTGTCTATCTGTTAGATTGTGTAGTAGCGGGTGTCCATACTTAATCTAAGTATGCTGTAGCTTTCTAATCAAACCAGTAATATCAGCTGCTCCACTATCTACCCCAGTGCCCCAGCTTCAGATCATTTATGACAACCCTTGGGCCATTTATCCTTGTACTGTATGTCTATGAGCATTCTTATCCTATTGTAACAGAGGAAAATATTAGAACTTATACTTTATTTCACTACTGCATAAATGGGAAAAACAGCTATGAGCAAATTAATAAAGGTTATTCCCAACAACCCCCCTGATTAGGTGTCATTTAAAGGCACCTCACAAATTTAGATCAGTTAACCCCCTTGGCACTGGGTAGTGGACCACCTGCAACTGGGTACCCACCCCCCGAAACAATCATTCAACCCTGTATGTGTGTGTTAAACCTATATATGACCAGGGAATCTCCTTCCAGCTGTTACGTGGTTCCTCCCCCCCCCAAGAAGGAACGCCATCTCTCCGGTAGACCCCTGGTTGTGTCTTAGCAACAGTTGATACACCTAGTGGAGACAAGTCTAACCCCACCAAACCTGTATGTGTATGATTTAGTGAAAATAGAGAGAGAAAAACAGCCTGAAGCACAGCAGACATCCCTAAGCATCCTTTTGGCAGGTTCAGCTACCTGAAAAGGTTAGTCTTTAAATGGAATATAGAATCATATGTTCATACCGGGCAGCTTGCGCCCAATTTTAGGTAATTATCAACTACTATTATTATTATTATTAAGGCAGGCCACATAGTGGCTTAATCAAATGGATCTTAGCCAAAAATATTTCATCCTTATCAAAAACAATGTACCTGTTTAGCACAATCAGAAAACTTTTCACTTTAAAGCAGTCTCCATTTATTACCCAACACATGTCCTAAAAATCAACCTATGGAGAGGTGAACACATAACTAAAAATAACCTGCAAGGTCCTATTAATACTTTCATTCATGACATGTGTTTAACTAATTTCATTTAATCAATCTGTCATTTATTTATCTGATTATCTGTACAGCATTCAAACCATTAAATGAAATATTCTGATTCCTTTAATATCAACATTATTCATTAAGTCACAGAAATCACTGTAAAGGATATTGGGTCAGAGGGCGGGCCCCCTTTTCACTTATGGGTTATCCTCTGTCAATCCAGTGAGCCTGATCACGGCCCCCTCTTTCTTGCTCCCTTGATTTGAGGGGCCCGACCCCTTAACTATTTGCATCTGACAGGCGGTTGGCACTCCCAGTCCCCCTGAGTCCATGGTTGTAGTTATTCCCCTAAGGATGAGAGCCTGAAGGGTGTCATCCTCTTGTATCAGTTTATCTTTGACTATGTGTTATATCTTATGTGATATCAACAGTTATGTTGTGTAAGCTGTAGCAGTGAGCGGTGCGGCAGATGAGCAACAAGGGCAGATATATTTAATTAAGGCAGCAAAGAGATGATTAGAAAAGGCCACAGAATCATACATTCATAACAATCCCCCTTTTGAGGTGGGAAAAACCCACCTCACATCAATCAGTGTGTCTGGTGCATATGGACCTAAGCTAGAATATGGCAGGCAGTTCCTTCCGTCCGTCACGTAACTCCGTCCCCCAAACGGAGTACCATCTCTCTGGTAACGGCCTGCAGCCCTCGGTGTGTGCACCCCCTCTGTTTCCCATAGATCAGACCTATGCTGATGTGTGTCTGAAATTGAAATGATTAAAACATCACAAATAGATAATAATACCCTGTTGAAAATTTTAAAACAACAACAATAATAAAAAGCTAGATGTTAGGATCTGTGCTACGGAGGAACCCAGAACGCAGACAAGCAGGCAGCATGACGGTAGTTGACTTTAGGCTTTAATTAAACAAAAACTCACTCTTAGAAGAGACAGAAACAAAACAGAGGCAGGCTGGCTTGACAGGCATGGCATGATCCACAAAACAAGACATGAGTAGGGATACAAAATGAATCCGCAATGTACAACAGAACAGGTGTGTATATATGGAGTGAAAACCAGGTGGAGCAAGACAGATTGGCAAGATGCAGGTGAACCGGATAAAGATGATCAACAGAACAGAACGTGGCTGGAGCAGGAACAGAAACGCTTGAATATAAACAAAAACTAAAGCATGACCAGAACCAAAAACCAAACTTGACAACACATGAACAAGACTAAAACATGATTCAAAAACTGTGAGAAATATAAGAAAAAAACAGAAATCAAAAACCAAACAACCCCAAATCATAACAGAACCCCCCCCTTAAGGGCGGATACCAGACGCCCACAAGAGTCCAAACAAAAAACAACCCAAGCAGGGTGGGCGGAGGGGGCCATGGCAGGAGGGCCAGAAACAGGCACAGAGTTCAGGCGGGCGACCAGGAGGTCATCCCGAGCAGGCACAGACTTCAGGCGGGCGACCAGGAGGTCGTCCCGAGCAGGCACAGAGTTCAGGCGGGCGACCAGGAGGTCGTCCCGAGCAGGCACAGAGTTCAGGCGGGTGACCGTGAATGCCTGGCGGACCCTCAGAGGCAGAGCCTGGTGAACCCTCAGAGGCCGAAGCGGAGCCTGGCGAACCCTCAGAGGCCGAAGCGGAGCCTGGCGAACCCTCATCTCTGGGTTCAGAAGCCAGAACGAGGACAAACTGTTCCTTGAAGTCCCCAGAGACAGGATCCGGCGGTGCTTCCTCCTCGAAGCCCTCGTCTAGGGGCTCCGAGGTCAGAACGAGGACAAACTGTCCTTTGAAGTCCCCAGAGACAGGATCCGGCGGTTCTTCCTCCTTGAACCCCTCATCGCAGGGTTCAGAGGCCAGAACGAGGACCAGTTTCCCACTGAACCCCTGGAGGCTAGGAGCCGAAGCGTCGGCGGGACCCTCGGTGATGTGAGCAAGAGCCGAGGCGTCGCAGGGCCCCTTGGTGGCGTGAACAGAGGCGTCCCTCTTACGACGTCCTCTGGGGCGTGTGGAGGAAGTTGAGGCAGACTTCAGGTCAGACCCTGAGTCAGGCTGTGGTGAGTCAGGCCTGGCAGAGACAGGCTGTGGTGTGTCAGGCCTGGCAGAGACAGGCTGTGGTGTGTCAGGCCTGGCTGAGACAGGCTGTGGTGTGTCAGGCCTGGCAGAGAGAGGCTGTGGTGTGTCAGGCCTGGCAGAGACAGGCTGTGGTGTGTCAGGCTTGAGTTCCATGAGCACCCCCCAGAGAAAACTGAGAAGGTGCTCAGGACCTGGAAGTGGAGGCAGCTCGTACTCGAGTCCCTCCGAAAGCTCTACAGCAGGCTGTAGACCTGGCGTTGACTGCTATGCAGCAGCAGCAGCTCCCTGGAGTCCTGGCGTGGACTGCTTTGCAGCAGCAGCAGCTCCCTGGAGTCTTGGCGTGGACTGCTCTGCAGCAGCAGCAGCTCCCTGGAGTCCTGGCGTGGACTGCTCTGCAGCAGCAGCAGCTCCCTGGAGTCCTGGCGTGGACTGCTCTGCAGCAGCAGCAGCTCCCTGGAGTCCTGGCGTGGAAGGTGGACGGCAGTAAAACTGCCTTACTGCCGTCTCATAGTCCCTCTCCATCTGCCTGATTCTCTCCATCAGCTCCGGAGAGGAATACATGAGACTGGTCCTTCTGAAGGTCTTGATCTGTCGGGCAAAAAACCTTAATCGCTCCTCCAGCTCGTCAGGTGTTGCCTCAGAACACCGGGCTGGAGGGAGCGAAGACGGCATGGGCGGAGCTGCAGCAAGCCTGGGAGACAGTGCTGTGGCAGGCGAAGATGCGGGCTTACTTGCTGCAGCCCTCACGTCAGCTGGCAGGCAAACCACCTCCTCGCCAGCCGAACAGGAAGGTGCTCCGCGCCGACGTTTCTTGCGGCAGGAGGTGGGTGAGGGCGCAGCCAGGGGAGCAGGCAGAGAACGGCGACGAAGAGGACCTGTCCCCGGGCATGGAATCGCCAACCTGGACCCATCATAAGCCGACTGCTGTACTGACAGCCCTGCAGAACGGCGCAGCGTCTTCTCCGCCTCCCGAGACAGGAAAGTAAAGAGGTCCACCGCACCGCGGCCAGACCCAGGACCAGCAGGTCCGAGCTCCATCTCCTCCAGCAGAAGTGGAGAGGGCACAACCTCCAGATCGGTCGGCAGATGTTTCATTGCCTCCTCCATCTGCTGCTGGACCCATCGGTCCCTGCTCTCCTGCCTACTGTCCGCGAGTTCCATTGTTGGCGGATTCATTCTGTTAGGATCTGTGCTATGGAGGAACCCAGAATGCAGACAAGCAGGCAGCATGACGGTAGTTGACTTTAGGCTTTAATTAAACAAAAACTCACTCTTAGAAGAGGCAGAAACAAAACAGAGGCAGGCTGGCTTGACAGGCATGGCATGGTCCACAAAACAAGACAGGAGTAGGGATACAAAATGAATCCGCAATGTACAACAGAGCAGGTGTGTATATATGGAGTGAAAACCAGGTGGAGCAAGACAGATTGGCAAGATGCAGGTGAACCGGATAAAGATGATTAACAGAACAGAACGTGGCTGGAGCAGGAACAGAAACGCTTGAATATAAACAAAAACTAAAGCATGACCAGAACCAAAAACCAAACTTGACAAAACATGAACAAGACTAAAACATGGTTCAAAAACTGTGAGGAATATAAGAAAAAAACAGAAATCAAAAACCGAACAACCCCAAATCATAACACTAGAAGCACAGCTGATATGAGCAGCACAATGTGTATCAGTATATTGTAGGCCCTGAATCGTAAACCCTGTTCAATTATCTATTGCAGCGTTTGGTCCTCCTCCTCCTCTTAGCACATTACATAATTTCTCCAGCACTTTGGTTTGGTTCCATGGGATCCACATCATCACTTGTGCTTAAATATTCAGTGGACAACATCAGTGTGTGCTCTGGCACCACATCCATTTGATATTCTGGTAATCTCAAACCTCTGGTATCACTGGAACCAATCGCACGATCAATACACCTGAGGATGAGAGCTGGAATACACGTTGCACAACAGCAAACACAACCTGCGATCACCACAACAGTCAATGAAGTGAATATACTCACCAGTAGGTTTCCCCATTTTCCAAACCACGTCTCAAACATTTTTTTGTGAATCGTTCATGGATTCCTGAGTGCGATTTTAATGCAATGGATAATGATTGCAATTCATTTAGGGCCTTCGTTAGAGATCCATCAGGCGCTGTAATTGTTGGCAATTCCTTCTCCCCTCTGTGATTTTTGATTTTGTGACCTATTAAATTTACCAGGATATACTCCTTCAAGCTTTAACCCAATAAATAGAATATTTATTGTTTATTTTGTTATCACGTTTCTTCTGTTAAGAGAGAAAAGGTTATCATTTGTAAGGTTCTACTTCTAGAGAATCACATAAACTTCTGGTGAGCTGGTTTTGGCCTGCGGGCCTTGAGGAAAAAATAAAACATACACACACTCTGGGTCAAATATGGAATTATTTCCCTGTAAAATGAATCTTCTGCATGTTATTATAGTGTCGCTGGTAGAGTAACACCATAGAATGATTTTAAAGCACCTGTTTCACCTTGTGAGTTTTGATTGGTTTTGATTGGTTTTAGGCACTGGCCTGAGTTTTAGGTTCCTCCCCTGAGTAATTTGGAGCTACCTTGATGTTCTGAACTGGGGTGGGTGGCAGTCTGCCCCCTTTTTGTTTTAAGTTTTCAGTTAAGCTGAAAGTTCTGCCATGTGCTTTTCAATAGGCCTCAGCATTATGTTAGTTAAAGGCTGTTCTAGCTGTTCACTGTTCTTTAATTTTCAGTCTAGTCTGACACCATGCTTGAGTAGACTAGGTTTGTTTCGTGAGTTTTAACGGGGGAGGCGCACACTGAGTTATAAACTATTTTCTTCGCCTGTTGTTTATGAATTGCAGTGCCACGGCTGCTGTAAGACAGAGTGGGAGAAAAATGATTTACCTATAAAATCTCCATGAATTTCCAAAACATTCCCACAACCTGCACGTATTTGCACCAGCTGTTAAGAGTCCAATTGTTGTTTTGTGGTTTCAGCTGGATTTATGATTCGCTGTTTGCTCTCTTCCAGCAGTGCCCCAAAGGACGCTGGTGGATAAAGGCTATTACTCTCATTCATACTCACTCAGTTTCTCATGGGGCCGCCCCAGACTTGCTTTTTATTCAAAACACATTTCAGTTCTGGCCAACTGGGACGTATGACATGCTATTTTCCGAGCTCCCGGGTTTAAATTTTTTACAATACTTACTGTTACCGAGGCGAGTTTAAAAAAAACAGGGGGAGACTTATTTTGATGACTTGTACGCAAGTTTCCCCGGAGTGTTAAGATCATTGAGTCATTTTCTCACCTTTAAACAAAAAATCATATTTATATTGTAACCCAGTTAGTTGCTAATTTTTTGGTCTAACTTGTTCCCAAAAGTTAGATTTTGTTCAAACTTTAAATTTTCCATAAAAATTTTTTAAAAATTCCCCCCAGAAAAAATTTTTTTCCCATCATTTACCCTGAAGGGGGCAGTGTTTTGGACACCTACTTTTCAAGCGCATTGATAATTTGATTATTTCTACCTAAATTAGACCTTTAGGGTCCTTCCCCCTAACCTCTACCCCCAATAGTAGATACAAGTAATTTGCATATTCTGTACACCCTTAATTATACCATTATTTAGTTATTCATTCCTGTTAAACATTTGATCACTATAACCAGTCATTTTTTCTCCAATATATCCATTTCCATTTATCCATCCTATGATTATTATTATTATTTCTTTTTGTTTTCTCTGAAGTCTAAAGGTTAGTCAGACAAACATTTTGAGACAAACATCCATTGTATACTCTAAACTGGCTCAGAGTTTATCTGTTCCTTCTTTCTAGGTGAAACGACTAAAGGTGCTACATCCATTAACATTTACCTTTTCCTTCCCATAGAAAGTACTCCTGGATCAGTGCTTTTTGTTCCTTTGTGTCTCTGCTCTGTTCTCTCTAACCCCCAGTCGGCCCTGGCAGATGGCCGCTCACACTGAGCCTGGTTCTGCTGGGGTTTTTCTTCCTGTTAAAAGGGAGTTTTCCTCTCCAGTCGCTAACATGCCATTTGGGGGAGCTGCAAAGTCAACGCCAGTGACTGTCCACTGTCTCTACATGTTCATCCGGGAGGAGTGAATGCTGGAAGTCATTGACTGGATGCAATCTGCTTTTCCCTTTCCCTTTAGATAGAAAAACTTTTTTATCCAATTTGAATAAATAACAGAATCTGGCTGCACGTTAATGTTTAGATTTTTGGGAAGTAGCACCTGACTTTTTATGAAAGTGCCTTGAAGACATGTGTTTGAATTGGCGCTATATAAATAAACTGAATTGAATAGAACATTCAAACAGAAATTTAGACAAACACTTAAAACAAAAACACATGCTGGCTTCAGCCTCCCCTTTTAAAAGAAGTTTGGGCAGCCAAAATCTTTTACCATGAAGTTATTCAACCAGAACGCTATGGCAGAATGACAGGTTTCTATTTGGTTCTGTTCCCCCCCCAAGAGAATTTTTAGATCCAATTTTCACCTCAAGAAAATGCTAAGAAAATAAATTTTCACCCCCTGAAAATAAAACCCCGAAAATCGTTCCAACTTGCGAGCATCTGAAAACATATAGAGAAAACCGACCTTAGAGAAAAAAAAAAAACTTGGTGCACTCTAAACGTTTTATTTGTTGTCCCGAAAAACAACAAACAAAAAAACCCCCCAAAAAAAATGGCTCCAAAACAAAAATACCCTTTGATCCTGAACCTTTCCCCCTGTGGCCCACCCTTCTCATTCATGCCTTGGGCCTTCATTCTTCCTGCACCTCTTCTCAAAACCCCCGTTTTTCAACTCTCAAACACACTTTTGGTTTCCCATTGTTTCCCGAACCCCAAAAATCTTTTGTCCTAATTAATAATGTGTCAATGGACCCATTTGTCCCCCGCTACCTTTTTGGGCCTTCTTCACCTAGGGGAAAAAAAATATGTTTGGGTTATTTCACTCACATCATCAGGCAATGTGTGGGGAGACCTTTTTCAACCTTTTTCCAGAGAAATCATGAGTATTGTGACCCGGGAATGCCTGAAAATAAACAGTTTGTATACGTCTCCCAGTACAAAAATTAACACAAAAAAGAAAACACAAAATTTTGGGTATAAAATCAGCATTTTTCTTTTTTTTCACCATCTTTATTTCACAAAAACATAAAAATTTGTACATCGTTTTCCATTTTTTATTATTATTTTCAAAGAAGACAAAAATAAACGAATTTTCAGTCCCTTTCGGTAGCATCTTATTAAGGAATAAAAAAGATCAAAAACAAACAGATTAAAAAACATTCGGTTCGAAAAAAGGGAAAGTATACCTCCCTTAGTAGCACCTGGTGGGTTTAACAAAAAAATTATCTACTTGGCCTCTCGTCCCCTTTTTTGCAGCATCAAGTAGTGAAAGTTTGAAAAATTAATTTTTTTACTTCTGCCTACCTCAAAAAATTATTCATGCATAAATAATGCTTTGAGATTTTAAACATTATTAGTTAGTTTTTACTCCAACTTTCCTTTTATTTTTTTTTATCATCCTTTCTATTTTTTACCTCTGTTTTTTTTGTTTTGCATCCCTGCAATGCTCTTCGTTATGCCGGGTCCTGAGTGCCTTGTTGCTGGAAAGCTCTTATAGATAAATAAACTTGCCTTGACATAAATCGGTATGGTACATTCACCTGTCATTTTATTGCTTTTAATTTACTCAATTAATTACGTGATCATTTAATTGCTACTCCTACTTTGGGTGAAAACAAAGTTTAATATAGGACATTACATTATTAATCTTGTCGAAGGCAATGGTAGCTTTATTCTGTTCAAATTATAATATGCAAGCGTTAACAGCCCTTTTCCTCCTGCTGTAAGTCTTAAATGAGTGAAAGTTTTTCCATGTTTAATCACTGCAATTAATTGTTGCAAAATTTTCGACAAGTCATCCTTTGGGGTCAGATAAAATCTGAATCTAACTGGGCGAGCTAAAATCCTAAATTTAATATTGTTTGAAAGCCTGTTGCCTTAAAATTGTCACATTATCTTTCTGAGAATGTTTTTTCCTTCCAGCTCGTAAAAGAGTTTTCCACAACTGTGCTGCCAATCCTAGAACACGCTGATGTTATTTATGGCTATGCCACACAAACTAATCTTCATCCCCTCAAACTTTGAAATACTCTGTATTTAGAAATACTTAATCCAATTTAATTCACTGTATGGCCTGAGAAATACTGATAAGTTATCTTTGTGTTTTATACCAAGAATAAGGAAACATTTTGACAGTTTGTATTTCGGTTTAAAGCTTCATCAGCTTGGAATACTTTGCCTCACTTAGCTGTATGACTGTTATTCATAATTACTTTATTGTAAAACATCTTTCTCTTGCTTTCAGTAAGAATAAAGGTTCATTTATTCTGGACTTAATATGCACAGGAACTCTGCTTCTGTATGTTGTCGTATTTTGTGTCTTGATGTTAAGTCTATGTGCCATGCAATTGCTATGCTGGTGGTTTTGAGAGTGTATGTGACTATGTGGTTGTGAGAGTGTGTGTTTGTGGGTCCTTGAGAATGTTGTGGGTATTCCTGTGTGATTTTTTTCACATTTATTTGATACGTTTTACTGTTGTTTAGCTTGCTGTTTCATGCAAGGACGCCTTCCAAAAATGAATGTGCATGGGGCTCAAGGGGTTTACACTTGATATAATCGGTTGTCAGCCGCTGCCAATTATACCTTTTATTTCTTTCCATACAATAATATGTGACATGTAGGGTAAATAAAGTCAAAATAGGTTGAATGCCATTGGATCTTCCTGCAAAGTGTTTCTGTTTGGCCCTTATAATGCTTGCTCTTCTTGTCTCTCTCTCTCTTGTGGTATTCATCATCAAGATTATAACGGCTCTGATGGTTGTATTCGTAATCCTAGCTTTCATTAGATCTACTATATTTTCTAATGCAGTACAGTTCTTATTATATTTGGAAAATGGGGTCAAAAAAACTCATTTTATTAGTTGCTATTATATAATAATGTGAAGTGCTAATTTAATTAGTGTTCTAGTGCTTATTTTAATCTCTTTCCCATACTTCGATTGGTCTCTTCTATGTGTAGTGTAGGGCATCATCACAGTATTGTGTTCATTAATTGGTGAATGTTGTAATTAAATCATAACCATAGAATACCCTTTTTATCTTGTACAATTACATTTAACTGTAACTGAGTCCCTGTGGAAAAAACTCATTCCTCATCCATGTAGAAGCCTTAGTGAAATCGATGAACACAAAAATAAGGTCAATGTTATGTCTTATAATTTGGTTTGTCTTGCCCAGTGTATTATAAACACTGTAACATTTTCCTGTTTTACTTACACTTTGGGTATTTAATTTCAAGTAACTAAAGTTTCTTTCCAAATTGTAGTCCCAGTCCAATAATCTGTCAAGGTGCATTTCAGTCTTGTGTTAAATTTGTGAGTCAAATTTAATCATTTTGACTGGAAAAAAGTCAAACCATCTTTAAAAATCATGTTTTGAGGGGAGAGATTGTCCTTTTCTGGCACTTCCTTTCGTGTTATCATAAAGAACTGACCTAATATTATTATGGTACTGCTGGATCAGACCTGCCCTTGTAATCTCTAATTGTTATCGTGATGCCTTATTTAATAAATAACACTGACCATCAGACAGTTTAAAATGTTTTTACTTTTCAAGCAGGCGGTCCATGGTCAGGACTGCTTTTCCAGACCTAAAAACTAAAAATTCCAATTAGTTTCATATCAGAAAACAATTTAAATCAAATGTATCCTGCCATATATCCTATAATTTTTTTTACAAAACATGAAACAGACATTCATTTCACAAAAACAGACAGACAAAATGGACGAACATTGGCCACAAAAAGTTTGATTACCCTGTAAATACAGCATTTTTAGAGTGGAACCACTTTGGTTTTCACTTAAGGGTTTAAATATTATTCCTTACCCTTTTCTGGTGAGTCGACAATTATTTCCGGGACTCAAACAAGCTCCATCAAACTGTTGTTTTAACTTATTAAAGCGTCTTTGTGGTTGAAATATATTTCTCCTCCCTGTCTCCAAGCATTGCTCCCACAGAACAAGCAGGGAGCTCATTTTCTAGTGATGTCTCAGTCATTCTCTCACCTCACACACTTTCACACACTCTGGCTGAGCCTGTTAGCTTAGCATGTAGCTTAGCATGTTAGCTTAGCATGTTAGCTTAGCAGTCAAAGTCCGTCAGTGTAATATGTCACCTGTCACTTCCGTCTGCTCACTTCCGACTCTCACACATCCACACCCCCACTGGCCAGTTGATGTTACATTTTTACATGTATACAGCTGTTCATTCAAAAAGGAGCCAGCCGCTCTTAAATGTTTCTTAAGGAAAAATTTGAGAGCTATTGAAACTCAAGACTCCCTCTCGGCGGCGTTTTGGGTTCTTTAAGAGAACCGCAGGGCCTTTAAACAATGCCGAGGATGTGCATCTATCTCTGCGTGTTTTACTCACAAGGAAGTAAGCCGCTTTAAGGACTTTTAAGAAGTCCAAGGAGCTATTGAAACCTAATACTTCCCCTTGGTAGTATCTTTTGACAGTTCTTATGGAACCGTCTGGACCCGACCGACCCTAACCGAGTTTGCGTGCCTCATTCAGGGGGTCGCTTTTATATTGTGTGCAAGGGAAAACTATCTTCCCTTGCATGCAATAAAGGAACTTTAAACCTACACCCTTAGATTTTAGCCTAAGTTTGGAAGAGTGTACCATTCTTCCCGGACTGTCACCGTTAAAATCGCACCGCTTCCAGGGGAATCCGACTGTTTAATTAAAACAAAGCATCGCGAGGGCCCATGGTGGGTGTTGAAGCAATGTGATTTCTGCCCAGTGCTCTGAATGTCAAAGTGAAGAAATTCAATGAAGCGCGGGTAAACGGCGGGAGTAACTATGACTCTCTTAAGTCCGGGCCCATGGCCGGCCCGGACTGCCTGCTGTGTGGCGTGCCTGTGGGTGGTGTCGTGGCGCTCGGTAAGCATTTTGCTAGCCGACACGCGAGTATCTCTGCCGTGTACGAGTGTTGTAAGTGTGGGAGGTGCAACACCAACAGGCACTCCATCTCATGCCATGTCCCTAAGTGTAAGGGGTTGGCTGGGGTGAAGGGGGAGCCGGCTCGCGAGTTCACTTGTGATGTTTGCGAAGTCCGGTTCCCCACGCTTGTGGGTATCTCCCAACACAAGCGTCACGCCCACGCAGTGGAGTGGAACGAGGTCAGACGGGCAAGGGGAAGGGCCAAAGAGGGAGAAATCAAGGGAACGAAGCTCTGGAGTGTTGACGAGGTGCGGGAGCTTATCCGTCTCATCCAAGAGCACGGAGATTCAGTTACCACATACCAACTTATAGCGGAGAAGTTGGGAAATGGTAAGACGGCCGAACAGGTGAGGAGCAAAAAGAGGCTCCTGCGAATAGATATGACCGAGATGGCAAGCAATGACCCACACATAGCAGCGGTCGAGGAACCAGGGGTAGCTGATTCTGAACCGCTGGCTGTTCGGTCCTTGTCATGTTCACCCCCCTCCCTAGCAGCTGCTAGGATACGGGAGGCGTTGGCTCGAGGGGGTGAAGGAGAAAATGGCAAGGAGGTGAGGGCCATTGCTGCTTTGGTTAGGGACGTAGATCAGGATCCCTCACTGATCGAAACCTCTGCGTTGGACATCATCTCGAAGCTGGCAGGGAGGTGGGAGCGGCCCAGTAGACCCCGTCCTACCGTTCGTAAACAGACCCAAGTGAAGGGCTGGGTAAGGCGTCTTGCCCAGCGAAAGCATGATTACAGGGAGCACCAGTATTGGTACTCAAGGGATCAGGCTAGGCTGGCGGCACAGATCCTCGATGGTGCCGAAAGCCAGGAATGCACACTGTCAGTTGACCAGATCTACGAAGCGTTTCGTGAGAGATGGGAAACTGCAGGGGAGTTCCACGGACTTGGCGAGTTCCGAACGGGTATAGTCTCCGATAACTGGGAGTTCTACAATCCTATTCTGGCGGATGAGGTGATGGAAAACCTAGCCAAAATGAAAAATGGCACGGCCCCGGGCCCAGACAGGATTAGCAAGAAGGCTCTGCTAAACTGGGACCCCAGGGGTGAGCAACTGGCGCGGCTGTACACGGCGTGGTTGGTCCGTGGGGTCATTCCCCGGGCCTTCAAGGAGTGTCGAACGAAACTGTTGCCAAAGACCCCCGGTGTGTCATTGGATGTTAATGATTGGCGCCCGGTGACCATCGGATCTATGGTGCTGAGGCTGTTCGCGCGGATTTTGGCGATGAGGCTATCCTGAGCCTGTCCCCTGAATCCCCGGCAACGCGGGTTCTTGGCCGCTTCGAGTGGATGCGCAGAGAACCTGATGATCTTGTCCGAGATCGTCAGGCGCTCGAGAGTGGTCGGCTCTCCGCTTGCAGTGGTGTTCGTGGACTTCGCGAAGGCCTTTGACTCCATAACCCATG